>CM076575.1:719675710-720278544 GCA_034641835.2 Pinus albicaulis
CTTAAAAATTCTTATCTTTTCTCTCAAGTTTCTCAATTTATTTTCCACACCAAGACACTAGAAAATTTGGCAGAAATTCCGACGGCCAAATCGTCGTTATTCCGACACATAGTCGTTGCAAGAGCGACAGTTCGAGGGCGGGAAAAATGTGGTTTACCATACCGTCGCAGTTCCGACGAAGGTGAATCTAGTAGGATATCATAGTTTAGGGTAATGCATCTTGTTCTACTTCCGATGGATTCACGGTAGCTAGAGGATTAGTTTCCTAAGCTTGCACTCGTAATCTTCCGGGGTCATCTACTATGATAGGGGATTTGGGTCCGGATGGGATCCGGTATCGATTCTTCAGCTTCGATTTTAGGTCCGGTAGCTTAGAGAGAATGATATTGGTGGAATGTCTTCTGGATGAGTGGGTTTTCTAAGGTTTTACTAGGGTGAAGGATGGTCAAAAGTAACAGGATGGATTAATGGAGTCGCTAGGTGGAACTGGGTTGTTTTTGTGAAGATGGCTATGGTCCACCAACAATAACTATTTCGAGAATGTTTTTGAATTTTCTGAGCTTATGTGCAGCCTATAGTTAGTTAAAGTATCCTAGACTTGTTTCAACACTTTGCTGGGGTGATGAGAACAAAAAGAGTTTACTCTAAAAAATGAGTCTATGGACTGCTTGCCTATTTATGGTATCTAGAAGATCAAAGAGTATATAAGAGTTTGCTGGACTATTATGTACTCAGTGTCTTGCCATTTCCCGCTATGTTAGTGAGTGATGGGAAAGGTCTATCGGATAGTAGCCTAGATTTTGGTGAAATAGTAAGGCTTACTAGAAGTTAGTGGAGTCGCCAGGTGGAAAATCAGTTGTTTTGAGATATACTTGTATGGTCCACCACCAGTAATGTCAAAAGCCAATCTAAAGGAGTGTTTTTGGGGTTTTTTGAGTTTTATGTGCCTACAAGGTTTGGAAGAGTTTCCTATAACTGACTCATCATTTTGCTAAGATGGTGAAAGAGCTATTTTCTACTCTTCAAACAATCTCTAAGTTTACTAAGCTTGATTGAGACTTCAGGAGTTACTAAGTTGTACTTAGATTGCCACTAACTCGGAAGGTCCTACTGTGAGTGTCACTATGTTAGTGAGCAGTGGGATAAGTCAATCAGATAGTATTCTTAAAGGCTTCTAAAGATGAGGGAAACTAAGCTTTTAATCACTCAGTGTCCCACCGTGATCGCCATTATGTTAGGGTGGCGATGAGGTGGCTCACTGGTAAGTATTCTTAAAAATAAGGGACTTATAGAGTTCTAAGGTGTCCTTAGATTGTCACTAACTCAAAGTCCCACCGTGATCGCCATTATGTTAGGGTCCCGTGATTTGGCCAATTGGCTAGCCAAATGACGATGTAACATCAAACCAAGCTTTGGAGCCCAAGGACCTAGCCTTCCTGGACTCAGAGAGGGCTCTCTCTATAAGTGCAAAAGATGTCGGTGTGTTTACTTGCGATGTTCTGATATTAGGCTAGTTATGAAGTGTGTTTTTGTTTTTTTAGTTTTTAAGTTTGTGAGGGATGAAACTGATCAAATACATAAATTGGATAACAAGATGTAGATAAATTGGGCTATGGGGTCAAACAGGTCAAGGAAGCTATGAAGTGATGATGTAAAGCTGCTGTAGGGCCGATTTGATTCACAGTAGAAGGGATCTCCGGGCAAAATGGATTAAATGAACAATAAGTTGGTGAAAGACAAGGGATTTCAAGTGAAAACTAGTTAATAGCAGACATAAACATGTAATAGCAAGCCATTAATCATGCTAGGAATAACTATAAGCTAATCAAACATTCCAGCCATACATAGAGGTATAAGACCCTCTAACTTCGGGAAAAGGCTATCAGATTTTGGGGAAAACACATGAGACAAACTAACAACTCATAAACTATGCCGGAACGCCTAAACATAGTCTCTAAGTCATTGGGTACTTGGACAAATAAGTTTTCATAGTTTTAGGCAAAGGGCTAGATCGGGACTAGGCCTCCTTGGTTCAACAAGATGATCAACAAATCAGTCAAAGAGAAAGTTTTATGGACAGAACTATGGGCAGCTTAATAGGTAGGTAGGGCAAACCATACATCCTACTCAACATACATAGAACTTATGAATAAAACTTAGCAACAATACCTTAAGTTACTAAAGAGCAGCTAAGAATTCTTTAGCATAACTAAAGGAGAAGAAAACATCAAGCTATGAAGATTCAGGGATTTTGAGGTGCCTCCATGGGCATATCTCAAAATCAATCTTTACTGATCTATAGCAGCAAGAAATATGAATTATGAGTGAAAAACTAGAAGACAAAACACATTAGGAAGCACTATACCATTCTACCATGTCAAGGAATCCATCAACAATCCTTCATCATTCCTCAAAAGCATCCAAGAGGCAGTCCAAAAATCATAACTCAAGTGTATTCTTCAAAGCTCATATGACCAATGTATTAATTCTTCTCTCAAGTTCAGCCTCTTATTTACAATGAAACCCATGGAATAAATAGGCTTGAGGGAGGAAACCTCATGGAGCAACTAGCTATCCCATTGGCCAAGTCAAAATATCTAAACTTGTCCTTGAGGCTTTGCAAAGCCCAAGGCACAAAATATCCCATAAAATATCTAAAAAATTGCTAAAAATGGAAATTATATTGACTTTACATGATTTCCCAATGATAAAAATAGCTTAACGCACATTTGGGAAAAGCAGATTTTTGGAGTTCAAAAATTACAAAAATACTTCATATTTATGCCTCAAAAAGGTCCCCTGACTTGCTGGATGCAAATGGCAGCCTTCCCGATGTCTAAATGAGGCTCATGATGGCTCGTTGGAAAGCTCTCTGTGTCTGCTTTTGAACAAAAGTAGAATCACCTCAATCTGATCTCTGAAAGTCCCTCAAAACTGTACCTGTGCGCAAAAACCCAGAAAATAGCAGGCTGCTGATATGGCGGGCAGAATGTGCAAAATGAGGCTGTTTTTCGCCAATTTGAGGGGGCGAATGATCTTCAAATGCCCTGAAAATCGCTGGAGACCTGCTCATGGAATTATGGAATCCATTGGTATCATCCTCCTCCCTTGAAAACTCATCAAACTGAAATGGCGAAATTATGAGTTTTCGGCCAAAAACCCAAAAAATGCCAAAAAACAAAAAGTTGTCGAAACAGGCCCAAAATTGGCATGCATGACCCTCAAGGTCCTTGGCAATATGTTCGGAAGAAAACCAAAATATGAAGTTCCTCAAGTGTCTTTTTTTTTACTTTCATGCTGGCGCTTCCCTTAGCCTTTCAGATGTCTTAAGTGCACTTGTCTCATATTTGGCATTCTCGCTTGGGTGAAGAAGTCATGGCCCCTTGCCTAGGAGAGTGCGTATAGCACATACTTTGGAGAATCTCTTCGTGGATCCATGTCTTGTAGTCGCTTGCCCTCATCAGGTGTCGTTGTATCATCTCTTGGTTGCCCTTGCTTCGTCACTATCATGGTCGTGTTCATCATGTTCTTGCTGCTCAAACAAAATTCTGCCTTCTCTGTCAGTCACTGTTTTGATCAAGGCAACCATGGTTCAATTTTTGTGTGTGATGTCCTCCTTGGGTATAAGATCCCTGCTCCTTCCAAACAATACCTTTTCTTGCCTTTGTATGTCATTCAACAAGTAGACTCAAGGATAACAACACAGCCAAAGTGATGCTTCTGTGTTTTGTGGTAAAGTCACTTTTCCTTTGATGTGTTGAGGATATAAGACACCCTTGTTTTTTTAGAGGAATGCAACAACCATACTTTTAGTTCAAGACCTTCTTTTTTCCTTGTAGGCACTTCATCAGCAGATCCACCAATATGAAGACATTCAACCATAAAATGTATCTTACACAATCAAAGTTACTGTGTGTATGAGATAAAGTGGCAGAGTTTTGAAATGCTTCTGAGGTGTTATCAAAGGCCTGTAGGAGTTAAAAGCCAATTAACTTCTTTTTGAACAAAGCACTACCCTCCTTGTATACAGCTCACCAAATATGTTTAATAACACAAACACAGTCAAACAATAAATATCTTACACAGTCAAAGGTGACTGTCCATAGTATAAAGAGATAGGCTTTGTAATGTTTGATGTGTTAACAAAGGTCTGGTAGCATTTCAAATACCAACAAAAACTCTTTTCTAAACAACATACTGTCCTCATGTTACTTCACTGCTCTTTTCATATCATCTTGACAACACCTTGAAATTATAGTGGCATATTCCTCACTGACTCTGTTTGATGAAAGGTCAAACCCTGTTTGGTTAATCAACAATGTTCCCAAATGTATTGTGAATGCCCTTTTCAATATAAGACCTCTGCACCTTCAGAATGCTACCTTTCCTATCTTTGCATATAAATCAGCCAGTACTCATAACGACTTATACCATCAATCAAAGGAAAACACAGTCAAGAGGACTTTCTTGTGTTTGGGCACCCAGCTTTGGTGTTTGAGGCAGTAGGACACCTTTGTCTTCGTAGAGGAAGGAAAAATAAAGACCCCTTTGATTTAACAACACTGTTCTCTGTTTGGGCCAATCAATCCAATAAACTCAATCAATATGAACACAGTCAACCTTAGTGCATTCCCATAGAAAAAAGTCACTTGTACATAGGGCTAGGTGGCAGAGTTTATTTTTTGGTGTGAGCTCAAAGACCTATAGCTTTCAACAACAATAAACTCTTCTTAACCAAAGTACTGCTCTCCTTATACTTTACTGCTGCTCTCACAAAGTTCGACAAGACCTCCAACAATGGTGGTTTTACTGATCGAATCGCTTTCTATAGAACAAAGGAATCAATAGTGGTTATTTGTCCTTTACCCCACAAAGATGTTTTCTTTTGAATCAAAACATTTATACAGCTGATCACCTCCGTTCATGAAATTAGTCATTTACCTTTCCAAATACCGTGTTTCTCCCTCTGCCATGTCATTCAACAAATAATCTTAATGATAAGCACAGTGTTAACCAAAATGTAAAAACACAGTCAAAGATCACTGTGTTAGTGCAAGGTGCCATGGCTCTAGGTGTTTTGAGGAGGATAAAATAGCCTTGTAGCAAGCAAACATCTCTCCTAATCGAGATATCGCCTCGCATTCACTATTCTCACCTATAATTTTGTCGCTTGCTAAGTGACAACTTACACCATACAAAAATATGTTTATTGTAAAAAAGGCAGCCTTGATTATGCTCTTCACCACACCGAGGAAAAATTTGAACAATGACCAAGCGATATATGGATGATTACTGTGGTTGAAATTTGGGCCACTGTTTCATTTATTAAACCCTGAATTTCTGCTTTAAAACAGTGCCTTCATCCCTTACCCTTGTTTTGAGAGTGGTCTAATGGGCTTTATACATCACATAAAATCACCACTCACTATGTATTACTCAGCAAGCATAAACCACAGCAAAACTCGAGTGTTTAAACAAAACTATCAACCCTCCTACACACTGTTTTTCTCCATTAAAAATTCTGACAGAGGTTTTGGTTTCATCTTGGTCTTGAGGGCAGCTCTAGGTTCCTTGAAACTAATGAATCACTCTTCTAACCTCCCACAGTGTCAAATTTCTTCAAAGCATTTAACACATCTCCTTGAATTGTAGCAAGACCCTAAACAATGGATGGCAGCCCTTGTTTAACTGTTTGAGCAGCTCTAGAAAGAAGTTTTTAAGGTTTTTAGGCAAATTTTTGACCATTTCTACAGGAGTGCCGCAGGCTGCTACAGGCACGTCGCGCCTTAGTTATGGCCCTTTGTATTTTTCGCTCCAGGCACGTCGCGCACTTTTCCAGGCGAGTCGCGCAAGTTTGCAGTTAATTTTGAGGGCCTTCCCGGTGTCATAATTGGGCGCGAGATGGCTCGTTGGAAAGCTGTGGAAGTCTACTTTCCAGAACAACTTGAATTTTGTCATTTGGTGTCCATTTGATCCTTCAAAAATTTATTTTCCCAACACTGGTCAAAACTGGTAAATCCTGGTGCAGAAATGCATCGAGCTGTTTGTAGACCATTTTTGAATGCCTTCCCGGTGTCGGAATTGGGCGCGAGATGGCTCGTTGGAAAGATGTGGAAGTCTTATTTCCAGAAAAACTTGAATTTTTTCATTTGGTGTTCATTTGAGCCTTCAAAAACTGACTGTCCCATCACTGGTCAAAAATGGTGTATGCTGGTGCAGAAAAACATAGCGTTGATTGCAGGCTACTTTTGGATGCCTTCCTTTTGTCAGAATTTGGCCCGAGATGGCTCATCGGAAAGCTATGGAAGTCTATTTTCCATAGAAACTTGAATTTTTTCATTTGGAGTCCAATTGAGCCTTCAAAAACTGACTGTCCCATCACTGGTCAAAAATGGTGTATCCTAGTGCAGAAGTTCTCCCGTGACATCTGTATTTTTCATGTTCCTCACAAACCATGATACCTGTGCAGAAACTGAAGGAGATTTTTATTTTTTAACCTATGAGGGACAAAAACCTCTCTCAATTTTGTAAATTTCATCTCTGTTTGATCAGAAAATCATTTTGAAACAAACTGCCCGGGTGCTCCTTAACCCTAATTTCACTGTGGCAGAGGTATGATGATTCAATAGCCATGCAAATTTTACTATCCTTTGGTATTTGTTGAGATGAAATATTTGAGCCTCTTTTTGACTGTGGGTACACTACTTTAGTGGCATTCACTTAAACTCTTTCATCCTCTGTCTATACTCGAGGGCGCTTCTTCTAACACTTTTCCTCTGCTCAAAATATACCAGCAAGGTATCTTTGACTTTGTTATAGGAGCAGACTTTCTTTGGAAAACCAAATGTACTTTGCTTTCTTTTCCACTGTGATGAGTTGTTTGAAGGCATTCTCTTATGAGCAGGAGGATGAGTGTCCTTTACTTTGTTTATGAAGGATGGTCTTTTTGACAAATGCTTGGCTTCCTTTTGACCAATCAGTTTTCAACAACACTAAATGCCTTGGCCATCTGTTCATAAATGGAGGAGGCCCTTCACTAAGCAAAGTATCTGAAGATTATTTGCTAAGGCTGCATGAAAAGGTTTTGCTTGGATTATGAAGGTAAGCAACCAACTTGAAACACATCAATATTGGCACCTCTGCTTGCAAACACTATTGCGCTTCAGAAAAAACCCTAGTCAAAGTGTCACTGTCTCACTGTACTGCTCTGAGGGGAAAACTGAAAAGTTAGCATTCACTTTGGTTAAATTATGACAAATTATTTGAAAGATAGTCTAAGTCAGCATCCTTTGAAAAACAAACAACTTTTCTCCTGCCTGTGTGATGACATGATTTGTCAGCATTTCTTCAAATCAGTCTTGTGGCAAAGCAGGTTGCTTATGATCAGAATGGCTTTTACCAATGATATGCCTTTCTAAGGTTTAACAATTCTTATGATTTGGAAACTTCAAATGACTTTATTTGCAAGACCTGAACTCTGTTTCCCTTTTAATTTGCATACTTCAGATTTTAGGCCTGCTATGATTATCACTTACACTCAGAAAACCTAGAGTCTGTGTTTCACTGTTTAGTAACAAGCAAACCTGGGATTTTGCAATACTTAAAGTCAATACTGGCTAGCGCCCTCTGCTTGTATATGAAGGAGGCGCCCTAACCCTCTGCTTGTAAATGAAGGAGGTTCTGGGCCATGACAAATTACCAGTTTGCTGTGACAGTGGTGTCTTTCTCTCTTTACTGTGATTTTCATGCCGGAAAGAGCTGTAAGGTCCTGATGAGTGACTTTTGTTTTGCAGCTTCATCTCAGGCTCATAATACATTTAGAAGCAGCTGTTCCTCTAACTGTAGATCAAGCATTTCCTCCCGAGATGAAGTTATATTTCCTGCCTTTGTAGAAACCATAGAACACTGTGAAAAACCTACTAGTCAAACTTTGAGACCGTGGTTTCAGCAAGGTCGAGACATAGGGTGTAAGTGGCGCGACTTAGAGTCGTGACTAACTTCATTTTGCAAAGTGAGAGGTCAACATGGTTGGTCTCAGAGTGTATGGAGGCTTTTTGGCTTTTCGATGATCACCAAGGGATGAAAATGTCTTAAAGCGCCACTTCCTAACATAGGGCGTGCTTTTGAAACAGAATGGACTCTTCCTTTTGGAGCCGATGGGCGACTAGTAGGGTCGAAGCTAGAAAAAATAATGATAATGAGTTTGACTTTTGACTTTAAGATCAAAACAGAAGGGCGAAAAAGTTTTAGGAGGGTTTTCTAGATGACATATTGACATAAGGAAATCAATTTCTAGAAAACTCAGCTGTAGATATAGTCATCACTAACATGTAAAAAATATTGATGGCTAACAGTGGCTCCATTTGGGGAGGGCAGCTCCTCGTCAGGAGGTGTCCAGAATTCAGATCTTTGGCTTATGAAGACCAGTGCCTTATCCATTGGCGCAAAATTTACCCTTCTTTTGATGTTATTTCTGAAAAGTGATAGCATGGTTAACATCAATGATACTTCTACCTACCCCACTATCTTTCCTAACATTTTTTCTTCACTTTGGCGCATTTGAACTAGCTGCCTTTTGACAATGCATATTTTTTCTTTTGCAAAATGAACCTATCTATTTCTACCCTTATATCTGCTGGGAGTTCAGATTAAACTGATGAACTCCTTCATTTCTCTACTTAAAGCTAGATTGACTGTCAAGATTAAGCAGTTTGACAAGATTTTATTCTCTAATCTAAAACATGAAATTCAAAAATGATCAAATCAGGATTAGGCAGTCTGATTTGTCATGCATTTGCGGCATAAAAGACAAGCTGCACACAAATGTTATTCTGCAACAAAAGGAAACTAGACAAGCGGGGCTAAGATGTACAATGTGTTTTTCATCCCTCGCTTCTCTCTTTGGTTCTGTTTTTAGGCATGTGGAACCAGAATCTCTCCCTAATCTAAGCTCTGTGATAAGTCAATCTTACACAATGTTGACTATCTTGGCACTCACTAACTTATCAACAAATAAATTTAAACATGCTCAGCTATGATTAGGCTAGATAGCTGAACAAGACATTGAAGTACTAGTAGCGGCATTTAGACTTGCTCGCTTTCCGAAGGACTATTTTTTTTTTTTTTTTTTTTTTTTTTTGGAACATGGGGCCTTACCACTGCTTTTTAGAAACTTCCCTCTTTTTCTACTTTTCACTATTTTTTGTATTTTCTGCTTTTTCACTTTTTCTTCAAACAAACTACAAATGAAAAGGTGCTCACAGGCTAAGCTTATTTTCTATTGTTGTCTTTCTATCCTGATCTAATATGTGCACAATAGACATTTGTTTGGTGAACTCTGTTTTCCAATGCAACCAGTCAAGTAGATGCTCACATGGGTGATTCTGGTTTAGTTCTTTCATGATGCTGAAATAATGAAAAGGCCACTCCCATTTGGTTTGTTTCTGGATAGTAGAGCTTAAGTTTTTTCTCATTCTTGGTAGCAACTTGTTTATGATAGAACCCACTACCCCTACAGATTTATCAAGGAAAACAACAAATAGATCTTGGAATAATACCTGATCTAGAGGATTTGATACATAGGATTTATTCAAGACTACTCTTTCAGACTTCTCAAGGAAAACAACAAATGGATCTTGGAATAATACTTGATCTAGAGGTTTTGAGATATAGGCTTCATTTAGGACTACTCTTTCTTCCACTTGGCTATATTTGGGACCTCCCTGGTAAAACAACTCTTCCTCATAATCACTCGAACTGTCAGACTCATCATGTATTGCAGTGTATTTTTCAATCCAAGCTGATGTGTTTTGATAGGGCGGGCTGGAAACTGTGTGAAGGTCATCAGGTTGATGGGCAGGGATACACTTTGACAGTAAATTATCTTGAAAGGATAGTGTGACAACTCCCATGTGTTTATCAACTTCTACTTCTTCATCTGCAATTTGTAACTCAATGGAACTGGGTAACTGCAAATCTGGAGTTAAGGAAGATTCTATGTCCAAAATGATTTCCTCAACCATTTCAGGCAAAGGATTCTCATTTACAATATGCTCAAGAATTTCACCATCTTCCTCAAACTCATCATCAAAGCTGAAAAACTGTTGATTTCCAATCATGTGCATGTTATCTCTGACGGGCTGAAGTGAAGTAGAGCAAAAAGTCCGAGACTCTTCACTTACTTATAAACTTTCAAGGTTCTCCTCATGAGTGTCATAGATGACCGGTAATGGCTGCTTACTTTTCTCAAATTTATGAAACTGAGCTTCCTCCCAAAAATCAAAAACTGAATCTTCTGCAAAGTTAGCTTCTGTTTGGAAATCATATAAGTCAACATATTGATCAAACATTTGAGAATCATTAACATAAGAAATGTCACCAACCATGTACATTGGACTGCCATATTTCTTTTCTTCAACTTGATTTACAAATCTATTTTCTGACTTATGATATGCAGGATTAACAGGAGAAAGATCAGAGAAGTTTTGGTTATTAGTTTCTGCATCTAGTAACGGAAAATGCATTTCTGATGGTTTGAGAGCTTCTTCCTTTTCCATTATCTACTTGTTTATATCACTTTCATTGTATAAGATAAAAGAATCTAAATTGGAATGAGTGGAATAAATGGGAGTATTGTTTTCCATGACTGCTTGAGTTACCATAGGTTGAGTTACTTCTAGTCCCAGGTTTTCCATGACTGCTTTAGGCATGAGGTTATGGGAGGTACCCGAATCTAACATGGCATTATGTAATATATTGTCCCGTATGTTCAGGCTCACATAGGAAGGAGAAATAGACCCTTCTTGGTATTGACCTTCTATTTTCGGGCCGAATAAGAGCTCGGGTTTGTTTTCAGTTAGATTTAAAGTATCTGCTTCGCTCCCTATGTCAAAAACTTTGAAAATTTGAGATCTATACCTATCTACAGTTATGAGCTCAGTAAGGGGTATGGTAATTTTTATTTCGGAAACTTCCCCTTCGAAACTAAAAGGAGTTTGTAGTTTGGGCAGATTTGTTTCAGCTTTTTCGGACATGATCTTTTCTATGCTCTTAATTTGCTGACTCTGATTCGGGACTTTGTTTGACACCGTTACTTCTGGGGTTTTTGTAGAGGTGCTAAGAGTATCTGAGCTAAGACTTGTTTGAATAGCTTTATCCTTGTTTTGGTCAATTTTCTTGGCCATAATTTTGTTGCTATCCATGGCTTTTTTAGTGATGGTGTCAGAGGTTTTAGCAGTGTCAGGGCTACCCTTCTTGGAGTAGTCTTGGTTTTTTCTACTTCTAAGGTTATACTGCCTATGAGCTTCTATAATGGCATTCTGAAAATCTATGGCAGGATCTTCGAGATCTTCATCATTGGTTTCTTCCTGACTTGGATAGCATAACTCTTGCTCTTCTGCTGTGAGGTAAACCTTACTCTCGTTATCATAACCTATGAGGTTCCAATGATTTTCATCAATGGGTTCAGTATCCTTATCCTCTTTATCAACATAATTCTCACTGAAGGATGGTCTGATTTGCTGATCATTTCCTCTTGGTTTATTTTGAGACTGACCTTTTCTAAAGCCTTGGTTCTGGTTTTGAGGGTTTAGTTGGTTTTCCCTAGGAGGCACTTTTTCACTCATTTTTTCCCACATCTTTGTCATGGATTTGACCAAGCAATCTATTCTAGGATCTAGGGAAGGAGATGAACTGGATACCTCATCTCTATATGGGACTTTTCTTTCTAATCTAGTCCTAGCTCTTTTTTCTGCTAAATTGGCTTCTTGTTTTATGGCTACTTGTTGCATTTCCTCTAGGGTAGGGAGATCCTTGTCTCTCAGATGATATGTCATGTCTGGATCAAAACCCTCGGGGAATTTTGCCAAGACTAAACCAAGTGGGGGTTTGAAGTGAGGTGGGAGGGCGTTATACACATTGTTGAACCTAGTGCAGTATGCCTGGACACTTTCCCCATTTTCCTGTTTTAGGTTGTTATATTCTAACAGGATTTGAATAGGGTTCCTTCGGACTTCCCACTTGTTCGCGAAGACTTGGCAGAGTTCTAAGATGTTGTGGATGCTGTTTGGAGGCAAGCTTTTAAACCATGTTTTGGGTTCTCCACCCAGGCTTTGGGCGAATATTCTCATTCTGACGGTTTCGTCGTGTACTTCCATGTATTCAAAAGCATCACTAATCCTACTTACATGTTGTTGAGCTGTGGTGGTGTCTTCTCCGGTAAAGTGTGGGATTTTGTCTTGATATTTATTTGGGAGAGGAGCCAAGGGCGGTGGCAACACCAAAGGTGCATACCAGGCTGCCATGATTGGAGGTAATGGATGATGTGCAAGATGAGGACTAGTAGGCTGAAATGAAGTGGTTTGAACAGTGGTGGTTTGACCAGGTGTGGTGGATGAACTTAGACTAGTGATCTGGTTTTGAGCAGATCTGGGATGATAGGAGCCAAATTGATAAAGAAGCTGGAAATCAGGAGGAGTGGTGGGTGAAGCTTCTCTAATAGGACTCTGTGGTGGGTTTAGGGGTTCAAGATCGTCAAAGTTAGTCTTACTATATGATTTTCTTCTGGGAAGAGCTTGTGATGACTCTAGCTCAAAAGGTGAATCTAGTAGGATATTGCGAGTTTTAGGTACAGATCTTGTTCTACGGATGGATCTATCGGTAGCTAGATGATCAGTTTCAGAAGCTTGCCACAGAATCTTCTCTGGGTCATCTACTATGATAGGGGGATTTGGGTCTGGATGGGATCTGGTATTGATTCTTCATGAAGCCAGATTTTAGATCCAGAGTTTAGAGAGAATGATATTGGTGAATGTTCTGGATGAGTGGGTTTTCTAAGGTTTGACTAAGGTGAAGGATGGTCAAAAATTAAAGGGATGGATTAGTGGAGTCGCCAGGTGGAACTGGGTTGTTTTTGTGAAGATAGCTATGGTCCACCACCAATAACTATTTTGAGAATGTTTTTGAATTTTCTGAGCTTATGTGCAGCCTATAGTTAGTTAAAGTATCCTAGACTTGTTTCAACACTTTGCTGGGGTGATGAGAACAAAAAGAGTCTACTCTAAAAAATGAGTCTATGGACTGCTTGCTTGTTTATGGTACCTAAAGGACCAAAGAGTCTATAAGAGTTTGCTGGACTATTATGTACTCAGTGTCTTACCATCTCCCGCTATGTTAGTGAGTGATGGGAAGGGTCTATCGGAAAGTAGCCTAGAGTTTGGTGAAATAGTAAGGCTTACTAGAAGTTAGTGGAGTCGCCAGGTGGAAAATCAGTTGTTTTGAGATATATTTGTATGGTCCACCACCAGTAATGTCAAAAGCCAATCTAAAGGAGTATTTTTGGGGTTTTTTTTTTTATTTTTATGTGCCTACAAGGTTTGGAAGAGTTTCCTATAACTGACTCATCATTTTTCTAAGATGGTGAAAGAGCTATTTTCTACTCCTCAAACAATCTCTAAGTTTACTAAGCTTGATTGAGACTTCGGGAGTTACTAAGTTGTACTTAGATTGCCACTAACTCGGAAGGTCCTACTGTGAGTGTCACTATGTTGGTGAGCAGTGGGATAAGTCAATCAGATAGTATTCTTAAAGGCTTCTAAAGATGAGGGAAACTAAGCTTTTAATCACTCAGGGTCCCACCGTGATCGCCATTATGTTAGTGAGCGGTGGGATAAGTCAATCAAACAGTATTCTTAAAAATAAGGGACTTCTAGAGTTCTAAGGTGTCCTTAGATTGTCACTAACTCAAGGTCCCACCGTGATCGCCATTATGTTAGGGTCCCGTGATTTGGCCGATTGGCTAGCCAAATGATGATGTAACATCAAACCAAGCTTTGGAGCCCAAGGACCTAGCCTTCCTGGACTCAGAGAGGGCTCTCTCTAAATGTGTCAAAGATGTCGGTGTGTTTACTTGCGGTGTTCTGATATTAGGCTAGTTATGAAGTGTGTTTTTGTTTTTTTTAGTTTTTAAGTTTGTGAGGGATGAAACTGATCAAATACATAAACTGGATAACAAGATGTAGATAAATTGGGCTATGGGGTCAAACAGGTCAAGGAAGCTATGAAGTGATGATGTAAAGTTGCTGTAGGGCCGATTTGATTCACAGTAGAAGGGATCTCTGGGAAAAATGGATTAAATGGACAGTAAGTTGGTGAAAGACAAGGGATTTCAAGTGCAAACTAGTTAATAGCAGACATGAACATGTAATAGCAAGCCATTGATCATGCTAGGAATAACTATAAGCTAATCAATACATAGAAATCAAACATTCCAGCCATACATAGAGGTATAAGACCCTCTAACTTCGGGAAAAGGCTATCAGACTTTGGGGAAAACACATGAGACAAAATAACAACTCATAAACTATGCCGGAACGCCTAAACATAATCTCTAAGTCATTGGGCACTTGGACAAATAAGTTTTCATAGTTTTAGGCAAAGGGCTAGATCGGGACTAGGCCTCCTTGGTTCAACAAAATGATCAACAACTCAGTCAAAGAGAAAGTTTTATGGACAGAACTATGGGCAGCTGATAGGTAGGTAGGGCAAACCATACATCCTACTCAACATACATGGAACTGATGAATAAAACTTAGCAACAATACCTTAGGTTACTAAAGAGCAACTAAGAATTCTTTAGCATAACTAAGGGAGAAGAAAACATCAAGCTATGAAGATTCAGGGATTTTGAGGTGCCTCCATGGGCATGTCTCAAAATCAATCTTTACTGATCTATAGCAACAAGAAAAATGAATTATGAGTGAAAACTAGAAGACAAAACACATTAAGAAGCACTATACCATTCTACCATGTCAAGGAATCCATCAACAAGCCTTCACCATTCCTCAAAAGCATCCAAGAGGCAATCCAAAAATCATAACTCAAGTGTATTCTTCAAAGCTCATATGACCAATGCATTAATTCTTCTCTCAAGTTCAGCCTCTGATTTACAATGAGAACCATGGGATAAATAGGCTAGAAGGAGGAAAACCTCATGGAGCAACTAGCTATTCCATTGGCCAAGTCAAAATATCTAAACTTGTCCTTGAGGCTTTGCAAAGCCCAAGGCACAAAATATCCCATAAAATATCTAAAAAACTGCTAAAAACGGAAATTATATTGACTGTACATGATTTCCCAATGATAAAAATAGCTTAACGCACATTTGGGAAAAGCAGATTTTTGGAGTTCAAAAATTACAAAAATACTTCATATTTATGCCTGAAAAAGGTCCCCTGACTTGCTGGATGCAAATGGAAGCCTTCCCGATGTCGAAATGAGGCTCATGATGGCTCGTTGGAAAGCTCTTTGTGTCTGCGTTCCGACGCAAGTGGAATCACCTCAATCTGATCTCTAAAAGTCCCTCAAAAATGTACCTGTGCGCAAAAACCCAGAAAATAGCAGACTGCTGATATGGCGGGCAGAACGTGCAAAATGAGGCTGTTTTTCGCCAATTTTGAGGGGGTGAATGATCTTCAAATGCCCTGAAAATCGCTGGAGACCTGCTCATGGAATTATGGCATCCATTGGTATCATCCTCCTCCCTTGAAAATTCATCAAACTGAAATGGCGAAATTATGAGTTTTCGGCCAAAAACCCAAAAAATGTGAAAAAACAAGATTGTGTCAAAATTTGCCCAAAATCGGCGTGTATGACCCTCAAGGGTCCTTGGCAATATGTTCGGAAGAAAAAACCAAAATATGAAGTTCTGAAGTGTCTTTTTTACTTTCCATGTCGGGCGCTTCCCTTTAGCCTTCTTGAGCTTGTCTTGGGCAGCCTTGTCTCATATTTGGCATTCTGGCTTTGGTGAAGAAGTCATGGCCCCTTGCCTAGGAGAGGCAGATAGCACATACTTTGGAGAATTCCCTTCGTGATCCATGTCTTGTATTCGCTTGCCCTCATCAGGATGCTGATGTGTATCATCTCTTGGTTGCCCTTGCTTCGTCACTATCATGGCCGTGTTCATCATGTTCTTGCTGCTCAAACAAAATTCTGCCTTCTCTGTGAGTCACTGTTTTGATCAAGGCAACCATGGTTCAATTGTTGTGTGTGATGTCCTCCTTGGGTATAAGATCCCTGCTCCTTCCAAACAATACCTTTTCTTGCCTTTGTATGTCATTCAACAAGTAGACTCAAGGATAACAACACATCCAAAGTGATGCTTCTGTGTTTTGTGGTAAAGTCACTTTTCCTTTGATGTGTTGAGGATATAAGACACCCTTGTTTTTTAGAGGAATGCAACAACCGTCCTTTAGTTCAAGACCTTCTTTTTTCCTTGTAGGCACTTCATCAGCAGATCCACCAATATGAAGACATTCAACCGTAAAATGTATCTTACACAATCAAAGTTACTATGTGTATGAGATAAAGTGGCAGAGTTTTGAAATGCTTCTGAGGTGTTATCAAAGGCCAGTAGGAGTTAAAAGCCAATAAACTTCTTTTTGAACAAAGCACTACCCTCCTTGTATACATCTCACCAAATATGTTTAATAACACAAACACAATCAAACAATAAATATCTTACACAGTCAAAGGTGACTGTCCATAGTATAATGAGATAGGCTTTGTAATGTTTGATGTGTTAACAAAGGTCCAGTAGCACTTCAAATACCAACAAAAACTCTTTTCTAAACAACACACTGTCCTCATGTTACTTCACTGCTCTTTTCATATCATCTTGACAACACCTTGAAATTATAGTGGCATATTCCTCACTGACTTTGTTTGATGAAAGGTCAAACCCTGTTTGGTTAATCAACAATGTTCCCAAATGTATTGTGAATGCCCTTTTCAATATAAGACCTCTGCACCTTCAGAATGCTGCCTTTCCTATCTTTGCATATAAATCAGCCAGTACTCATAACGACTTATACCATCAATCAAAGGAAAACACAGTCAAGAGGACTTTCTTGTGTTTGGGCACCCAGCTTTGGTGTTTGAGGCAATAGGACACCTTTGTCTTCGTAGAGGAAGGAAAAATAAAGACCCCTTTGATTTAACAACACTGTTCTCTGTTTGGGCCAATCAATCCAATAAACTCAATCAATATGAACACAGTCAACCTTAGTGCATTCCGATAGAAAAGAGTCACTTGTACATAGGGCTAGGTGGCAGAGTTTATTTTTTGGTGTGAGCTCAAAGACCTATAGCTTTCAACAACAATAAACTCTTCTTAACCAAAGTACTGCTCTCCTTATACTTTACTGCTGCTCACACAAAGTTCGACAAGACCTCCAAATGTAATGGTGGTTTTACTCACTGAATCTGCTTTATAGAACAAAGGAATCAACAGTGGTTATTTGTCCTTTTTTACCCCACAAAGATGTTTTCTTTTGAATCAAAAACATTTATACAGCGATCACTGTTCATGAAATTAGGTCATTTTTTTACCTTTCCAAATACTGTGTTTCTCCCTCTGCATGCCATTCAACAAATAATCTTAATGATAAGCACAATGTTAACCAAAATGTAAAAACACAGTCAAAGATCACTGTGTTAGTGCAAGGTGCCATGGCTCTAGGTGTTTTGAGGAGGATAAAATAGCCTTGTAGCAAGCAAACATCTCTCCTAATCAAGATACTGCCCCTGCATTCACTATTCCTCACCTATAATTTTGTCAATACCTCCAAGTGACAACTTACAGCTTCATATACAAAAATCTGTTTATTGTAAAAAAGGCAGCCTTGATTATGCTCTTCACCACACCGAGGAAAACTTTGAACAATGACCAAGCGATATATGGATGATTACTGTGGTTGAAATTTGGGCCACTGTTTCATTTATTAAACCCTGAATTTCTGCTTTAAAACAGTGCCTTCATCCCTTACCCTTGTTTTGAGAGCGGTCTAATGGGCTTTATACATCAATAAAAACTCACCACTCACTATGTTCTCCTTGAGCAAGCATAAACCACAGCAAAACTCGAGTGTTTAAACAAAACTATCAACCCTCCTACACACTGTTTTTCTCCATTAAAAATGCCGACAGAGGTTTTGGTTTCATCTTGGCCTTGAGGGCAGCTCTAGGTTCCTTGAAACTAATGAATCACTCTTCTAACCTCCCACAGTGTCAAATTTCTTCAAAGCATTTAACACATCTCCTTGAATTGTAGCAAGACCCTAAAAAATGGATGGCAGCCCTTGTTTAACTATTTGAGCAGATCTAGAAAGAGTTTTTTAAGGTTTTTAGGCAAATTTTTGACCATTTCTACAGGAGTGCCGCAGGCTGCTACAGGCACGTCGCGCCTTAGTTATGGCCCTTTGTATTTTTCGCTCCAGGCACGTCGCGCCCTTTTCCAGGCAAGTCGCGCAAGTTTGCAGTTCATTTTGAAGGCCTTCCCGGTGTCGGAATTGGGCGCGAGATGGCTCGTTGGAAAGATGTGGAAGTCTAATTTCCAGAAAAACTTGAATTTTGTCATTTGGTGTCCATTTGATCCTTCAAAAATTGATTTTCCCAACACTGGTCAAAACTGGTAAATCCTGGTGCAGAAATGCATCGAGTTGTTTGTAGACCATTTTTGAATGCCTTCCCGGTGTCGGAATTGGGAGCGAGATGGCTCGTTGGAAATATGTGGAAGTATTCTTTCCAGAAAAACTTTAATTTTTTCATTTGGTGTCCATTTGAGCCTTCAAAAACTGACTGTCCCATCACTGGTCAAAAATGGTGTATGCTGGTGCAGAAAAACATAGCGTTGATTGCAGGCTACTTTTGGATGCCTTCCTTTTGTCGGAATTTGGCCCGAGATGGCTCATCGGAAAGCTATGGAAGTCTATTTTCCATAGAAACTTTAATTTTTTCATTTGGAGTCCAATTGAGCCTTCAAAAACTGACTGTCCCATCACTGGTAAAAAATGGTGTATCCTAGTGCAGAAGTTCTCCCGTGACATCTGTATTTTTCATGTTCCTCACAAACCATGATACCTGTGCAGAAACTGAAGGAGGTTTTTATTTTTGAACCTATGAGGGACAAAAACCTCTCTCAATTTTGTAAATTTCATCTCTGTTTGATCAGAAAATCATTTTGAAACAAACTGCCCGAGTGCTCCCTAACCCTAATTTCACTGTGGCAGAGGTATGATGATTCAACAGCCATGCAAATTTTACTATCCTTTGGTATTTGTTGAGATGAAATATTTGAGCCTCTTTTTGACTGTGGGTACACTACTTCAGTGGCATTCACTTAAACTCTTTCATCCTCTGTCTATACTCGAGGGCGCTTCTTCTAACACTTTTCCTCTGCTCAAAATATACCAGCAAGGTATCTTTGAATTTGTTATAGGAGCAGACTTTCTTTGGAAAACCAACTGTACTTTGCTTTCTTTTCCACTGTGATGAGTTGTTTGAAGGCATTCTCTTATGAGCAGGAGGATGAGTGTCCTTTACTTTGTTTATGAAGGATAGCCTTTTTGACAAATGCTTGGCTTCCTTTTGACCAATCAGTTTTCAACAACACTAAATGCCTTGGCCATCTGCTCATAAATGGAGGAGGCTCTTCACTAAGCAAAGTATCTGAAGATTATTTGCTAAGGCTGCATGACAAGGTTTTGCTTGGATTATGAAGGTAAGCAACCAACTTGAAACACATCAATACTGGCACCTCTGCTTGCAAACACTACTGTGCTTCAGAAAAAACCTTAGTCAAAGTGTCACTGTCTCACTGTACTGCTCTGAGGGGAAAACTGAAAAGTTAGCATTCACTTTGGTTAACTTATGACAAATTATTTGAAAGATAGTCTAAGTCAGCATCCTTTGAAAAACAAACAAATTTTCTCCTGCCTGTGTGATGACATGATTTGTCAGCATTTCTTCAAATCAGTCTTGTGGAAAAGCAGGTTGCTTATGATCAGAATGGCTTTTACCAATGATATGCCTTTCTAAGGTTTAACAATTCTTATGATTTGGAAACTTCAAATGACTTTATTTGCAAGACCTGAACTCTGTTTCCCTTTTAATTTGCATACTTCAGATTTTAGGCCTGCTATGATTATCACTTGCACTCAGAAAACCTAGAGTCTGTGTTTCACTGTTTAGTAACAAGCAAACCTGGGCTTTTGCAATCCTTAAAGTCAATACTGGCTAGCGCCCTCTGCTTGTAGATGAAGGAGGCACCCTAACCCTCTGCTTGTAAATGAAGGAGGTTCTGGGCTATGAAAAATTACCAGTTTGCTGTGACAGTGGTGTCTTTCTCTTACGGTGATTTTCATGCTGGAAAGAGCTGCAAGGTCTTGATGAGTGGCTCTCTGTTTTGCAGACATATCTCAGGCTCATGTTACATTTAGAAGCAGCTGTTCTTCTAACTATAGATTCAAGCATTTCCTCCTGAGATGAAGTTATATTTCCTGCCTTTGTAGAATCCATAAAACACTGTGAAACACCTAATAGTCAGCTTGAGACTGTGGTTTGTGCAGTGCTGAGACCTAGGGGTGTAAGTGGCGCGACTTAGAGCCGTTTGTCAATTTCATTTGCAAAGTGAGAGGTCAGTCATGGTTGGTCTGTATCAGATGGAGGCTTTTTGGCTTTTTGATGATTGCCAAGGGTGAAAATGTCTTAAAGCGCCACTTCCTAACATAGGGGATGCCTTTTAAAGCTGATGGGCAGGTCAATAAGGCTGAAGCTAGATAGGATTGTGATATGAGGTTTTGATTTCGACATGGGCGAACTGAAAAGGTAGAAAGGTGAAAAAAGTTTTAGGAGGGTTTTCTGGATGACATATTGACATAAGGAAATCAGTTTCTAGAAAACTCAGCTGTAGATATAGTCATCACTAACATGTAAAAAAAAAAATAACGATGTATTAACATAAGGGTATTCTACAAAGTTTAAAAGTGAAATTTAAAACATTAGCAAAGTGGGTTTCAAAGGATTCAAATAAAATTCACTCAAGTATATAAACCCTCATGAAATAAAAAAAAACTTCATTTGTCTCCTCCATCCTTGAGTAACCTTAGCAAAATAATGATTTTCAAGTTTTGAGGGTGAAATTTTACAAAACAAAGGTAGCGCTGCACTTTTTCTCTTTGTGTTGTGTGTTTTCTCTGAGTGTTGTGTGTTTGGTCTTTGCGCTATGCATTTTCTCTTTGTGCTACGTGTTTTCCCAATTTCTACAACAAACTCCAAAACACCATCCAAATATCATCACATGACCTTCAATCTTCTACAACAGTGTATTCAACCTCCATTAAGAAGGTAAGGTCTAATTCCATCATTCCTCTCCTCTTGAAATCGATTTTGTGGTGTTTGTATTTTTTTTGAAAGATTTGGTGTCCTAATTTCCTTTGAAACCTTAGTTCACTCTCAATTCCCAATTTCACTTCTAATTTCATTCCCAAAAGCCCCACATTTCTTTCCCTTATCAATGTTATTCATATTTCAACCCCTATATCACACAATCCTCTTTTCCTAAACCATTCATCCCCAAACCCTAAACCCTAGGCTACTCATTTTCCTAGGCTTCCAAAATCCAAAAATTGTAATTAATTTCCCTATTCCAATTCCCTAGTCATTCCTACTCCTTGTCATCTCCCTCAAATAAAAAATCCCTTCCCCCATATCCCTAAATTTCCTCACACTATTCCCCACTCCCTTTACCTACATTCCGCTATCATCACATCTCCCTAGGGTTTCATACTAAGACACCTATGGAAGAAGAAAAGAATAGAAACTAAAGTGAGGGAGAAGAAAGAGAGGAGAAGAAGTCAAGCAGAGGAGGGAGAATCCTTAGACTTGAGCAGACAAATACCAGGTAACTCATGGCATCTCCCATAACTGTGAAATGTTTTAAGCATGTAGGGTGCTTTGAATTCTATGAGAAAGTACAAAGGGCCCAACATCATCCAATGTTGACTAGACTATTCATCTCCAATATCCATGACAACCAGGTGACCCTTGCTAGTGTTACTTTCACTTCTTCCACTGCCATCATATCAGCTGCCACTAGAATCTCGAATGTTGGGGGAAAATGGTTCAAGCAAACAAACTTGGAGGAGTGATAATATGAGCCATACATTAAACCTAGATACAAGAATGAAAGAAAGAGGATTTTTACTTTCTCTTACCTCCTGGACAAATATGCTCCCATGATGATAATCATCATGAAATACTTTTCTTGTGAAGGTAGTTTCTCTAGACTTTATACCTATCACATCCAGCGACTTATGCATTTCACAAGGGTCAATATGCTCAACATACCTTATTTTCTCTTCGGGAGCATTGACAAGATGGCATTTATTTCCAAAAAGAGAGATTATGACCACCAAATGAAAAATATTTTTCACCACTCCCTCATCAAAAGCATAGTCCTCCATCACCTCAAACAATTAAACATTTCATGGAGTACTTTCATAGCTAATGACATATTCACTGATCCACCTATTCAGCATGCCAAAAATGTGCCTTCATCATCTCATCCTTCCACATCCATCCCTACATATCAGCACACAATTCATGCATCATCATCAGATCATTCTCCTTCATCTATTTCACCACCATCATCTCCATCCCATATTGATACTGGATAACCTAGCAGAGCTGGAATCAGTGAGCCTCAAAAGACTAAGCAAACTGAGATAGAGCTATTGGAAAAAACATACTAGAGAGGTCATAGGTAAGTGTTTTCCCCACATATTTTGGGAGGGGCCTTGACTTTTACATCGACAAATAAGGTAGACAAAGGGAAGAAAACGACAATAGAGGGAGAGATTCTGGCAAAGATCAAACATGAGGAAGAGGGCCTCCATGAGGCAGAACATGATTTTAATCTTGTTGACCTAGATGAGCATGATGATGATGAGATCAATAGAATAATCATCAAGGAGAAATAATCCCAGATTAAGGAGCTACAAACTAATCTTGACATGTCTAATTTTTTCATTGACTTTCTTGAGCAGGAGAACCAGTAGCTGAAAACAAAACATGTCATTGATGAGGTAAAATTCATCAAAGCTCAAAGAGAGGCAGAAAAGCCAGAGTTTTTCTTGAAGAGACACTTGAAACATATGGTGTGATAGATGAGGTAGTAGAACAAGTTCGAAGGAGAAAGCTCGGGACTAGAGGGATGAAAAGAGCTCTAGCACTATAAAGGAAAAAATAAGTTGAGCTTGCTAATCAACTCACTCTGAATGAACAACTTGCAGTGGTCGTCAATGAGAACCGAGAGCCATTGCTTGATATAGCTAACCAACACTTAGAGAAAATTTTGGAGAAGGCAAACAAAGATAATGATGTATTGGGAAAGAAGGTCAAGCACTATGCCCAAAGAGACAAAATTGCAAAGGCCAAGCTCAAAAGAGCCAATGCAAAAATTCAAGCTTTAACCATGCAAGAAGAGGAAAGAAGGCTTCAAATATTGGCTGAAGCCTCACTTCATGCCTAGCCACATCATCAACATCAAATTATAAAAATTTTGAGAAGTTTTGGGTAAAATTTTGAAGTTTTAGTTATTTTTTTGCAAACCTAGACAGTCTTATGACAACTAGACTACCAAATGCACAACACCCTAGGCACTATGCTCCTTTTTGAGGCACTTTTTGGCCAAAAAAAGACCACCAACAGATTCATAATGATGAATACATGTAGGAAAAGCACTTCTCAAGCCTTTTTCTGGACAACTGATAGTTGAAAAGGTGAAAAAGCACTCAAAAAATCAATGTTTTGCCCACTTTTTCCCTATGCACTGCACGTTGAACAGTTTTGGGAGAATCAATTTTTGACAAAGAAAATAAACTCGAATAAGAAAAATAGAGGCATATTTAGAAATTAGACTAGATAGGCTTTCCAACAAGCCATCTTGAGCCCAATTTGGACACCAAAAAGGCACTCAAATTCAGGTTGCAACATGGATGGTGCATTTGACAAAGGGATGGCGCGTTTGACAGTTTTCTGATTTTTTTTGAGTTTTTCTGCAAATTGACTTTTATCTTGGGAAATCATGTTTTTACCTCTGTAAATCAATGATGTGAATGTAATTATGGTTTTTTTATTATTTCCTAGGTTAAATACATTAGGTAATTGAACTCAATGAGGTGTAATGAATCATTTCACAAAAGTTAGGGATAAGTCACTTGGACCTCCCTACACTTTAGCTTTCAGCTCAGTTTTTGGTGGAACTGCTCCTCCTCTCATGGATTTGATCCCTGAGGATGGGAGGAGTTTGTTTGAGGCCTATATCATGTAATTTTTTTAGTCATTTCATAGGTTGGAATCAGTTGGATGTTGGCATATTGATCAGAGACTCTATTGTAATCATTTTGGCAGGAGCTTAATAAAAGTGTTGCAGCTATTTCTTTGGGGTACATCTAGTAAGGTTGTCTAGCATTGTTTCTTCTTATGCCTCATTATGTTTTAATGTATTGTCTTCATAATTCATTGCACTTGTATTTTATGATCACTTTCAAGTTGAGAAACAAAATTCATCTCACACGCTCTGTTTTGGGGAAGTTCTCATAGTCTTTTCTTTTCTCTTCAGTTTAGGAAGAATTCATCTTTCATGCTCTTTCTAGCTCCTCACCTGTCAGAATAATTCCATCACAATAACCCTAATGTTCTAGCCTTCTTACCTACTTTTCCCCATTAAAGGACTATAATCCTAATCCTATTTTCCCTGACCTAACCCCTTTTACCTAATATCCTCATCCAGTAACCTAATCAAAAAAAAAAAAAAAAAACCTTGTTGTATTTTATAACTAGCTTAAAACCCTAATTTATCTAGCCCTCTTGGCTGTAACCTTGTGAAGAGAGCCCTCTCCAGTTTGGTAGGGCTAGATACCAAGAAAAAAGATTGGTCTGTGGTTACCTATGTTGGTATTTCTTCTTCAGCCTTAAAAATATGGCAGAGTGATAACACATTGGTGTTGCTGCCGGGGAATGAAAGATTTATTTTCCCTGGGTGTATGACAATAAATTTTGGAATTTGATCCTTTGGATGAGAGGATTAAGTTTCAGAAAGGTTGATTCAATAATTGCAGTGCTAAGATTCTATAGCTGTCTTATAGAAGGTATAGCAGAGAAAATCCCGATCCTGATCCAGTTGATCTAGTAGATGATCCAGAGAAAATCTTTCGAAGGCATAGATATCAAACTATAGACATTCAGTCAGGACCAGTTCCATTGGTAAGATCAATTTCTCTACCTGCTAAGCTACTTTCTCTTGAAGATATACCGTATGATCTAAAATTTGAATTTTCATTGTTTAAATCCAAGTCTGAAACCTCTTTATCTGACATAGTATTCGATCATTTAAGACTATCCGAGGTCAATTCATTGTCTGAATTAGACCTTATTCATATGAAAGATTGGTTTTTCGAAGAGATTAAGCCTGAATCTAACCTTGACATCAAATATTGGATTAAATTCTACCATCAAGAGTAATTTACTATCTCAACTCAACCTCAAACTCAATCAATTGTAGTTTACTCATCCACACCTTCGACCTCATCATTCATACCTACAACGTCTGTTCCTTTACTTATTCAGCCAATCCCTCCTATTGTCAATCCAACACTTCACTCAGCAATAATCATGGCAATATTTTCCCCACTTATCTTAGTATCCCAATTGAATGTCTTACTTCAGGGTTATGGTCAAAGACTCCCCTTGTTTGATGAAAACTCTACCATATCTGCAAGACAACATATTGTTAAGGTCACCGACTTCATAGATTTAGAGGAAGTTGATGCTGACAATGAAAAAATGAGGATTATATCCCAGAGCTTATTTGGAGATGTCAAAGTTTGGTTTAGGTCTCTAAATGCTAATCCATTTCCACTCCAAATCATCTCACTCATTTTTTTATAGCCTTGTGGGAGGTAAAGAAAAATCACTTACAATTGTTTGTTGAGTATGAGAACATTAAACTAAATCTTAATGAATGAGTCCAAGATTTCAATACTCGCTTTAATAGGATTTACAATGCAATTCCCATTGAGATCAAGCCTCCTCCAAGATTATCTCTCATACGTTATCTAGATGCAATTAATGCTGACATGGCTTTCCAATTAAGGGAAATAAATCCAGCTACACTGGAAGATATACAAAAGAACATGATCAGCGTTGAAGAAAATATGTTGAAGAAGAGAGGTAGAGCTAGGAATGAGAGGAGAGTTACTATTAAAGATGAACCATCCACCTCATCTTCTGATGCTAAGATGGATACTTTGAAAATAACTATTGAATGGATGGTTGACAGGATTTCCATCACGGAGAGACAACCTGAGGTCAAAATTCCTAACTATAGAGGACAACAACAGCCTCGGTTAAGGATTAAGCAAAGAGAGAAACATGCTCCTGAATAACCACCATAGTAGCAACAGGAAATCAAGACACCCTTGCAGCAGAACTATGCTTAAGGAGAAGAACAAGATGAAGACACAATTGTTGAGGAAAACCTCCTTTTCAAAGTTGATGAGCTGTCTATGTTTTTTACTGAAGACGAGGAGTATTTTGAAAAGAAAGATCAACCTAAAGATGAAGATTTTGTCCTTGCTAATGATCATGAATTAGAGACTGAATCATATTATTACCAGATGGGGTACTTGAATGCACTTAGTTCACAAAATAGGAATATTTCATTGAGGACCAGAGATGTGCCAGTTAATCCCATTGAAAAGAGAGCATCTCAGCAGAAAGACACTCAAATAAGGAAGAATCCTCCGAGCAATCAAAGTAAGGGAAAAGAGACTGTGATCACAAATCAGAACAAAGAAAATTAGCCACCCATGAGTACAAAAAATAAGGAAAAGGACAATCAGAAGAAATAAACTCCATTAAAGGACCATGGTGGAAAATGAGACATCGTCATTAAAGAGGTAGAAAAAACTACTCCCTTCAGTTTAGATACATAAATTTCAAAGTTAAAAGTGTCTATTCCTTTAACCGATCTGTTTAAGAATAACCAGTATAAATCCCATGTTGCCAATATGCTTAAATTAGATCCTTTGTCCAACATGGTAAATGTCGAATATGATCAACCCGAACTCATCTTTTATCCTGCTATTTATGGTCAATTAGAAGATAGAGAGGTTCCTAATTTTTACTTGAGTCTAAAAATCCACTAGTGTATTTTACATAATTCCATGTTAGACTCTGGAGCCTCCCACAATCTAATGCCAAAAGCCATAATGGAGAAGTTGGGCCTTGACATCACTCGTCTCTACCATGACTTATACTGCTTCAATTCAGGTAGAGTCCATTGTATTGGTCTGATTAAAGATTTGGTAGTCTCCCTAGAGAAGATTTCGACAAAGAATGTTCCAATGGATGTGGTGGTAGCTGATATATCGTCACGCTTTGGCATGTTACTGTCAAGATCCTGGGGGGAATTACGAGGCACATTGAAATTAGACTTTTCTTATGAAACTATTCCATTTTTCGGGCAATTGAGAAAATTTTACTATGAAACTAAGATGAAATATATCATCACAAGCAAATAAAAGCCTACCAATCATCTGATAAACAATGTACATAAAGATTTAGAGTCATTCATTTTGTTTAATGATAGCAGATTAAATGATGTAGATATCCAACTAGTAGACGTAGAAGATGTTCTAGAGATCCATAATTGTATTAGAGAAGTTATAGAAAAAAGAAAAGATGAATCTGCCTAGCTTATCAGAACAACAATTAGAGTAAGCATTGAAAAATTGAGAACAATAATTAGAGGAAGTAGTGAAATATCCAGAATATCCATTGGATAAAGTGGAAGAAAGTCCAAAAAAACATGAAGAGAAATTTTAGAAAATTGAGCCAAAACAAAAATAAGAGTTTCAGCATTTGGAGGATGAGAATGGTTTATGATCCATGGACTTTGATGGTGCCCTAGGGAAAGATGGGGTAGGCATTGAAATCTGGGTCTGTAGCCCTTTTCATCAGTAGAATAAGGTCCCTACAAATTTAAGGTTGTGCTCTTATAAATTAGCTTTTGATTGCACTAACATTGAAGTCGAGTATGAAGCACGGATTATAGGCTTAAAGATCTTGAAGAAACTGGGTGCAAGAAGGATTGCAGTGTATGGTGATTCAAAACTCATGATCGAGCAAGTTAAAGGTGAACATAAAGCTAACCATACTTGAATGAGACAATATAGGAATGTTGTACTTGATATTTTGAAAATGTTTCAGGAGTGTATACTTACAGTGGTGCCAAGGAATCAAAATCTCATAGAAGATTCATTGGCTAAAGCTGCTAGCAATTTCAAAATCCCCATCTTTTCAAACATAAAATTTGAGATTCATGTGAAGAACTGACCCACTGTTCCTGATAAATTATGATATTGCCAAGTTTTCTCGGATGATAAGATGATAAACAACTTTATCCAAGGTGAAGAAGAATTTGAGAATTGTTCTATACATCAAATTTCTGATAAAGATGACAAAGATATAGAAGAAACTCAGATGGATATACTACATCTGAAAAACAACAATATTCCAAAAGGTCTCATACCTTTGGAAGAATTGTTTGACCAAGATGACGTAGCAAGGAAGCTTACATTAATGCATATGGAAAGGGGTGTTGAAGATGTAAACATTGGTACAGCCGACAAACCAAATATGGTGAAATTATCCAAGTCCTTATATCCCGAGGTAAAGGCTGAATATGTGAAATTAATTTCTGAATTTGCTGATGTTTTCGCATGGGAATATGTAGATTTAAATGTGTATGACAAGAGCATCATTCAACATACTAATTCGATCAAGTTTGATCAAAAATTATTTTGGAAAAATTTGAGAAGGATATATCCCAGATTGTTGCCATCAATTTAAAAGAGGTAAATAGAATTTTCAAGTCTATTATCATTGTCTCGATCATATTTTTTGAATGGATTTCAAATTTGGTCCCAGTGAGAAAGAAGACTGGAGAAATCTGGCTCTGTATATATTTCAGAAAAATAAACAAAGTGTCCCTCAAGTACAACTATCCACTTCTGAAGATGGACCATATACTTCAAAGAGTGGTTGGTTCTTCCCAGATGTCACTGATGGATGGTTATTCAGGCTAAAACCAAATTTTGGTGCACGAAGATGATTAGGACAAGACATCATTTACTACACCTTAGGGCACCTTAAAATATGCAAAAATTCCATTTGGTTTGAAAAATGCAGGGGCCACATTCCAGCGGGCCATGGACATAGCATTCGCCAATGAAAAAGATGTTTTCTTGGTTGTTTAATTAGATGATTTGACAGTGTTTTCACATTCTAATGATGAACATTTGCACCATTTGAGAATTTTTTTTGAGAGATGCAGAAAGTTCGGAATATCTCTCAACCCAAAGAAAATCATTTTTTCCATGGAGGAGGGGAAAATCCTTGGTCACATCATCTCCAAATATGGGATCCGGATTGACCCTTCCTGTGTTCAAGCAATTCAGCAAATTGATTTCCCTCGCAGCAAAAAGGAAGTACAAGAATTCAACGGTAAGATGAATTTCTTATGTAGATCATTCCTAATTTAGCAGAGCATATTAGAAAATTGAAAAATATGTTGAAGAAAGATAGTGATGTGAAGTGGTATGAAGATGCCCGAAAATATTTCCATTCAGTTAAGTTTTCCTTGACTACTTCCCTAGTTTTGATAAGTCTTGATTATACTAGTGATTTCATAATATTCTCATTTTATTCTGAGCACACTATGACAGCTGTCTTGATGCAGAAAAGGGATAAAATGGAGCTACCAATTGCATTTTTGAGTCGCAATATCAGAGATGCAGACCTTCGCTACAACATCATAGAGAAACAGGCTCTGGCTTTGGTTAAAGTGCTGAAAGATTTCAAAGTTTACATATTACATTCACACACTCTTGCTTATGTACCTAATGCAGCTGTGAAAGAAGTTCTCATGTAGACAGACCCAGAAGGTAGGAGAGGAAGATGGATAGCATATTTACTTGAGTATGACCTTGAGATCAAGCCCACCAAGATTATCAAAGTTCAAGGCTTAGCCAAGCTCATGGTTGAGTCAAAACTTCATGCTCTTGATATCAACTTGATTTCAGCCTTGTTCGAAAATAAAGAAGAAGTGAATCTCATTCAGGTATCTGATATATTTTTGTCATCTCCACGATATTTTGAATTTTTTTATGTTTTTCAACACCTAAACCCTCCCATAGGCATGACTAAGAGTCAAGGCAGATCTTTGAAACTCAAAGCTTCAAATTATTGCATACTGAATAATGCACTTTACAGGAAAGATCCCAGAGGTGTGTTGTTGAACTGTTTTGTCGAAGAATTATCTAAGGAAGTGATGAATGACTTCCAAAAAGGATATTGTGGGGGCCACCTATATTGGAAGACCATGGCCAATAAAATATTGAGAGCGAGATATTATTGGCAGACATTTTTTGCAGATGTTTACAAAGCAAGAATGAGTTTCCATGAATATCAATTTTTTCACGATAAGAGAAATCTTCTCATGTTACCTCTTCAACCTATTTCAGTCCATGCACCATTTCAGTAGTGGGGCCTAGATTTCATAGGCGAGATTCATCCAGCATCATCCTCATAGCATAAGTGGATATTGATAGCCAAATATTACTTTACAAACTAGATTGAAGTGATCCTGACCAAGCAAGCAACATATTCTTTAATCATTCAGTTTTTAGAAACTAATATTTTTCCCCGTTTTGGTTGTCCTACTAAGATTATCATAGACGACATGATAACATTCAAGTCTAAGAAGATGACTCAGTTTTTTGACAGATATACCATTAATTTGGGACACTCTACAGCTTACTACCCACACGGTAATGGATTGGGAAATTCTTCTAATAAGTCCTTGATCAGTATCATCAAGAATATGTTAGAGGCAAATAAAAATAATTGGCACAAGAATTTGATTAATGCATTATGGGCAGCTCAGGTGAGTAATAAAAATTCTATTGGTATGTCTCCTTTTCAAGTTGTATATGGTGTCGATATTGTGTTTCCTTCATCATTAGCAATCTCGGTAATGAATTTGCTACAAGAATCAAGGACTGAGGAAAATGACATACAGTGTCGTATTAATCAAATGATACACCTTCAACAGACAAGGGATGAAGTATTTCAGAATACTTCAAAACTTCATGATAGGATAAATAAGATCTATGATCGGAAAACTAAGAAAGACAACTTTAATATAAGAGATGTGGTACTCTGTCGGGATGCCACAAATGAAGTGAAGGGTAAACATGGTAAATTTGAGAATTTATGGAAAGGTCCATATCAGATTTCAGCTTGTAGAGGACATAATGCTTATTTTCTTGAGGATATGAATGGATGAGAGTGTTTAGGAGAACAAATTAATGGTAGGCTCCTAAAACACTATCTTTTCTTAAAAAAATTTCTCGATCAGTTTTTTGTTTTCATTGTAAATATCAATGACATTTTCTGCAAGTGTGAGGTAGAGAATCTCTGGAGTTTGGAGCCCGATGTGAAGGCCATGGAGCTTCACTAATTTTCTGTCATTTTCAAAAAGTTCAGTTTTCAGTCAAGTAAGTCAGTATTGATTCAATTTTCAGTCACTTGATTTTGCATTGAGTTAGTCTATTTTTCCGAGATATTAGTTTTTAGTCATGTTATTGTTTGAGTTTTGACCGTATTGGCTCAATGGAAGAGGCACTGGTCTGCAAAATCCAAATTTTTGTGGTACTTGACACCTCTTTCAGAGATATCATCCCCAATAAGGCCAATGTTAGTGTCAGTATTTGCATACTACCCTCAGTGATAAAAAATACTCTTTTCATATCATTTTAGGAGTCTCACTCGGAAATTTTTGTCATTCCACCTAGGTCTTAATTCAAAAATTTACTCACTGATGCTAGTCCTAGTCCAAAAACATCATTGTTCCTCAAAAATTCATACTTGCTAGCCCACCTTCATGTCTTGTTGAGCATACTTCAGTCATGAAAGTCCTTTTCACCATGTCATTATGTCAGTCAGGTCACCATGAAGTTTGGTCACTCAAGCTCTTCATTAGGTCTCTAGGTTTTCATTTTTTTCCAAGGTCTAAATAAAACACCATTTCATTGTATAAGGTCAGAAAAATAATGAGAGTGATCCAAATAATATCTCTCTACCATTTATAGAGTATTTGAAAGCATGTAAAGATAGTTTTCAAAGTTGTAATTATGCTTTCAAGTGTGATTTTCATTCTAAAATGTAATTTTTTTCGAAAAACAAAGATGTAATTTTATTTTTCATTTATGTAATTTTATCTTCATTATATGTAATAAGTACCTACTTCCCAAGCTACCAACTCAATTCCACATGCCCAACAAGCACATGTCAAAGTGCAATAGTTCTCAATTCATCCACTGATCAAATGTCAAAGAAAAAAGTTTAGAAGTGTAAGGGTATTCTACAAAGTTTAAAAGTGAAATTCGAAACATTAGAAAAGTGGGTTTCAAAGGATTAAAATCAAATTCATTCAAGTACATAAACCCTCATGACATCAAAAAAACTTCATTTGTCTCCTCCATCCTTGAGAAACCTCATCAAAATCATGATTTTCAAGTTTTGAGGGAGATATTTTACAAAACAGAGGGAGCACTGCGCATTTTCTCTTTGTGCTATGTGTTTTCTTTGAGCGCTGCGCATTTTCTCTTTGCATTGTACATTTTCTCTTTGTGCTGTGCATTTGCCCGATTTCTACAGTAAACTCCAGAAAACCATCCAAATATCATCACACGGCCTTCAATATTCAGCAACAGTGCATTCAACCTCCAACAAGCAAGGTCTAATTCCATCATTCCTCTCCTATTTAAATAAATTTTGTGGCGTTTGTCTTTGTTGTGAAAGATTTGGTGTCTTAATTGCTTTTGAAACCCTAGTTCACTCTCAATTCCCAATTTCACTTCTAATTTCATTCCCAAAACCCCCACATTCCTTTCCCTTATCACTGTTATTCCTATTTCAACCCCTATATCACATAATCCCCTTTTCCTAAACTTTTCAACCCAAAACCCTAAACCCTAGGCTACTCACTTTCCTAGGCTTCCAAAATCCCTAAACTGTAATTAAATTCCCTATTCCAATTCCCTCATCCTTCCTAGTCCCTCAAATCAAAAATCCCCTCCCCCATCTCCCTAAATTTCCTCACACTATTCCCCACTTCCTTTACCTACATTCCACTATCCTCACATCTCCCTATGGTTTCATACTAAGACACCTATGGAAGAAGAAGATAATAGAAACTACAGTGAGGGAGAAGAAAGAAAGGAGAAGAAGTTAAGCACAGGAGGGAGAATCCTTAGACTTGAGCAAACAAATACCAGGGAGCTCATGGAATCTCCCATAACTATGACATGTTTTAAGTATGTAGGTTGTTTTGAATTATGTGATAAGGTACAAATGGCCCAACATCATCCTATGTTGACGAGACTATTCATCTCCAATATCCATGAAAACCACGTAACCCTTGTTGGTGACACTTTCACTTTTACCACTGCCATCATATTAGTTGCCACTGGAATCCCGAATGTTGGGGAAAAAATGTTCAAGCAAACAAACTTGGAGGAGTGATACTATGAGCCATACATTAAACCTAGATACAAGAATGAAAGAAAGAGGATTTTTCCGTTCTCTTACCTCCTAGAGAGATATGCTTCCATGATGAAAATCATCATGAAATACTTTTCTTGTGAAGGTAGGTTCTCTAGACTTTATACCTATCGCATCTGGCTACTTATGCATTTCACAAGGGTCAAGATGCTCAACATACCTTATTTTATCTTCCGGAGAATTGACAAGATGGAATTTATTGCCCAAAAGAGAGATTATGACCACCAAATGCAAAGTATTTTCACCACTCCCTCATCAAAATCATAGTCCTCCATCAACTCAAACAATTAAACATTTCATCGAGTACTTTCATAGTTAATGAAATATTCACTACTCCACGTATTCAGCATGCCAAAAATGTGCCTCCATCATCTCATCCTTCCACATCCATTCCTCCATATCATCCCACAGTTCATGCATCATCATCAGATCAGTCTCCTTCATCTATTTCACCACCATCATCTCCATATTGTATTGAGATTGGATCACCTAGCAGATCTGAAATCAGTGAGACTTAAAAGACTAAGCAGGTTGAGATAGAGCTATTGGAAAAAACATACCAGAGAGGTCACAGGAAAGTGTTTTCCCCACAAATTTTGGGAGGGCCTTGCCCTCTACATCGACAAAGTAGGTAGACAAATGGAAGCAAAAGACGACATAGGCATAGATTCATGCAAAGATCAAACATGAGGAGGAGGACCTCCATGAGAAAGAACATGATTTTGATCTTGTTGACCTATATGAGCATGATGATGATGAGATCACTAGAATAATCATCAAGGAGAAAGAAGCCAAAATTAATGAGCTACAAACTAATCTTGACAGGTCTAAATTTGTCATTGACTTTCTTGAGCGGGAGAACCAACAACTGAAAACAAAACATGTCATTGATGGGGTCAAATTCATCAAAGCTCAAAGAGAGGCAGAAAAATCCAAAGTTTTGCAAGAGACACTCGAAACATATAGTGTGATAGATGAGGTAGTAGAAAAAGTTCCAAGGAGAAAGCCTAGGACTAGAGGGCTGAAAAGAGCTCTAGCACTAGAAAGGCACTAATCTACTCACTCTAAATGAACAACTTGCAGTGGTAGTGAATGAGAACCAGGAGCCATGTCTTGATAGAGCTAACCAACACTTAGAGAAGCTTTTGGAGAAGGAAAATAGAGATAATGATGTGTTGAGAAAGAAGGTCAAGCACTATGCCTAAAGAGACAAAATTGCAAAGGGCAAGCTCAAAAGAGTCAATGCAAAAATTCAAGCTTTGACCATGAAAGAAGAGGAAATAAGTCTTGACATATTGGCCGAAGCCTCAATTCATGCCTAGCCACATCATCAGCATCAAATTATCAAATTTTGAGAAATTTTTGGGTAAAATTTTGAAGTTATTGTGATTTGTTTCAAACCTAGATAGTCTTATGACAACTAAACTTTCAAACGCGTAGCACCCTAGGCGTTGTGCTCTTTTTTGAGTTATTTTTTGGCCAAAAGAAGATCACTAACAGATGCATAGTGATGAATACATACAGGAAAAAAAATTTGCAAGCCTTGTTCTAGACAAATGGCAGTTGAAAAGGTGAAAAAAAATTCAAAAAATCAATGTTCTACCCACTTTTTTGCATATGTGGTATGTGTTGAGTAGTCTTGGGAGAATCAATTTTTAGCAGGGAAAATCAAATTCATTCTGCAAACGAAAGGCATATTTGGAAAGTAGACTGGGCAGGCTTTCCAACTAGCCATGTTGGGCCTAATTTGGACACCAAGAAGGCGCTAAATATTAGGCTGCACATGAATGGCGCGTTTGACAAAGGGATGGTGCATTTGACGAAGGGTGGCGTGTTTGACAGTTTTTTGATTTTTCCTGAGTTTTTCTGCAAATTGAATTTTATCTTGGGGAATCATGTTCTTACCTTTGTAAATCAATGATGTAAATGTAATTATGGTGTTTTTACTATTACTCAGGGTAAATACATTAGGTAAATGAACTCAATGAGGTGTAATGAATCCGTTCAAAAAAGTTACGGATGAGTCACTTGGACCTCCCTACACTTCAACTTTCAACTCAGTTTTTGGTAGAATTTCTCTTCCTCTCATGGATTCGACCCCTGAGGCTAGGAGGAGTTTTTTTTTAGGCCTATATCATGTAATTTTTTAGTCATTTCACGGGTTGGAATCAGTTGGATGTTGGCATATTAATCAGAGACTCTATTGTAATCATTTTGGTAGGAGCTTAATAAAAGTGTTGCAGCTATTTATTTGGGCCACATGTGGTATGGTTGTCTAGCATTGTTTCTTCTTATGTCTCACTATGTTTGAATGTATTGTCTTCATAATTCATTTCACTTCTATTGTATGATCACTTTTAAGTTGAGAAACAAAATTCATATCACATGCTTTGTTTTGGGGAAGTTTTCATAGTTTGTTCATTTCTCTTCAGTTTAGGAATAATTCATCTTTCATGCTCTTCCTAGCTCCTCACCTGTCTAAATCATTCCATCCCAAGAACCCTAATGTGCTAGCCTTCTTACCTACCTTGCCCCATTGAATTACTTTAACTATAATCCTATTTTCCCTGACCTAGCCTATTTGACCTAATATCCTCATCCAACAACCAATCAAATCAAAACAAAACAAACCCTTTTGCATTTCATACCTAGCCTAAAACCCTAATTTATCCAACCCTCTTGGCTGTCACCTTGTGGAGAGATCCCTCTCCGATTTGGTAGGGCTAGATACCAAGCCAAAAGATTGGTCTGTAGTTACCTCTGTTGTGATTTCTTATTCAACCTTAGAAATCAAGCGGAATGATAACACCTCCCTCAAGAATTCATGTCCAAAATGAAAAATATATCATGGTGTAATGTATTGTAATTGATGCCGACCACCGTTTGCTTCAGATCCTACTCATCACATCGTAAATCATATCACTCAATATTATTATTTTTGACTTCATTCTTTAGGGGGAAGTTGTTACACGTCAATTTGGGCATCACTCCCAAAACTCAGATCAATACAAATAGCGTCTATCATACTCCAAATCAGTTGTTGCTTGCCTTAAGCAAGTCATCCCATTGTTGGTTTTAATCCATGAAAGTTTCACTGCTTGAAGTCCAATTGAAATGCCCCATTGAGCCACCAACGCACCCATAGACTACAGTAAGTGATTTGCAGAGCACTTACTCCCAAGCAAAGAAGTGTTGCAGAGCACCTGGGCCCACTTAACAGTATGTTGGTTGACTAGGAGCGAATTGTTTAAAGGATTTTGGGAATCTTCCCACTTTCTAGTGGCTCTTAGAAGTTTTTCCAGCTATCATGCTATTTGATAACCTCAAATATAAACACCATGAATCCATTAAATCACTTCTCTTCCTATCCCATTGAACAAGGAAACTTCTTCATCCATTTATGGAAAATCCATTCAATGAGCAGTTAATGCCAAAATACCCTCATTTATTATAAATTGAGCATTGATCATAGTGCAAAGGAGAGAAAGAGTTTGAATTTGTAGAGTTATGTTGGTGATATTATAGCTCTTTGAGGTATTTTTTGCAAATAATGTTATGCTATTGGAGTTATGTTGCTAATGTGATGAGGATAGGAATAAATCTAGAGAAAGTTGACATTGAATCGATCCAACTGGTTGTAACTTCTCCTTCTATCTTATAATAAAGATTTTTGTTCCTTTCTTAATACATTTGTTCATGCTTTTATATATGTATTTTCAAATGCAATCAGTTCAGTTTGATTAAGATGAATAGAGCATATTATTTTATGTCGTTTTTTGTCTTCTGTTAGTAACTGCAGGTACCAATAAAATGAGTACAGTTCGATTGGGAGCGATGAAAGTGACAAAAGGGAGGAAAATAATAGTGAAGGATCACAAGTATGTGTTCTTCTCTTATCTGCTTATCTTAAGAAAAAGGTCAAGTGTCTTTCATTTGTTGTTTTAAGTGCGTCCACCACACTTAGGGAAACTTTTCTATCCATAGGTTTTATTTCCGTAAAACACATGGATTCCCATAGGTTGAATTCATCACCAAAATATTCAAACTTATAAATTTCCCAATTATGTATCTCATACGGGTCGAATTTGGTTTCTATGATTTTGAACTGAGTGTCTATCAGGGGGAAGCATAAGATTTTCAACTGAGATATTAGAGTTCCATTTTTTAATAGACATTTTATATTGAAATGAAAACAATAAGTCGAATTTACCCTATGACCTACTAGTTGATATATGTGCTTGACTCTTCAATCCAGATATTTGGTGTCACTGAGTACTTTTGCGAACACTGGTGAGATGAGGAATAATGTGATTGATGGAAGGAAATTTAGATTTACAAATGAGTTTGAATAGTCATTATTGGTGTTAATGTTTTGCACGTCACTAATTTAATACTAAAATGTTTGAGGGAAGGCTTAAATAACTGCAATGGTTAATTTTCTAACTTTATTAGAAAAATAGCAGGGATCATTTTCGTGGTTACGATGGAGGAAGTATTAAGTTGGTAGAGGTGATAACGATAGAAGAACATGGATGGAAATTTGTTTGCGGGAGGGGTAGCCACACTAAGTTCTATATGAGAGGGGGAGTCCCACAATGCTTAATAACTTGACATGACATGGTGGGTGGTTTGTAAAAAACCATTTTTTAGACCCCCTTCGTTAACTATAGAGAGTGCGAGGGGTCCCGCAATGCCATATCGTAAGTTGATTCGAGTAGATATGATCTAGAGTGTTAAAAACTATTGAGATGATAACTTAATTGGTGGAAATATTTCAAAAACATTTGAACAAATTGTTTGTTTCTATACTTAATTAAAGAAACATTTTAACATATGATCAACTTTATTACAAATTTCATAATAAAATTGACTTATTTTTTGTTTTGAAAAGTATACAATTTAGAAATAAATTACATAGGTAAATTGAAGTTATAATAGGATCCATTAGAGGTGGTTACTCCATGTCATCAAACACATAGGGAGCATTGAACCAATGTTCAACAATATCGCCCCCCCTTCCCCCCCCCCCATAAACATGATTCAGGTGAGTTTCAAACTCAAGACCTATGGATTTGATACCACTTATTGGAATCATGATTATCATTAGATGAAAACATGCAAGAATTAGTCTCTACTATGATCTCCAGAGTTATGATCCATGAGAGGTAGTTAGTCCATGTCTCAAAACACATGAAGAGTGTTGAAACAATGTCCAATATTTTTGTGTCATTTTAAAAAATTTCTTATCTTAAATATCTAGCCATATATTCTTCTTAGTATTTGATAATAAAATTTATATGCATTCCATCCCATTTTTGAATTGTATTTCCCCCAATTCTATGAACAAGCACAAGTTTCAGTCCTTGTGAGTGGGGGGAAATAGTTTAAGTTTCTCTGCATCACTCAAATAATCATAACTATGACATAATATATAAAATTTGAAAATAAATGCATCGGGATATTCACTAATTATACCTTGGAAGTGAGGTAAAACTAATCAAGAAATCTTATTTATTTGCAAGATTGAAATATGGTCTATAGTAGGAAACCAAAAATTTATGCACCTCTTTGTTGGTATACAATTCTCCTTCACCTTATTCCATGTTTATTCTAACAAACGGGTTTTACTATAGTTATAGAGGAGTCCCTAGATCTCTTATTGTGGTGAAATCTACTTCAAACACTAGTTGTTGATTTGGGATCTTTGTTATTGTTTCATCCACTAAAGGATATGTCGGTAAGTTCATAGATTCTATGTTTTTACTTATTGTAAACCTAAAATCCTTTACGCTACTCGCCACAATGTATGAATATATCAATGGAATTCCACTTGCTTGTCTTCCTCTTATAAATGTACCTAGAAACAAGTTAGTGTTTGAAGGGGTGTGTTTATTCAAAATGGTTACTCTAATTTTCCCTTTAAATATACCTCCATTATCTTTATCCCTATTCAAGGAATACCAACATTAATTTAGAACAAAGGGAAAATAGACTCACTAAAATGAATGCATCAAGTTATTACACTCCATAATATTTTGATGTGAGGCCGTCTTTGCCTCTTTCCATCACTATCTATTTATTGGATCTAGAATGTTGGTACCCAAAAGGAAAACAAATTCACACACAACATATAAAAATCTAAAATGGATGGAAAAATTGAACCATTAATGTATTAGTGTCTTTTAGTAACACCCTAAAAATGGTGCCAAAAATTCCGTTCAATTTATTTTTTCAAATTTCAGACATCAAATTATCAATATGGGAGTGTAAACTTAGAGATACTACATAATATGTGAAAATTCTAGAACACTAATGGGCGTTCCAATCTATCACTGCAAAATGGAAATATCGCAAGAATACCAAACCAAGGCTATAAAGGACTTATTCATTGGATGGAAAGTTTAAGGGTGTTTTTGTGAGGGCATAGGAGACAATATTTCTCTTAGCTATTAATAGAGTGTTCCTATCTCATTTACAAAACAAGTCTCAATTCCCATCTTCTGTAGAACCTGGTGCAATATAACTACTAACAAGGAAAGGAATTCAAAAATGAATCTTATAATATGTTTTCTATTAGGGATATCATAACATGTTCCCTTTATTACAATTTATATCCTTTTACAATGATTTCATAATTTTTTTATGAAACCAAGGTAGAGTTACAATGCATATCATATTATTTTGTAAGAAATCTCAATTTTATTAAACAACAATACAAATATAAGAAGAGGAAATAAACCTAAGAGATATTTTGATCATTGGGATGTCAACGTGGAGCCCCTTCATGATAGGTTACGATATTTCATGATGTTTGAAAAAGGTGTTCATGCAACCATGAATAGTTGTAGTGTATTATCCTTTCCCTTGAGTGATCAATCTCATTCCTACAAGTGAAAGACATTTATAAGAAATAACCAAAATAGACATCAATTTATTCCAAGAAATAAATTTCAAATCTAAATATAGGTAAGAGGATTAGCACACATTTTTTATCATAAACCAAAAGACATAGAATCAAGTGCAAGATGGTTATGATGATTAGTATGAAATCTAGTCACATTGTAAGGGGTCAATCCAAAACTTATTTATAATTTTAAATAGTAATCACATAGTATTGTTATTAAAATATTTAATGCAAAATATAATTTTAAATCAAGGAACTAATCATTTGCAATGTGTAAACAAAATACAAACCAACTTCATTATAGAGCTAGTGGAAACAAACAAAAAGAAGTTGAGTTGGCGCCCCTTCCCAAATAGTGTCCCAGTGTCCGAAAAAGAACAAGATCACATGCAAAATTAAACCAAATTCATAACTTGAAAAACACTAGCAATGAACTTATATTACATGGTATCAATGTTACATAAGAGAATGAAGTTCCTAGAGATCAAATCTATCAAAAAGTTTGACACAAAACACTATACTATCGTTGTTGTTAAATCAATATACATTTTATAATGCACAAGGGTTGAATTATATATTTTTTACATGGAAGATGTGACGATAAAGTGGATTACGTGAATCCCATGTCTTATGCATGAATATTATCAATAAATATCTAAATATATTGAAATGGGTAATCTAGATGGATTTTCTTACAACCTTATAATTAAACCAAAACTAAACAAACTAGAAATCTTTGGAGGAATGCACATTTGGGTGAACTATTATGCAAGTTCGATTACTCTATTTTAGTACTTTGTTTTGGTGTTTATTGATTGTTGTGTTGACCAATGAATGATTGTGTCCCTTAATCATCCAGGGGATGATTTAATGAACATGAGCACTTCATGAAGGTGCTATAAAGAAAATCCATGTCGTTTATTTTCACTCTAAAGTTTTGTAACAATATCAACCATGGAGGCAGGTTATCATATGTGATGTAGGTTACAAGACCTGGCTTAAAACCATTATTAGTGGAAATTAATCTTAATTAAGCACATTAACTCATTAAAACAATGGAAATAAGAACAAATGAGAAAAAAATGACCTCACAGCCACTTTAAGTGGAATTTCCTCATTAAATGGTTTGAAAAGGAGGTTAATACTTGAATAAGAGTGTGTTTATATGGTAAAAAATGGTTTACAATGCCAATTCAAAAAATTGAAACCATCCATTATAGAATATCTTTATGAGTTACTGATAACTGTAGTGTCTCTTATTTAAATTCAAAGGATTTATGTAGAAAGGTATCATACACTTCCTTTTGTCACAAGTTTTCTCCCATGAGGTTAACTATCAAGTTTACTATTCCTCCTATACATTTTTATTACTTTAGTTGGTGTTGTATGGATTCAACTTCTTTGTGAAATATATCTAGCTCAGTTTGTTCTTCCCTAGCCCTATCAAATGAAGCGTAGGAGGTGAGATAATTTTCTACTAATTTGGTTGTTCATGCCCTTTTTGTGTCCAAGAAGACTTCTTTTGAGAATAAATGACTCCAAAATATATAAATATTTTTCAATTCTTTGCGTTCTCCTAAAAATCGATCTCCTCTACCTATCATAGGAAAGTGTCTCAAGATTTTCCACATAATCCACTAGTTGTGGAATAGATTAATCTCCCCAAAAAAGGATATTTTCCAAGATTCTAGGAGTGTGCACATATTTGATCGATGTGTCCAATTTTCCTAAGTTTTCCCAATTCATGTCAATGCCATTTTAGGCCATTCAGGATCCTTTGAATCCTTTAGTTTCAGTAGCTTCTCCTATGGATAACTTATATGTTTCTTTGGTTTCTTCCAAGATGGTTGTCTATTCATCTTTTGTGGAATCTCTTCCTTATCCAATGTCCTCTTCTTTAAAAATTTTCATATCCAAGGTTTTAGTATTGTCAAGGAATCACCTATTACTAGTGTCCTAACCTCTATCGTTTTTAGTTAAATTGATAAAATAATCATGTAGGCATAATGGTCATGATTCACCAATTTCTTCTCTTGCTTTTCCTTTTTTATCCTCTCTTCCTTTTCTCTTCTAACTTTCTCAACTACCCTAGTCATAAGCTCCATTTATTATTTTAAATACTTTTCCATTTGTTCTTTCCTCCTCTTCTCAATTAGGTCTTTCTTCCTCTATTATTCCTCTTAGCTTATCCTCTTTTGTTTAGCATTTTATTTGGCTTCCTCTTCCTCTTTCTTCCTCCTCAATATAATTTACACTTTGCTTTCTCTTTATTTCTCTTAATTTTCCATTTCATGTTCATCTTGCATATCATTTAACTCATCTTCGTCCTTAAGATGGGCTATCTCTACTTACCATTTCCTCCTCCTCCTCCATTTCCATAGCCCCCTTAATAATGATTATCATTTTATTTTCTATTCATAATGAGAGAAAAATAATAGCTTTTGGATTATTCATTTTGTTCAAAATTGTTTTCAAATCTTGGGAATTTTCTATAAAAATTTCATCTTCCCAATAATCATGGGAATATGGCCAAGTTATATATAATTGTTTAGAATGTTTCAATACTAACCATTTGGGTTCATGTCTTCTAAATCTATCGCTCATAAACCTATATTATATTTTGGTTTTTCCTTATTTTTTAGTATGTTTGGAGTCCCTGATAACATATATATAAATTATAACTGATGAAACACCTGACAAAGTAGCATTGAAACCTTGAATAATGGTTTTCTAAAAAATATCCCCCACCACTCGCCTATCTTTGACATAGATAGAGAGAAGATGTGGAGGTCTAGTCACCCCACATATCCAGATATAACTATGATGCTCCTCAAGATATAAATTGCTAATATAAGTCAAAATTTTCTTTTTGATCTTAGGAAATCTAGGGCATTCTTTCCCAAAGATAATTTGATACAAACAAGAAATGAAAGTATCACAAATAAGTGAATAATCCCTCTTATACCTGTTTTCCAATAACATATTGAAGTGTACATGTATTGATTGGTTTCATGGTTTTTATTTTCCTACCAAACCCAAAATATAAATTCTAGCATAGATGGAATCTAATAAATAGGATTCCATGTAAAAGACAAAGGATTCGTCAATTCTAGTATTTTGTTCCTAGTTTTTAGTGCTAAGTTGCTTAGATATTTTATCTCCCAAATTGATTTTTATACCCCACAAGGCTATAGTATAAGCTAGGGGAACCCAAGCATCAAATAATGACGAGCAATTTTTATGTCCATATAGCAAACTAGTGATCAAGTATATACCCCCAACCCTAGTGAAGTATCTTTAACTTATTTTAACCAACTGGCTTAAAAAATTCCTATATGATAACTTCTCATAAAATTTCAGTATAAGATCATTATTAAGGAGCTCCTAAAGGTCTAAAAACTTATAGAATCATGAAACCTCTCGGCATCATAAATTTCTAATGAATTCCCCTTTATCACTACTCATCATAGAACTCTATGGAATATTGTGTTTGATTACCCATTCTATGACTTACATACCTGGGAAAATTTGGGCCATTTCTATAGATATATGTAATCTAGACCATCTAATAAAACCATATATATGATTTTCAACCTTCCCCCAATTATTTTCACCCTCACTTATATTTATATACTATGATCTTAGCTCTTTGAATTCACATCAATATTCTAAAGAAAGATGGAATTCCCCTGAATATGGACTCATTTTAGTAGTCTGAAACGTTGGTTATGTAAAAAAATCCTTCACAAGTTATTCCACACTATTACAAAGTGTATTCCTAGTTAATAAAACAATTATCTAGAATGAACATGTGGTGACTTTTATATTTGTAGAAAAGGGTACCTTGAGCTATGGCTTTCTTACTATTACCCAAGTGATAGTCTCATAGCTTCTAGATAATCTAGATTGTATAATTATATTACTTTTCATCCATATTTATGCTTTAAGAGAGGAAAAAAATGGAGGAATCATGTCAGAAGACCATTTTTACTGGTGGGACCCAGTTTGGAAAATAGGGGTCTAAAAACCTTGCAGGAGAATTTTGGGGCATCAAATGACATATTTTAGGGGTTAAAATTTGTTTCTTTAGGGATGCACCTTATTTTCATATTCTACACGCAAATACCTTTCCAATGGTGTAAGAATTGTGTTAACCGTAGTTTCTATGCAAAAATGACACCATTAAGAAGTTGGCCTTCTTTTTTTCACCGCCATAATTAGAAAGGATGCCATATCATCCACCATTATTCATTGAAAATGGGGTATCCATGTGATTATGATGAAGAGTAATCTCGAAGAGTCAATATTGTAACTCTATTTAACAGTTGAGGTACTCAAACCTAAAAAATAGTAGATTATCAAGTTATGTTATAATTGGGCCACTAGGAGGAAAAGGGGTTCCATTCCTTTGATTGCATTTTGTTCCATAGAAGAGAAAAAATAGTTGAGAGTGAGAGTATATAGAGGAAAAAAGTAGTATTTTTGCACTATAATATCCCACATGCCACAAGCCATACTTCTTTTTAATTGCATCCAATTTCTATTCAGAGAAATAGAGGAGACCTCACTTTCTAGCTGGGTTTTCTCCCAAAATGGTTTTCTAGTTCGTACCTTATGTCACATCATGGTTTGTGAGTTTTTATTTCATTGTTTATGCATAATTTTAATTTTCATGGATACACAATTACCCAAAATCTATAGATACAAAAATCTAAAGAGAAATAAAACCATAATAGTGTATTTTGTATTTTTAAATATAGTTTTATCAAACTAATTGTGAAAAACTATCTAGTGGAATATCCATGATGGTTTACATATTAATAAATTTCTCTCTTTCAAGTTTTTGTGTGGCTTTTGAAGACCCAAATCCTTCCTTAGCTTTGTGTTGTGGCTTATTTTCTAAGTATTTTTTCACTGGGGCTCTCTTGGGGGACATTTTTTGATAAGAATCTGGATCGGGGGCAAAAATTTGCCAAAAATTCAAAGTGCTCGGAATTATACCAAACTAGAACTATTAGATCCAAACCGTTTCTTGGAATCTGACGCAATTCGTTTCACTCAAAATAGAGTTTGTATGAGGAAGTTAGAACCCACTGATCACCATGTGAAACAAACAAAATTTCAAAAAAATGGTCAAACAGGGTCAAAGGTAAAAATTTGGGTTTCCAAAGGCACAATGACAGGATGATAAGTGTCAGATTCTCATTGTTCCAAATTCTGGGCACATGGGCAATTTATGATTGGTTTAATTTTTAAGCGAATGGGACCCCCCCTCCAAGGTTGAATTTGAATTTATTTTGGCGAGAAATTTGAATTTGGTGGAAAATTTGAATTTATTTTTGGTAGGAAATTTGAATTTATTTGGGTGGAAAAACTTTTGGGCAGAGGTCAGACTCGAACTCACAACCTCCCCCACACAAGGCAAACACCTTACCACTCCCACTACCGCTTATGAGTTATTATATAATGCAAAGAGTTTGTATTTAAGTTTTAAAAAGGATTCAGACGGGGGTTTAAAGGGCCAACCCTTGGTCCACAAGACCATGCCCCAAAACAAAAGGTGAAGCGTATTTTTAATGGCGTGGGTTAAGTTTTAAATGCGGGTTAATTAACCCAAAATGATGGTAATTTGCGCTAATTACAATTTTAATCCATATTTGTGATAAACACGCTTAGCACATTTAACTGTGGATTATCCGTAAGTTAATCCAGTTTAACATTAATTAATTGGAGTTTAATTTGGCAGTATATTCGGAAAAGCCACCAAATTTGGAACTGCCCCCAGATTTAGCTGCGTTAACTGGAGTTTTTCTAGTTTTGGAGGAGATTCCTAGGGAAAATTGAAGGAAGCATAACTTTTGCTATTTTTGACCAAATTGGGATCAAGAAGAGTCATTATTAGATGATTTTGATGCTCTGAAGCTGATATATTAGGTTTCAGAGGCGTTGGAGCACTTCTGAAAGTTTTTTTTCCACTTTGAAGATTAAAGAAGCCTGGGGCCACTAGGACAGGAGGTCATGCCTAGATTAGCTGAAGACCATTTTCAGAGATTGAATAGTCTATTTTGAGGTTTTTGGGTCCTCTAAATCAAATGGATCAGGTTTTAAAAACATTGGAGCACTGTAGGTGCATGTAATCATAAATTTGACCATTAATCCCAAGAGGGCCTAGCCAGTTGAAGCAGGTCCATGGAGACGTAGCCTTGGGGGGGGGGTGAACTCTGTTATCAGCTATTGTGTAATGTGTATGTTTTGTGTTATTTATTTGCATTTTATTTATTGTACATGAGTTTTTAACAACTAATTAATTGATAAATTTCTCATCAAATACACTTAAAAACTTGACACATAAACGACTTCACAAATGGCTAATTTGAGACGATCCTAAACACATTATTTATATACTAATGGGGGAGCTAGCACAAAAAAACTAGTTTTTCCATATTCAAATCAAGTTGGTGTCAGAGCACAGTTTAGCTCATTTTATCCAAGGTTATATAGAAGAATTAGCTATTCATTTTGAATTTTTGCAAGGATAATTTAACTTTGTGCAAGTTTATGTGTGTGAAGAGAAGGTCAAGATTTTAACCCAGTTCTCAAAACACAACAAAGAAGATGTGTAAGCATTAGCAAGCACTTATTGAAAAGAAGCATGAGATGGAGACTCAACTCCATATTGCGAATGAGAACCTAGCAAGGATGCATGAGATGGAGACTGAACTCCATGATGTCAAAGAAACTCTAGCCAAGTATGTGCATGAAAAAGAGGTATGAAATTCAAGTTTATCTTCTATTTATTCTAAATATGAATGTGTAGGTGTTTTTGAAAGACACACTAGATGAATATGGTCCAAATTACTGATGAAAATGGGCTATGAAGGTAAAGGTTTCGGAAAACACGCACAAGGTATAGTTGAAGCAATTGTTGTCGAGGAAATTCCTAATTATTTGGGTCTTGGTTATGGGAAACATGATGGAGAATGCTCCACAGCCAAGGAAGCACATGAAGGTGTTCCAAGAAGGACTTTCATTTCATGTTCATTACCTCAAGCTTGTGAAGTTTTTGTTCGCGAGGAATGCAAAATTTTTACACGCACTTTGCAAGAAGGTGCTCGTAAGCATGCAACTAATGAGAATGACAAACAAGAGGATGTTGAAAGCTCTAAGGTCATTGAATCCATTGTTGGTATTCCAAAAAGAGCCACTAACTCATCAAATTTACCTCCTCAAGAAGGCGACAAAGGTGAATATGCAAGGTATAAATCTGCCTTTAATCAAGTTTCTTTTGATTATGATAAACATGGTAAATCTTCACATAAGATTTGGAGAAAGTTTGCATGTTCCTTTTGTGGTTTGAATAACCATAATGTTTTGAGGTGTTGGAAGAAGATACCCATGCACAGGAAACTTTCTAAACAAAGGATACATGAAGCAAAATGTCAATTGGACAAAGAAAACCATGTTGAAAAGAAGATGCAATTGTTTTTCACTTGTTTTCATAAGCAGGGTCCTCTTGTAGACAAGTGTTAGACTTTGTATCCAACAAGTCATCCACGAAAATTGAAGAAGGTGGAGAGAGATCTTGACAATAATTGAAAGGAGGATTCCATAATCGATGTGGGTCAAGATGATTCGCATGATGATGTGCAGCTGAAAGAAGCAACATTGAAATGGTTTCATAAGAGATGGTTGGATTTCTTATCCAATTAAGGTCTTGCATGCCTTTTGATGATTGATGCATTTCTTTGCCAATTGAATGCATGTTGCATGTTTACACTAGGAAGGTGTTTTGAAAGTGGAGTATGTTGACTCACTTTTTTGCAACAAGATTTATCATTTTAACTCTTTAAGTACATGTACATGTAAATGGGATTCTTGTACTCGTAACTGTACTTGTGAGAGAGTTGACAGTTGTCATACATGCTTTTGTTAGACTTGAGAGTCAGTTGTTTGAAGAGGCATGTTTTGTCGACTTGTGTTTGGTTGATGGGTTTGTACACCAAGATGTAAGAGTACATGGCGAGGTTCACATGATGTGAAATTTTTTTCTTTGAAGGAGAAAAAGGATATGTTGTCAAGTTATGTTTCTTGCATGATGTGTTTTCCAGATTGATGGTTGTGTTTGTGACAAGATATCGAAGGATTTTGGGAAGGTCCACTCTTGAGCGAGAGGTTCATGATTAGCCTTCATTCCCAAATCATGGCATGAACATCATGTCAACACTGGAGGATGATGGAAAAGATGCTAAAAATATTGTATCCAAAAAAACGGCCATTGTAGACGATTTGATGTGTTGACACCAAGAAGTGAAAGAGATAGTGAATGCATTCTTCCAGATGTGAAATTTGGAATCGTGGAGGTAAAAAGAATGGTAATTTATTTTATTGTTATTACTGATGTTGGAACTCATTATTGTAGTTCACTCAGATGGGACTAACTTGGAAAAGTGGTTTCCAAGGAGAAGCTTGCATCGAATGCATGTGTGTGCAAAGGAAGAACATGATTCTCAGTGAGAATACCATCAGTTATTTTTCGAAGCACCGAGGGATTTATTTGGTACAACAAGGTGTTTTATCAGTCAGCATGTAGCCAACAAGTGTTAGATTAGGTCAGCAGCAAAATGAGGACATTGGTTGAAGCACCAAGCCATTTGCAAGGCAAGGCATGTCAGTGAACCCAAGTGGTTGTCATGGATATTTTTCCAAGTAGAATCATGGATAGAACTTGGGAAAGAGAGGAGTATTCAACTCTAATGAGATAACCATATTTTGTGGGTCCAAAATCCTGTCAGTGGGAAGGAGTGATCGGAATCTAAATTGGGGGTAAAAATTTTCCAAAATTCAAAGTGCTCAGAATTGCACCAAACTAGAATGACCGGATATGTCCTGTCGCTAGGAATCTGATGCAATTCATTTCACTCAAAACAGAGTCTGTATGAGGAAGTTAGAGTTTTTTGATCGCGTGTCAAATAGGCGAATTTTCAAAAATTGGTTAAACAGGGTCAAAGGTAAAAATTTGGGTTTCCAAAGGCCCAATGACAAGATGACAAGTGTCATATTCTCATTCGCCCAAATATTGGGCACATTGGAATTTTATTATTGGTTTAATTTTTAAGCCAATGGGAAGAGGACACATGGCAAGCTCGGAGGTCGCCACATGCCCCCCTCCAAGGGCGAAGTTGAATTTATTTTGGCAGGAAATTTGAATTTGGCAAGAAATTTAAATTTATTTGGATGGAAAAATTATTGGGCAGAGGTTGGGGTCGAACTGGAGACCTCCCCCACACAAGCCAAATGCCTTACCACTCCCACTAGCGCTTATGACTTATTATATAATGCAAAGTCTAAGTTTGTATTTAAGTTTTAAAAAGGATTCGGATAGGGGTTTAAAGGGCCAGTCCCGAGGGGAAATCCCTTGGTCCATGGGACCATTCCCCAAAACCAAAGCCGGAGCGTATTTTTAATGGTGTGGATTAAGTTTTAAATGTGGGTTAATTAACCCATAATGATGGTAATTTGCACTAATTACAATTTTAATCTAGATTTGTGATAAACATGCTTAGCGCATTTAATTGCAGATTATCCGTATGTTAATATAGTTTAACATTGATTAACAAGAGTTTAATTTGGTGTTATATTCGGCAGATCCACCAAATTCGGAACTACCCCTAGATTTAGCTGCGTTAACTGGAGTTTTTCAAGTTTTGGAGGAGATTCCTAGGGAAAATTGAAGGAAGCATAACTTTTGCTATTTTTGACCAAATTGGGCTCAAGAAGAGTCACTCTTAGATTATTTTTATGCTTTGAAGCTTATGGAGTAGGTTTCAAAGCCGTTGGAGCACTTATGAAAGTGTTTTTCTCACTTTTAATATTAAAGAAGAGGAGGGCCACCAGGAGAGGAGGTCATGCCTAGACCAGCTGAAGACCATTTTCAAATATTAAATAGTCTATTTTGAGGTTTTGGTGTCATATGAATCCAATGGAGGAGGTTTAAAATTCATTGGAGCATTTCAGGTGCATGTAATCAAACATTTTACAATTAATCCCAAGAAGATGTAGCCAATTGAAGCAGGTCCATGGAGATGTAGCTGAGGAGGGGTGAAATCCGTTATCATTTATTGTGTAATGTGTATGATGTGTGCTATTTATATACATTTTATTTTCTGTACATGTGTTTTTAACACATAATTAATTCATAAATTTCTCATCAAAGACACTTAAAAAATTGACACATAAACCACTACACAAATGGCTAATTTGAGACGATCCTAAACACACAATGTTTATACTGATGAGGAAGCTAGCACAACAAAAATAGTTTGTGCATATTCAGATCATTTCCCTAAATAAGCATGCATATAAAAGTTTATTTAACTGAAAACATGACATCAAAAGGATTATAAACAATAAGCACAATGAATCTTGCCATGATGGTGATCAAACCACCATATTTCACCCAACTTCTAGACCCACACTAATATCCTTTACTCTTTGTATATGGAAAAGACAATGAATGATTTCCCTTTTGATTCTAAAAATATTTCTTCCTATGAATTTAAGATCAAGATTTAACTTGTTCATTTATTAGGACAAAACATCCCATCAACGCCTTTCATTGTAACAACCCTCGTTTAAAATTGATGTAAAAAAAATATAAGACCAAGGTCATGGGACAAGTATTAAAATTTGAATGGTGGGCAAAAACATCCTAGTGGTTTTTCATTTGGATTTATTATGGCTAAGGAAATTGGAAAAGGAAATGGAAAAGGATTTGGAAAGGCATGAGGAATTAATTGGCATTTCATTTATGAAAATAATGGAAATTAGAATAAAATGAAGATGAAAGGTCACATGTTGCATGTAAAGAGGAAATTGAAGGAAAATAATGGAAAATGAAGAAAATAGAGGCCTCATTAATAAAAAGGCTTCCTAGGATAAGTTCTGTTAGTCATCAATAATTTTTGCTGATATCAAAAGATGACTAAGTTATGATCCTAGATTTCTAGAAACAAGATTTGAGAAATTTTGTGAGTTCTAGAAATCTCACTGCCTTCATTATCCTAAATCAAAAAGCTTCACTAGTCTTCTCCTCTCTCTGCCTCCTAAATTTTACCCCACTGCTACAAAAAAGGACTTCATTCATTGGAACTGTTTGCCTCATTTTACTGCCTTACCCTCACTCTCATTTATGTCCTTTTTCTCTAAAAAACCCATTTTATCCTTTCCTCAAAACCCTCATAAAACCCCAACATTCATCATTTTTCCTTTGACATATTAAACAATGTAAAAAGCTCATGTTTTACAATGTTTAAAGTTAATTTTTAGCCTATCGGGTCCTTTGAAATATGCACTAAACCCCTTTTTTTGTATAAAATCTACCCATTTAATATAATAGGCCTTAAGCCCCTCTCTTCTTAAGCCCCAGCCCCTTTCACCCATAAAACCCTGACCTTCTGCTATCCTTTAGCCCCTCCCCATATAAAACTATACCTCCGCCCTCTCCATTTCCATACACCCCAAAACCTTATATAAAGGCCCTTAAAACCTTTGAAAAATCAAATGCAGGCCCCCACCTTTTCATTACACCCATGCCCTTGACCGACTCATCTGCATCGTTGATCAAAACCCTAGACCCAGATCCAATGATTGTCGCTCCCCGCCTTGATCAAATATAAATCCCCCCATCAAACTTTAGAAAAAGGCTTCATTCAACCTTATTTATTAAAACCCCGAGCCCCACTTTCCACTATACCCCACATCCATTCTGATTTCTCCACTTGTCCCCAGGGCTACACCCCCAAACCTAACCACATATCTTTCGCCATGCGATCACCGTCGATCTCCACCATTCGAGATCCGACGGCCTCCACTGCATATCGCAAATAAAGTTTTGATGGGTTTAAAGTTTTATAACCCACGTGAAATAGGCGGTATTCGCTAGCCACGCGTTGAACCCTAGGGTATATCACATCCATTTGGCCCAAAACCATTTACTGCCTTCTATCCATGCTATAAACCACTTATGGTTTTTCAAAACCACCTTTACCCTTCGCTCAAAAATTCAAATTTCTCCCACCTCCGTTTGAATCTCTCCTGGTTCTGCCTTCGGAACCCTGTCCCTGCACCATCCTTTCCTCTGCAAATCATCCTAACAGCCCAAAACCCCATAAAAAGCAGTCTTAAGCCCTCCCCACAGGTTTTTAACTAAAAAATGTGTTTTGTTTGTGCAGGTTTAATGGCGGAATGCCCAAAAGGCATTCTAATGGTCAATAAACGACCAAATTGACCTCTGGGTGATGATCCAAGAGGAAAATTCACATAAAATATGGCCAGGGGATTTGCATTAATGTCAATCATCGATGAAACATGATCATTGAATGATCCAATGAAACCCTCTAGCCATGAAGACAGCCTCCCCTACACACAACAAAAACAAACAGTCAGAGAAATAGTGAGAAATAGAAAGCAGAAAGATTAGAGGGCTAATCACAGTTCAGAAGATGAAAACAAAGGATTATCCCGAAAAGCAGAAGTCAAAGAAAGAAAGAAGACAATGGAAAGACAAAAATAATAAAGGAAAAAGGATAAAAAAAATAAAATAAATGATTAAATAAACAGAACAAAGATAAAAAAGATTAAGGAAAATATGATAAAAAGTAGACAGTCAGAGCATAAAGATAGATTTTAAGGCTTAAAGACAGAGATTAAAGATAAAAAAAAGGACAGATTAACCCAAGACAAATTTGAATGACTCAGCTTGTGGTAGTTATTCCTTTCAAAAGATATTTGTGCCACCTAGTGCTTTGTTTCCTTCAATAAAGCACTAGGCAGTTATTAGGCTGAGTCAAAGATATTTATATCTTCTAGGCAGCTATTGTAAAGTAATGAATAGGCCTTAAAGTCAAACATTTCACCTATTTTTCCTTAGGAATTAAGATAGAAGTTATTATTCAAATAAATATCTATAGATATTCCTGCCTTGAGCCTCGCATGGTCTTCAAGGTTAGGAACTCATCAAATCTATAATAAATGACACTCAAAACCCTAGATTAACTTCACCTCCTCATTTGATGCATAAATACTGCATCTGAACTCATTATCTTGTTGGCATTTGATGACTCTTTGAAGTAATACATAGTCTCCTGGAAGTTGAAAAGAAATTGATGTCTTGGAACTGTGGATACCCTAATTTGTTTGTTGATGGACGAGGCTAGATCATTGTATACCTGAGCTTGGTTGTTGGTGAAGTGCTTCTAATCTGTTATTGTTATTTCCTGTTTCATTATGTTTCCATCTTTATGTGTTGCGGTAGAATACAAGTTTTAGGCTAAGAAATGTCTTTTGAAAGCACCTTAGTTCTGTTTATTCTTCACTGCCTTAATGTTTTCTTTTGCTAGGAAATTTTAGAGAATTATTAGTTGCTCTCTAGGACCCCTAAGCCTGTTTATTTCATAAATAGTTGAATTCAGTTGGTATCAAGCATGATTTATGGTTATCCCTGCTTACTTGCTGCCGCTAAAAAACTATTTTTTGAAGTCTCTTTCTAAAGCACCATTCTTTAAATTCTGCCAAAGAGGTTTTGTTTCGATCATACCCTTTCTACTTGCTTAACTAATTGTTTTAGATATCTTCATAACTATAATCAAGGATGTTTAGGAGTTCCTTCTTCTCTGATTGCAGTTATATGTGTGTCTTAAGTGTTTTTTTTCCTTGAAAATGAAATCACTAAAATTTAAATGAGTTTCTCGCCTTCTATATTTCATTGGAAAAGTTTGTCTTGAATTATTATCTGTTGTAGTGTGAATTGTAGAATTTATGGTTTTCCCTGCCTATTGATTGTCGTTTCATGCTTATGATATTAAAGTCCCTTTGTTGAGAAGTACATATGATAAAGGATTCTTGATTTCCCTTTACCCTAATTTTCATTCTTACAATTGATGTCCATCTCATTACCCCTAAAAAACCTGAAGATCCACTCGCCAAGTTATATTTTCCCTATGATGCTCCCCGATCCTTTAATAAACCTATCATGACTTCCATTAGTCTCCATTGCCCAATAACTTAGATATTTCCTCATTCTACCTATGCTTCTTGATCATTATACCCAACCAAAACAAACAACAAACCTCACACTTAATAACTAGCCTAAAATCAACCCTATAAAGAAAACAAGTTCATATCCTTTGCAAACAAATAGAGATATCCATCTCTGAGTCTAGGGAAGCTAGATCCTAGGACTCTAAAGACTGGTTCCATGTTACCCTGTCATTTGGTATACCAATCTACTAAATCATGGAACTCCAACATTCTGGCGATCACAGTGGGACTTCTAAGTAAGTTCATGCTTAAATATCCCTTAAAAGATTCAGAAACCCTTGACAAATAGTATCTGGTGATTAATTCACCACCTCATCGCCACTCCAAAATTTTGGTGATCACGATGGGACCTTCTGTGTTACTGACAACATCAGTACTTCTTGGAACTCTGGAAACCATTATCAAATCATAGAAAAATCAAACTGATAGCCAAGAGTATACTTTGTTTGTTTCACCATCTTAACTAAATGATGATTCAAATATAGAACACTCTTACAAACCTTAGGACTACATAGGAACTCAGAAAACCCCAAAAACATCCCTAGATTGGTTTTTGTCAGTTATTGGTGGTAGAACATAACATACATATCCTAAAAACAACTAAAAACATCCACCTGGAGACTCCACTAGCCTCCAGTAGGCCTACTAACCCCATTAGTTCTCAAAGACTCCCCTAGGAATGCATTAATGGAATCCTAGTATTTCTGATGGTGGATAGCAAAGTTTGAAATCTTCCACCTGGCGACTCTACAACTCTTAATAGACCTAATGACTCCACTGGTAGAGGTCTCTAGACTAGTTGAAAAGATACAGTGACCCCTTTTGATTTACAAACATAGATCCAAGAATACAAAGGAGATATGCTCCAATGAGTAGAGATCATATCCCTGGATTCCCACACAAAATGGCTGAAATAAATTGGATAAAAAACCTACTTATATTTCAAAATGAAAAATTTGATGACCCCTTGTTACATATCATCAAATTTCATATACACATATGGAGGTTAAAGGTTGAATGACACGAGGACTGCCTCATGAAAAATTTTATGACAACATAATAAGGTAAGGCAAGAAATTGGTATGAATGGCTAGAACCTAGCATATTGTTTTCTTTGAAATATTTCCACAAGGTATTTTATAAACACTATATAGGGTATTTTCCATCTCTATCATTAGCTGAAAATTGTTGTGATCAATCTGAAAATCTCATACAATACCTTGTAAACATCGATGAAGATTTAGGGAATTGGCATCCTGAAGACATCTTAGAAGCCATTCATCAATTTCATTTTCAAGAAAGCTATCATGATAGCCTAGAGGAGTTGGTTGAGGATGAAATAAATCAGGAAATAAAAGAAAATCCACAGGATCTCTCTAAAGGCACAAGTGATGGTTTACCATCTTTTCTAGTTGAGGCTCAAGAAAACATTTAGCCTCAAAATCAGCCTTCACAAGAGAAAGACAAATGTTGTAATTATATCTAAAGAAAGAGAAAAAATCCTCCTCTTTTAACTGAAGATGAAATAAGTCAGATGCTAAACATGTGGCCAGCCTCTAAATCTTCATATAAACAAAACATTTATGTTCACTCTCCCACTAATGCCATCTACTATAAATCAGAAAGTGAACTTATAGATCAATTCAAAAAATAACAAATTGATAATCCAATATGCTTGATTGGTGATATTACTTATTTTGATGAGTTTCCAAAGTTTGATCAATCTAATGATAATGATGTTCTCCAAATAGAAGCTAATCTTGCATAGCAATCAATAGTGGGTTTGTGGGAGAAGATTTAGTTTCATCAACTTCAAAAAAGCAATAAACCAATACATACCATCTATGACACTGATGAGGAAAGCCTTGAAATTTTAAAAGAGAATGAAGGATCTCTAAATCTTTGCTCAACTTCATTTCAGTCCATTAGAAATAGCTTTCATGTGATTGGAAATCAGTAGTCTTTCAGTTTTGATGTCGAGGTTGGGGAAGACAAAGAAATTATTGAGCGGATTGTTGATGAGAAACCTATCCCTAAAATAGATGAAGAAATCATTTATGAAATAGAATTATCCTTAGCTCCATATTTGCAACCACCAAGTTCCATTGAATTTCAAATTGCAGATGAAAGCTTGAAAACTGATAAACATATAAGAGTTATTGTGCTACCTTCTCAAGAAGATTTATGGCCCAAGAATACTCCTGATCAGCAACATGATGATCTTCACACAGAATTCAGTCCACTAAATCAGAGCATATCAGGATTATTAGAGGACAACATTGCAATATATGATGAGGCTATCAGTTCATATGATCTTAAGGAAGAGGAAGAGTTTCTTTCTTAAAAAAGCCCCAAGCTCAGCCAAGTGGAGAAAAGAGTAGTGTTGAATGAAACCTATTTTTCAAACACTCATAGCTAGGTATTGTTTCAAGATCCCTTTGCTAGTTTCTTGAAGACATTTGAAGAGGGAGTAAAAGTTGTTAGGAGAAGTTTGTTGGAAAGAGCAAGAAAAATTTTGAGCACTGCAGTTCAAAAACAAGTGAGATGGGAGTGGCCTTTTGATTTTTTCAAAACACTAAAAAAGCTAAACCAAGATCCCTCATGGAATCATCTGCTTGATTGGATGTATTGGAAAAAAGAGTTCACCAGCTGATTGAATATCATGTATAGGTTAGATTAGGATAGATAGGAATGCAAGTAACCTCAGCACTATGAGCGTATTTTTAATTTTTAATTTTAGAATGCTGATCCAAAATGAAAATACAAAAACAATGAAAGATGGAAAAATAGGGCAGATTCAAAAGAGGCATAGCCCCATACCCAAAAAACAATACTGCTGAAAGTGTGCAAGCCTAAATTCCACTAATGATTCAAAAAGAATATCGTGTTCAGTCATCTAGCTTAATCATGGCTGAACATGCTTTAAATTTATGTTGATAAGTTAGTCAAAACAAAGACTGTCAAAGCTATTCAAATATGACTTATCAAGAAAGATATATTAGGGAATATAAGATATTGGTTCCACATACTCAAAACATAACCAAAGAGAAAGATAAGAATGCATTACAAATGATAAATTACAGCCCTTATCTTTCTATTTTACCTTTCTGAAAAATAATTTTTATGTGCATCTTGTTCCAATGCCACAACCATGATAAGTTAGACTGCCTAATCCTGATTTGAACCATGCTTTAAATTTCATGTCAATAGTTTAGAGAATTAGAGACTGCCAAAAAGTTTAATCTGGGCAGTCAAATAGTTTAGGTAAAGAATAAAAAGAGTTCACTACTTTAATCTAAACTCTTGGAAGCAATAAGGGTAGATATAGATAGTTTATTTCTATTTTCAAAAATAAAAATGTCAAGAGTTTTCCAGTTCAAGTGCACTCAAAGAAGAAAAAATGTTAGGACAAGTAGGTTGGGTAGGTAGAAATGCTGTTGAAAGAATCACATGTTGCAGATTGTTAAGATTATCACTTCAAAAGAAATACTAGTAAGTGAAAAGAAGGGAAAATCTACCCAATGGATAAGGCACTCGTCTGCAAAAACTCAAAAATTTAATAAACTGAAAGTTCTGGACACCTCCAAAAGGGAGCTGCCCTCCCCAAGTGGAGCCACTGTTAGTCGTCAGTAATTTTTGCTGATATCAAAAGATGACTAAGTTATGATCCTAGATTTCTAGAAACAAGATTTGAGAAATATTGTGAGTTCTAGAAATCTCACTGCCTTCATTATCCTAAATCAAAATGCTTCACTAATATTCTCCTCTCTCTGCCTCCTAAAGTTTACCCAACTGTTGCAAAAAAGGACTTCATTCATTGGAACTATTTGCCTCATTTTACTGCCTTACCCTCACTCTCATTTATGGCCTTTTTCTCTGAAAAAATCATTTTCTCCTTTCCTCAAAACACTCATAAAACCCCTTCATTCATCAGTTTTCCTTTGACATATTAAACAATGTAAAAAGTTCCCTTTTTACATTGTTTAAAGTTAATTTTTAGCCTATCGAGTCCTTTGAAATATGCACTAAACCCTGTTTTTTGTATAAAATCTTCCCCTTTAATATAATAGGCCTTAAGCCCCTCTCTTCTTAAGCCCCAGCCCCTTTCACCCATAAAACCCCAACCTTCCACTATCCTTTAGCCCCTCAACATATAAAACTATACCTCTGCCCTTTCCATTTCCATACACTCCAAAACCTTATATAAAGGCCCTTAAAACCTTTGAAAAATCAAATGTGAGCCCCCACCTTTTCATTACACCCACGCCCTTGACCGACTGATCCACACCATTGATCAAAACCCTAGACCTCAATCCAATGACTGTCACTCCCCACCTTAATCAAATATAAATCCCCCCATCAAACTTTAGAAAAATGCTTCATTTGACCTTATTTATTAAAACCCCGAGCCCCGCTTTCCACTATACCCTGCATCCATTCCGATTTCGCCACCTGTCCCCAAGGCTCCACCCCCAAACCTACCCACATCTCTTCTATCATGCAATCACTTTCGATCTCCACCAATCAAGATCCGACGACATCCACTGCATATCGCAAATAAAGTTGCGATGGGTTTAAATTTTTATAACCCGCGTGAAGTAGGTGGTATTCGTCTGCCACGCGTCGAACCCTGGGGTATATCGCATCCATTTGGCCCAAAACCATTTACCGCCTTCTATCCACGTGATAAACCACTTATGTTTTTTCAAAACCACCTTTACCCTATGCGCCAAAATTCAAATTTCTCCCACCTCCATTTGAATCTCTCCTAGTTCCGCGTTCAGAACCCTGTCCCTGCACCATCCTTTCTTCTGAAAAGTATCCCGACAGCCTGAAACCCCATAAAAAGTAGTCTTAAGCCCTCCCCGCAGGTTTTTAACTAACAAATGTGTTTTGTATGTGCAGGTTTAATGGTAGAATTGCCAAAAGGAATTTTGATGGTCAAGAAACGACCAAATTGACCTCTGGGTGACGATCCAAGAGGAAAATTCACATAAAAGATGGCCAGGGGATTTGCATTAATGTCGATAATCGATGAAACATGATCATCGAATGATCCAATGAAACCCTCTAGCCACGAAGACAGCCTCCCCTGCACACAACAAAAACAAACAGTCAGAGAAACAGTGAGAAAAATAAAGCAGAAAGATTAGAGGGCTAATCACAGTTCAGAAGATGAAAACAAAGGATTAGCCCGAAAAGCAGAAGTCAAAGAAAGAAAGAAGATAGTGGAAAGACAAAAAGAATAAAGCAAAAAGGATCAAAAGAAATAAAATAAATGATTAAATAAACAGAATAGAGATAAAAAATATTAAAGAAAATATGTTAAAAGCAAACAATCAGAGCATAAAGACAGAGTTTAAGGCTTAAAGACAAAGATTAAAGATAAAACAAAGGACAGATTAAGCCAAGACAAATTTGAATGACTCAGCTTGTGGCAGTTATTCCTTTCAAAAGATATTTGTGCCACCTAGTGCTTTGTTTCCTTCAATAAAGCACTAGGCAGTTATTAGGCTGAGTCAGAGATATTTATATCTACCAGACAGCTATTGTAAAGTAATGAATAGGCCTTAAAGACAAACATTTCACCTATTTTTCCTTAGGAGTTAAGATAGAAGTTATTACTCAGAGAAATATCTGCAGATATTCCTGCCTTGAGCCTTGCATGGTCTTCAAGGTTAGGAACTCAATAACTCTGTAAAAAATGACACTCAAAACCCTAGATTGACTTCACCTCCTCATTTGCAGCATAAATACTACATATGAACTCATTATCTTGTTGGCATTTGATGACTCTTTGAAGTAATACATAATCTCTTGGAAGTTGAAAAGAAATTGATGTCTTGGAACTTATGGATGCCCTGATTTTTTTGTTGATGGAGGAGGCTAGATCACTGGATCCCTAAGATTGGTTGTTGGTGAAGTGCTTCTAACCTGTTATTGTTATTTCTTGTTTCATTATGTTTCCATATTTCTGTGTTGTAGTAGAATAAAAGTTTTAGGCTAAGAAATGTCTTTTGAAAGCACCTTAGTTTTGTTTATTCTTCATTGCCTTAATGTTTTCTTCTGCTAGGATATTTTAGACAATTCTTAATTTCTCTCTAGACCCCCTAAGCCTGTTTATTTCATAAATAGTTGAATTCAGTTGGTATCAAGCATGATTTATGGTTATCCCTGCTTACTTGCTGCCACTAAAACACTATTTTTTGAAGTCTCTCTCTAAAGTACCATTCTTTAAAGTTTGCCAAAGAGGTTTTTTTTCGATCATACCCTTTGTACTTGCTTAAATAATTACTTTAGATATCTTCATAACTATAATCAAGGATGTTTAGGAGTTCCCTCTTCTATGATTACAGTTATATGTGTGTCTTAAGTGTTTTATGTCCTTGAAAGTGAAATCACTAGAATTTAAATGAGTTTCTCGCCTTCTATATTTCATTGGAAAAGTTTGTCTTGAATTATTATATGTTGTAGTGTGGAATGTAGAATTTATGGTTTTTCTTGTCTATTGATTGCCTCTTCATGCTTATGATATTTAAGTCCCTTTGTTGAGAAGTACATATGATAAAGGATTCTTGATTACCCTTTACCCTACTTTTCATTCTTAAAATTGATGTCCATTTCATTGCCCCTAAAAAACCTGAAGATCCACTCGCCAAGTTAGATTTTCCCTATGATGCTCCCCGATCTTTTAATAAATCTATCATGACTTCCATTAGACTCCACTGCCCAATAACTTAGATATTTCCTCATCATGCATCTTGATCATTATACCCAACCAAAACAAACAAAAAACCTCACACTTAATGACTAGCCTAAAATCAACCCTATAAAGCAAACAAGTTCATATCCTTTGCAAAAAAATAGAGAGATCCCTCTCTGAGTCAAGGAAGGCTAGATCGTACGACTCTAAAGACTGGTTCCATGTTACCCTGTCATTTGGTATACCAATCTTCTAAATCACGGGACTCCAATAAGTTCATATACTTTTGTCAGTTCACTTATGGCTCTCATTCTATTCTCCCTCCCATACTCTTAGACACTTCAATTTTTCTTAGAGCACTTAGAGAGAAGTGTGGCATACATTGGATTTGGAGAAAGAAGGTAAAGGAAAGAAAGAAAGCATAAGGGGACAACGATATCAACAACTTAATTTGGATTGATTTGTAGGTATCAAGTTTCATGTATGGTTTCCTTACTATTTTTGGCATGCATGTGGTTTCTTGGTTATGAGTTATCATTCACATGGAGGGTTTCCTAGATTGACAGAGGTTTTTCCTAGACCTTCCATTTTCTAGATAACCATGGTGTTGTGGGTTTCTTTCCTTTTTTTATGGTTGTTTCTCATGTTCCTTTGGTTGTGGGTTGAGTTACTAGTTCATGGAAGCCTTGGTTGGACAAGCGCTATGGAAGCCCTGTAACAACTTGGGTTGAGTTACTAGTCCTGCAAGCCTTGGTTGGAAAAGCGCTCTGGAAGCTCTTGCTGTGTTGATTTAATTCTAGAGGCCCTATTTCAAAAAATTCTCTAGAAGCTTGACAACAATTGTGGGTTGAGTTACTAGTCTTGGGAGCCCTGGTTGGAACAAACGCTCTGGAGCCCTAGATAGCTTGGGTAAGAGACCGATCTAGTGATGTTTAGGGATGTCTAGTCGTGAGGTGGAATCAATGGTTGAGGATTGAGGTGGTTGGACTTTGGAGGACCTAGTTTGGTTGTGCTTGATGTGTTTCATGAGATCCCACATTCATGCTTGGAATATGGCATGGGGATGACTAGCTGAAAGAAATATTTGGTTCAGCCTAGTCTATGATTGGGTTGTACATGGAAGTCAATGACTTGGTTGGATTTGCATATGATAATATGAGATATTTTCCCCTTGGTATTTTCTATGTGCATGAGTAAAGTATTTGATGTTATGTTAGTATGAATCTTTCGTCGTAAAAGATCACTTTAGCTACGCATAACAAATAGCCCTAACATCGATTATGGCTACAAAATATCTTTAAGTCTGCTGCACAAATTCAGATCTAAGCACAAAAGACATTAAGCAGATAAAATATAATATGGCTCCATGCATCCAATAGACAAGACAAGAACAAAGTGTTTAAAAGAATGATTTGTATTATATTAAAGAACGGGGCACCTGAGAGGAAAACAAGAAAGGTGTTTTCCGGTTCTCCTCAATGGGATGGGTTCTTGAAAGTCCTGAGCGTTTCAGATCTAAAATTCCTCTCTCTTATTGTGGTAGAAAACCCTAACAAACATAGAACTCAATGGGAGTTCACAAAGCAAAAATGGAAAATGGTGACCAAGAATAGATCCAGTGTGATCTAATGCAATGAAGGTGACTAATGAATGGGGAAAACCCTCCTATTTATAACAAAATATTGGGGCGGCCTAGAACTCGGTGCGTGAATAAAATATTATTAATCGAATTCTAGAAGCACCCTTTAGGAATATTTTACTATATTTTTTGGAGGGAAAAGGATTCTTGACTTGGATCAATTCCTTTATTTATAAATACTAAATAAATAGATGATTTATTTATCATTTTAGGGAAATGATGGGAATATAATTAAATAAATAATGATTTATTTAATTATTTACAAATGATTTAGTCAAATTTAACTAGGAATATTATTAAATAATGATTTGAATAACTTATTCCTAGGAAATAATTAAATAAATAATTATTTATTTAATCAATTTCCTTGTTTTGGGTTAAATATGACTAGGAAATATGGACAAATGTTATTTTATATGGTGAAAGCAATTTTACTTAGGGTAAAATTGGTCTTACATGGTGTACTTGGGTTCATCTAATGATAATGGGTTAGATGACCAAAAAAATGGTGTAACAGATTGCCCCTCAACGTACGAGTGTTAGGAGAAAATCGTATGACCGAAGTACATTGTAAGAACTCAATCACTAGGCATCAAGAGGGAAGTGAGAGAGAGGAATGTAAGGTAGTCAAATGTGCTAAAGGACTAGACCTGGAGGAGATGAGACTTACAAAGTAGGCATACCTATGCCCGCCGATACAATAGTACAAATAATAAGGCGCCCGGAAAACCACGGAATGCAATAATGAAGCATGTGCTGGCCTAAACATGAGCCAGATAAAAATGAAGAATCTCACATACATGTGATGCCTGGAATAACCTTCAGGACTTATACAAGAATATTTTAGTATAGGAGATACAAATATACTCAAATTCCCCCTACACACGAGGAAGGGCTCATAAAATCTGACTGATATATGCAAATCGAAGAGGCGCTGCAAGCGGTTGAGGCCAATATCATCAAATGAGAGGAGCTGCATCAAGGACGGAAATGAAGAAGTCATCTGGGCATGTGGGGGGCTACCTGCGGAGCCACCCCCTCATGAGGGTTGAGACATCTCACACATGCCCGGGAATCACCAATAGCTGCTGCTGCATCAATGGACCATCAAGTGTATAGATCACGACCAGGCTGAGAAGATCTCGAACCAAAGTACACTGCCCCCTAGACCTGGCTTCTCGAGTAAATGAGCTGATGTCGACAGAAGTAGATCTGCCATAGGTGAGGCAATAAGGAAACCCCAACCGAGGCACGATGGAAAAGAGTATAGAGATGAACAGATAGAGACTAATGATGATGATGGAATGAGGGATGATCCAAAGGGGATCGTAAAGAACATGAGTACAAAATGGTATCTCATGATGGAAATTGACAGAAACAGGAATGAGTATGGAGGCAAGGTGGTGCCTCCAATGACATGTGTAGTAAGTGAGAAAATCCGATTTTGAGGGGAGGTGAAGTAATGCTTCGTGGACAACAGGTGTCCTGGTGAAGTAACAAAATGTAAAACAAACAGATGCAGGCTATCTAGAAGAGAAGAAAACCCGCATTTCGCAGGGGAAATGCTAGGGGTAATATCTCTTAAGATAGAGTGCATTGTGAGGATTAGGAAGGAGATGGCTTTCAAAGTCCTCTAAAAGATATGCCCCCTTACCAAGGTCTTTACTGATGATGTAAGGACCTAGCCATAATGAGTCGAACTTCCCATGACCGAGGGTATCGTGGGCCTGGTCATATACTAGAACGAGGTCACCTTCGTGAAAGGTACGAGGGTGGACTTTTCGGTCATACTGAGCTTTGGTGCGCTTTTTGGTCACTACAAGAGTTTGCAATGCAACACGACGGTCTTCAAAGGCACGCTCGAGCATGATAAGTCATTGTTCTAGAGGTTGGGTATCAAGGAGAAGTTCAACGGCCAAGTGAAGGGAAGGGATTTCACACTTGATTGGTAAGACTGCCTCCTCGCCAAAGACAAGGTGGAAAGGAGTGAAACCGGTGGCGGTTTTAACAGAAGTACGATAAGCCCACAAAGCAGGGAAGAGCATGAGATGCCAATTGGTTTTGTGCTTATTCACCGTGTGTTGAAGCATGGTCTTAAGAATTTTGTTGACCGCTTCAACTTGGTCATTACCTTGGGGGTAGTAAGAAGATGAATATTGGTGCTCGAAACCCAATAGGGAGCATAGCTCCTGCCAAATCTGATCTTTGAAATGTCAGCCATGGTCCGAGACTAACTGTTTTGGAACTCCGAATCAAGCAATGACATGGTTAAAGAAAAAGAGGGCTACAGTGGTTGTCGTATTGTTAAACGTTGGCATAGCTTCGGCCCATTTAGTGAAATAATCAACCGCCACGATGATATATTTGTGGTTACTAGTAGATGGGGGTCGACATTCCATAAATTCGATGGCCCATTTACAAAAAGGACCGGCAGTGGTGATAGGATGGAGAGGAGCGGGAGGAGCTCGCGCCTTGGGGGTGAAATGTTGGCAATTGGAACATTGTTTGACTGCTTCAATGCAATCACTGAAGAGAGAAGGCCAAAAATACCCAGCACGCGTGATTTTTTGGGCGGTGGCGAGGCCGGAGAGGTGGCCACCACAAGCGCCGCTATGACAGGCATTGACGACTTGCTCGGCTTCAGCGTGTGTGAGGCAACGACGAAGGACAGTATCTACTCCGCGACGATAAAGGTCATCGCCGATTAGAAGGTAGCGAGAGGCTTGGTGTCGGATACGTCGTCGAGCGTCTCGATCAAGATGGAGGGCGAAATTTTGGGTTCACAAGTAAGTAAGGATGTCACCGTACCAAGGATCGTCGGTGGTGATGGCAAACAAATGTTCATCGGGAAGAGCGTCATTAATTGGAGTATCTTGCGTTCTGGTAGGCAGATCATAAATGAGTTCAACGAGGACTAAAACTTTCTTACTTTTTGGGGTGACAAATCCAAGGTCGAATTCTTGGAGGATAACGACCCAACGGGCGTACTTCCCATTGAGGATGCAGTGACTCAATAGGAAAGCCATGGGGTTAGAATTAGTCACAACCTTGGTGGAACGCATGAGGATATAATGACGCAGTTTTTGGACCAAGAACACGACAACTAGTGCTAATTTTTCTTCATGCGAGTAGGACACAGGTGGACCGGCAAGGTTTTTACAGACATAATAGATCACATGTTCGATACCGTTATCATCCTCTTGAATAAGGACACCAGCAACCGAATAGGTGGAAGCGGAGATGTATAGGATGAAATCTCGGTCAAAGTCAGGGGGACGGATCAAGGGAGTGGATGTAAGAGCATGCTTGAGGGCGTCAAAAGACTCTTGAGCGTACGTATCCCAGAAAAAAGGGGTGTGAGATCGAAGAAGCCTAAGAAAACCATGTGTGGTAGTGGCGTAGTCAGGAACGAATCGGCGAAGAAAATTGGCTTTGCCTTGGAGACTTTGTAGCTGGAGTAAGGTATGAGGCATAGGAAGTTCAAGAATGGCTTGAAATTTCAAAGGGTCGAGAGTTATCCCATATTTTGACACGATGAAGCCGAGGAGACGACCGGCAGGAACACAGAAGACACATTTCAATGGGTTAAGGCAAATGTTATACTTGCGGCATCGGAGAAAAATGGTACGTAGGTCATGAAGGTGTTGTGCCCGATGTTTAGAACGGGCAGTAAGGTCGTCTAAATAGGCAAGGATAATATGGGCTAAGTCATGGAAAAAATAAGACATGGCTCGTCGAAAGGTAGCGTCGGCGTTTTTAAGGCCAAATGGCATGACTCAGTATGCGAAAGTGCACCACGGACTAATGAACGCGGTTTTAAGTTGATCAGCATGACGGATAACAATTTGGTTGTATCCAGAGAAGCCATCCATAAAGGAGAGAATCTCGTGCCCCGCACACTCATCTATGATTTGGTCAATAAATGGTGTGGGGAAGTTTTCTTTGGGACAAGCTTTGTTCAGATCGCGAAAGTCGGTGCAAACACGAATGGTGCCTTGTTTTTTGAGGACGGGGACGGGGTTAGACACTCAAGTGGTATATTCGATGGGGTAAATGAAACCAGCTTGCCGGAGCTTATCGATTTCAGCTTTGATGGTGTCGCGTCTAGAAGGATGAATGGGTCTCAACTTTTGACGGAATGGAATAGCATCAGGCCATGTGTCGATGTGATGTTCGACAATGGCAGGATCAAGTCTGGGCATTTCTGAGTAGGACCAAGTGAAAATATCACGGAATTATTTGAAGAGTTTGGTGTAGGCTTCAATTTCTTCTGGAGTGCATTGGGCGCCCATGGTGATATGTTCTTCAATACCTGGTTTGATAGAAATGTCTATTTTAATGGTAGGAGAGATATTAGCCATATTGCATTCTTCGAAAGCATCAGGTGCAGGGATGGGGTTTTTGAACCAGTCGACTTTTTCGGGAATGAAGTCTTTAGATTCGAGGGCATATTGGTCATGGGAATGGTGTGGTAGGAAGTATGCACGATGGTCATGTCATCCCACGGAAAATCAAGTGCGGTCATAGCTTCCATGATGTCTTCATCGGTCTAAAATATGGGAAGGTTGGGAGGAAGAGGAGTATCGGAGGAGGTAGAGATATGAGACACCTGATTTGGAGGGGGAAGGTTCCCGTGCGTGTCAGCATGAGGGGTGACAACGGAGTGAACAGATGAGTGAGTGAGCGAACCGGGTGCTGGGAGACGCGGGGATGAGGAAAGGTAGAGAATAGTGGCTGAAGTTTCGGTCATTTCAGTATCAGGAGGAGGAATGGTAATCAGGGGAGACATGGGGTCTGGTGGTAGGGAAGAATGATGGTGGGCAAGCACGAATTCAAATTGGAGGTATGTGGCTAAAGAAGCGCGATACTCGTCAAGGCGGGGGCAAAGATGGGTGTAATGTCCATGGAAATCGCACAAAGAACAAGGGTGATTGGTGCGCAAGTGTTTAAGTTTAGGAAGAGAATCAGGTATGGTGACAGAGACATCAGGGAGAGCAGATTCAGGAAACGTCTAATTGACCATGGTTTTGAGATGCGGTAATTCGGGACGAGTATGGGTAGCATGTCTGACAATATCGCACAAAGCACACTGGATGGGATGCTTTGGAGGTCGAGGATGGGCAGAAGTTGGCGGGGTGGCGTTGTCCTTGGATGCCCCCCTGCGAGCTTGGCTAGTGGCACCTGGCATGGTTGCCATAGGGAGTGGTTTTTGATGAGGGGAATGAGGTATAGGTGCAGCGGGAGAAGCCAGGGGTATCGGTTGAACCGGGGTCAAAGAAAGATAAGGTTTGGGTTGGCTAGGAAGATTAGGGGTTGGGGGGCCTAGGTTCCAGACGGGTATGCCCAAGGTCAAGTTGGGGAGGGATAGGGTAGCCAAGATAGGGACAGAATGAGTGCCAGGAGAGGGAGCAAGGAAAGGAATCTGACCAGCAGGGAAATGGCTAGGAAGAGTGTTCGGGGAAGGAGATTCCGAAGGAATAAGGTGGGCTAGCGGGGGTGAAGGGCTAGGAGCTGGTGGAGTTGGGTGAGGGTGTGGTTGCTTACTAGCCAGGATGGGCTGTGCAAGGTCAGCCCATGAAGATTGCATCATGCAAACATTCTCCATGCTAGGATTGGGTACGGGAGGAAGTCTAAAAAGGTTCCAAGCAAGGAGGAGTCTTTATAGACGCCAGGGGAAACACTGGTCAAAGAATCAACAGTTGGTTTATTGGTGACAGTAGAGATGGTGGACTCAGGGGAGGTCTGAGATTTCGGTTCATGGTATGTTAACTGGTCAATGGTGACAATCTTGCCATTATGAGGGAAGAACATTTTGCGGTAGACTGCGGATGGGACGACAGCCATGGCATAGGTGTAACTACGCCCTAAAAGAATGTTGTAGTCAAGAGGGGCATCGATAACTTCAACATCGACACAAATAGTTTTGCCTGCAAGGGTAATAGGAAAATTACAAAAGAGGCCAGTGGGCTGGGAGGTATGGCCATCCCATGCACGAAGGGTGATTGTGGAAGGGGCCAGCTCAAGGGATCCAAGTTGTTTCCAAACCGAAGTGGACATCACTAGGTGGATGCCCCCTCATCAATAATACACCGAGCGACAGTGGCATTTCAGATTTTGACTGGGATTTGGAAGGCAACAAAAGGAGGAAGAGGGGGAGGGTCTAACTAATGGGTGTCGAAAACAATCAATTGGTCATCAGCAGGATCTATAGCTCCCACGGCAGATAGTAGAGTCTTCTTTTGAGAATGACACGACTGGAGGAGGTCTAGTGTTGAAATGGAAGCAGGAGAGTGTGCCAGATCATCTACTATACTATATGAATGGGCAGCCTGAACAAAGGCAGCATTTCGGCATAATGGTCCTTGAGGAGTCTTGGGATGAACCTCAGCTTTGGGCGTAGGGAGTGGCAAGGGACCATTGGGTGTCAATAGAGGCTCTGGAGGACTTGAAGATGGAGACTCGGAGGCAGACGAAATGGGAGGTGTGGAATACTGACGGGACCAAGTTTGAAGGTTGAGGTGGACGGTGAGAGGTGGGTCAGAGGCCATCATGAGAATCTGGTAATCAGAAGAACCAGAAGGGGAAGGTTGAGTGGTTACCGGGGCATGAGGGGGTTGAGTGGCCACAAATCCTTGTTGAGGGAAAGGATCGGTAAAAACAGCGGGTTGAGAAGTAGCTAGGGTAGGAGGGGACGAATGTTGTCCCCGCACAGTGGCCTAAGAGTCCCACATCTGCCACATTTGTGGTAATAAGGGACAATCGTGAGTGTAATGACCATAAACATCGCAACATGAACAGGGCTTATTGGTGCGAAGTGGCATGTTCGGCTTGGGCTGAGAACCCTGTGGCTGGGTAGCAGTGTGAGGATCAATACTTGAAGGATTGGGTCCACGATTACCAGGGGCTGATTGATTGCCTTTCCTCTTTATTTGAGAAGGAAGAAAATTAGGTACCCCCTGCTGTGCAAAGACTTGCCCTGGAGGGGGTAGTAAGTGCGGTTGCATGGGTGGAAAAGGCAAGGGAGTGGGAGGTCCAAATGCTGGAGGAGCTGGGACACCAGGTTGCGGATACGGATAAGGGGTAGGGTGGGTAGCAGTGAGGTAAGAAGGAGGGTGGGAAAAAGGAGGAGGCATGCCGTATCCCGAATACATGCTACCTGGAGGGGAAAAAGTGCCGGAGGGGCTGGCCCCTGGAGGGAAACCATGGCCCGGAAGAGGTTGGGCAGAGGTATGTGACAGGGCTCCAATGATACCGTTGGCAGAGTGAGATTCCCCCGAGGCATTAGGGCCACGGGCTTGGGAAGGTCAGGAAGGACGATATAAACATAACCAGATTGGGCGTAGATAAGGTCATATTTCAAGGCTATTTGGAGGGCAGCTTCTTCGGTTTGGGGAAAATGGGATGCAACATCTTTGCCAATGGGAGGTAAGAGAGAGCGAAGAAACCAGTCCATGTAAACCCGATCTTCAAAGGGGGGAGCGCGACACAAGCTCCGTCTTCGCTGCCATTCCTAGACATGAGCAGAAAGGCGGGTCGAAGAGGATTGATGGAAAGAAGTTAAGAGTTCAGTGCCAGTGTCATATCGGGGAGGGAGTTGGAAATGGGATAAAAAGGCTTGGGCAATGGTCGCAAAGGTGGTATGGGAAGAGGTGGCTTGATCAACATACCATTTGGAAGCTTCGCCGGTAAGCGTGCGCTGGAACAAACGAAGACGGATGGAGTCTTTGGTGATGGAATTGGAGAAACACCACATGTGGAAAGATCGGATATGGTTAGAGGGATCTTCACTAGCAAGGCCTTCGAACTTGGGAATGTCGGAGGGGAGCTCGTCGGGGTAGTTATGTCAACCAACATCGTAACAGGATCATTAATAAGCTAATTGAACGGGAGACTTAAAACACCATATAAGGGGTAAATAAGTACTATAGTCCAGTAGTGAACTTCCAGACCGGAAATGGACCCAACAGAACTGGGCAGCCAGGGCCAGGGTCCTCGAACTAGACATGTGAAACGAAGAGAGGGAGAACCGTAAGGAGGGGGAGAACCCGAACAATCAGAAGAAGAGTCAGAGTGCGGACTCAGGGGAGGACTTACTCGAGGATGACGGGAAGGAGGAAGTCGACTGATCAGAAACTGAGGGTGAAGGCCAAGAAGTCTCATGGAGAAGCGCCTTGGGGGCGCAATGATGACAGGAAGAAGAAAAACCGACAAGCGCAGGGAGGGACAAAATCAAGTGAGGTCAAGGGTGGAAAGGTGTAGTGAAAATTGATTTTAAAGTCTTTGCCAGGCAGTGTTAACCAGGCTATTCTTCACTTAGGGTCAGTGTGTGGCATGCATTAATTTTAATTGTTTAAACCTAGACGTTTTGAGAGTAAAAGAAAAAGTGTGCTGTGTAACTGAAAATAAATTTGCAGTAAATAAAATGAAAAGAACAGAAAATTAACAGCTACTAATGTATCAATGTAACCCAAGAAGGCGGGTCTCTCAAAACTAGTCTATAAGAGGGAAAAACTAAGCCAAGCACGCAAAAAGGAGGCCAATAGATCTAATGTCAGGAGGGACTGGGATCTAAAGGAGAAATCTGCTGAAAAGTGGTGCAGAGAACAACAAATAGGCAGAGGCAAGGTTGCTGCTAAAAAGGAGGAGATCAGCTAAAAATAGAAGAGACAAGGTGGTGGTCATGGAAATGAACCCAAACAAAACGATATGAGGTGATTTGAGAGGGAGAAGAGCTGATCTAAAGGGATCTGAAAAGGAGGTATCAGATCTGAGAAAAATAACACTAAAACTCTGAAAATTCAGACTTCTGAAACAACAAAGACTCTCCCACAAAAAGTGGAGGGTACTAGGGCCCTAAGGGGCAATATCTCTTATTTGAGCATAAACATCGACACAGTTCAAACGGGCAAAGAGATGAGGCCGAAACCGTCAAGCTGACAAACTCTAAAAGTGCCGAAAAATTTGCGTAAAAGTAAGAAACAGAAAGTTCCGAGTGCCTTAAACCAGGTCATGCTCAAAGGAAGTGCGTCCTCAATCTCGGGTCGCACTCCTTGGGCCGATAAGTGCAACCCGGCAGACCGGCTCTTTTCGCGCATTCTAAAAATTTGTCGTCTCGGCATCAGTACCGATGTCTGTCACCTGCGCAATAGGGCCAGAAACACACGGAAGTTAAAAATTTGAATGTTTGAGGGTTTTAGAGGTGAAAAGCACCATAAAAATAGGAAAAACAGAAAACTGAAGAGAAACCCTAGGGTCTGAAATAGCTGGATATGCAGGAATATATAAAACGACAGCGGTCGCAAAAGAAAACCCATGCGGAGTCGCCAATTGTTAGTATGAATCTTTCGTCGAAAAAGACCACTTTAGCTACGCATAACAAATAGCCCTAACATCGATTATGGCTGCCAATATCTTTAAGTTTATCAGGAAAAATTCAAGACTCAAGCACATGAGACATTAAGCAGATAAAATATAATATGGTTCCATGCATCCAATAGACAAGACAAGAACAAAGTGTTTAAAAAAATGATTTGTATTATATTAAAGAATGGGGCACCTGAGAGGAAAACAAGAAAGGTGTTTTCCGGTTCTCCTCAATGGGATGGGTTCTTGAAAGTCCTCAGCATTTCGGATCTAAAATTCCTCTCTTATTGTGGTAGAAAACCCTGACAAACATAAAACTCAATGGGAGTTCACAAAGCAAAAATGGAAAATGGTGACCAAGAATAGATCCAGAGTGATCTAATGCAATGAAAGTGACTAATGAATGGGGAAAACCCTCCTATTTATAACAAAATATTAGGGTGGTCTAGAACTTGGTACATGAATAAAATATTATTAATCGAATTCTATAAGCACCCTTTAGGAATATTTTATTATATTTGTTGGAGGGAAAAGAATTCTTGACTTGGGTCAATTCCTTTATTTATAAATAATAAATAAATAAATGGTTTATTTATCATTTTAGGGAAATGATGGGAATATAATTAAATAAATAATGGTTTATTTAATTATTTATGAATGATTTAGTCAAATTTAACTAAGAATATTATTCAAATAATGATTTAAATAACTTATTCTTAGGAAATAATTAAATAAATTATGATTTATTTAATTAATTTCCTTGTTTTAGGTTAAATATGACCAGGAAATATGGACAAATGTTATTTTATATGGTGAAAGCAATTTTACTTGGGTAAAATTGGTCTTACATGGTGTACTTGGGTTCATCTAATAATAATGAGTTAGATGACCAAAAAAATGGTGTAACATTATGTAACTTTAATGGTTATTTCCTCATTGATATATCTCTGGTTATTTGTTGTTTATAAGCATTTTTTATGACGGCTATGATGTATAGCTCTCATCATGTTTTGATTAGTATGTGAAACAATAATGAGTGAATGGCATAATATATTATAATTCAGCTAATGTGAGAAGGAATCAATCCTTCTTGATGATTCTCAAATAAGTATGAGACCCCTATGCTTATATTTGTTGTTGACATCTGTAGATTTCATATTTGTGATACGTTTGAAAAAATTAATTTCATGGTTGGGCTTGGTTAAGTCAAGTAATTGATAGGGTTTTGTGTTAGAGTATTTTTCTTGGTGTCATTTATTGTCTTGGAAAGTATCATTAAGTTATGAGTAGTGGTTTGGAGAATAGTACTGAAAAAGTGGTTTAAATCTCGCAATCTTTGGTATAAAACTGGTTGAAAAATACTACAATCTCTCCCTTGCAAGCATTGTACTAGAGGATTTTAGTTGCATGAATTCCTTGTCATGGGAGCGGATGGGGGTTTAATTCATTAAAAGGATAGGTTAACTCAAGGGGTGGGCACCTGGAGTGGTGGATTAGCTCTTGAGGGTCCTGTAGCACCTAACGGAGTTCTATAAAGTGTTGGTTCATCGGTTCCACTTCCTTAAGGTGATCTAGGAGGTTGAATCATATCATAGTAAATCTTCGTCACATTTCTACCCCAGTAGGTTGGTAACTTGGGTAAATGTGGGAGGAGGGTGTTACATTGATGATAGGATCTTACTTGGATTACCAATTTTTAATGTGACGATAGTATGAACTAACCAATAATAATGTCGATAAGATGTTTTAGGCATGTATTCAAAACTCATTGGGGTTTTTGAAACTATATTTAGCATGCGCAATGGAAATAATGTCTACGTATTTTGGTGGTTAGATTTTGGTCAATCATAAATGGATTTTTTTACATGCATCATAATGATACTAAACATATTCCATTCATAGCCAATTGGAAAGCATATAGATGTGCTAATGTGACATTATATGTGATTTGTTGGAGGTATTATCACACATATTGTTATTTACCCAATTTTACCACTCATCTAATATTTAACCTTCCATCTTGATTTGAGCTATTTTAGGAATGAGACTAACTATTTTCACAATAGAATATGTCACAAGTGTGTAGAGAAAATGTAGGAAATAATAATATTAAATTAGCTTAATTATTTGTATTAAATGGTAAAAATTTCATAATAATACATCATGCAAAAATGTATGGTTTTTACAATGGTGAATTCCTATATTTATAGTATATACAAGTGCCTTTTCACCTAGAGTGATGCACTTTTGTTATATTTCAAGTACCACGTGTTACAAAAAGCATGGTTGAATACCATAAATTACTATGATAAAGGATAATTAATGACTGTATAATTATATTACCATCAATTTATTGTGATTTTATTTTTCTTCCACCTTGTGAATAACATGGGTGGATACCATGGTTTTCCAAAACTATGGGCTTGTAAACCACCAATAGTAGAAAAAAAATATTGGTTGCGGTGATTCACTGAAATCCACCTAGATCAACCTTCCCATCTAGGAATAAATGGTCCCCAATGCATCAAGTACCCTCATGAGATGGGGAAACTTATGTTGAATTTGACTCCTATTGATCCGCTTTCCTTGGTGAAGAAGTTTTTGTTCCTTGACTACATGGTAGAGTCATATTTTATACTAATATATATCATTTTTCTTGATGTACATGATTTGATTGACTATAGCCTTAAACTTGTGTGGAACCTGATGTTATCCATGTCATTGTTTTTACTTGGAATTTGCTTTCGCAATACATCATGAACCTATTTTTCTAGGTCTGAGATATGTTTAATAATTTTGGTTGCTTGATCTTCTTCAACCTTAGGATGGGAGGAATATGTTGGTGAATATGTCGTGGGGTGAGTGATATCCATGGGAGCTTCTAGCTAGAACCTCAAACACATCTGAAAATAGCTATGGTAATAGAGTTGTGGTGATTTTTTCTATAGACATGTTGAGCATATGTAAGGATGTCATCCCATGTATGTGAATTTTTTACTTGTAAGTCTAAAGGCACCCTTGTAAGTGAATTGAATGTGTCCATGAACCTTCTACAATATTTTCCACATGTTTTTTTTTTTTGTAGAGAGAGCTTGCGCAAAACTTATGGTGGTTTTAATTTTTTGCTATTCATCTTCTGACTAAACCATGGAGAAGACAAACTTGACATAATGAGATATTACATTTTTGCACTGTTTTGTTCAACATAATGAATTTATAGCAGTTGTAACTACCTATAGTATCCTATATAGATGATTCCATAGAGTAATAATGATACTACGTGGACAAGACTCGTAGATGGTATGGAATTTCCACATATAAGTTTGTCGTAAAAGAACATCACAAACTTCAAGTGGTGAAACATCACAGAGTACCTTATATTTCAAGGGCTTAATGTTGTAGGAAAAGCGGCATTGTTGTCTAGCACAGATGTATCATCCATGGATCTACCAACTAATGCTGCATGGTTGGGGGTGTGACACTATTGATAACTTCCATCTCTTAATAACCTCAAATAATATCAAGTTATTTTAGCTTTCACTGTCAACAATGAAATGTACTCAGGTCCCCTTTAACCACATCATTGAATGGAAGAGGCAATCCCCTCCTTAGGATCCTTTAACTCTTCTAGTTGGATATTCATAGTTGTGATTTTAGCATTAGATTCTCCATTGAAAATCATGTTTCCTTTATCTTGTTCCAAATTAAAATCTAAGCCAAAGTATGTTTTATTCTCTCTAAGCTTATCCAACAATGATTGCTTCAAGCAACATTCATGAGTGTTGCACTAGGGGGTTTTTTGAACTCACACCACTTTCTAGTGTGCTTCCTTGTCTTCCCATTACCCTTCCCATTTCTAGTAGTTGGAACTACCTCTAGTATCCTATCGAGACTATCCCCTAGAGTAAAAATGAAACTAGAAGGACAAGTCTTGTATATCGAATGACGTTTTCACATATAAGTTTTTCTTAAAATAAAATCACAAACTTTGAGTGTGGAAACATCACACATTACCTCATTTTCAAGGGCATGATGTTTTTGGACAAGTAGCATTGTTATCTAAAAAAATGTCTCATCCATGGCTCTATGAACTAATGGTGTATGATTTGGGGTGTGGCACTATTGATAAATTCAATCTCATGACATTGTCGATTAAGATAAATTTCTTTTGGCCTCCATTGTCAAAAATGAAATGCAGTCGGTCCCCTTCAACCACATCATTGAATGGAATAGGAACTCCCCCTCCTCATGCTCCTTTGACTCTTCTAGTTATATCTTTGCAATTGTGATGGTATAATTGGGTTGTACATCAGCAATCATCTTTCCTTTATCATATTCTAAATTAGAATCTACGCCAAAGTATTTTTTTTTATCTTTACCTAAGACAACAATGATATTTCAAGTGGCCTGCAACGATGTTGTGCTAGGGGATTTTGTGGAACTCACACCACTTTCTAGTGTCCTCTTTGACATCCCATTACCCTTATTTTCTTGCAACTTGGTTTGGTTATCTTGAGAATTTATGTCCTCACTTAGTCCCTCGTTCATGAGTTAGGGCATCCTTTTCCAAGATTCTATTGTAGTGGATTTGTAGATCCAAATTCTCTTATTCCTTTGATTAAATTTCTCCTCTAGTTTGATAGAATATAGATTAAAAAAACTCCTAGTGAGGATATGTCTAGGATATTAATCTCCTTTTTTATGTACCTATGTAGTCCACTATGGTACTTCAAAATTGGGCTCCACACAGATTCTTTGATACTCATATTTGAGTGCAAGGTATGGAAAATATTGGTGTACTCTAGCACTATCTGGTCTCTCTGTTGTTGTAAAGATGTCCATTCCATGTACTTTTCACCAAAGTTCCCTATAGAGTATAATTATTCCTTGAGGGAATCAATGAAAGTAGACCAAGTGGGGCCTAAATATCCTAGACTTGTATTTGTTGTATCTCTCTTGGTAACCTTCCCACCAATAATTGATATGGGGAAGGGGTTTTAGGAGTGTAAATATGGTATTTTCATTGTTGGAAAAATATTGGCAAAAGCAATATCCCTCTATTATATTTAACCATTTCTCCAAATAAACTACATCTATTTAGAAGTTTAATAAGAAAATATAAAAGTTAACTTGTACCTTGAAGTGTGTTGCACCTCCAAAATTTCCACTTGTTGAAGGTGTCTTTCCCATTGTTTGTAGTCAAAGGATCTAGAAAAAAAGTTACATCATCTAATTCCTTTATCACATGAGTGTTTCCTCAAGAAAAAACTTGATAGGATCTCCTTCTTTTTCATTTCTCTTTTCTTCCACCATGGGATTTTGCTTGGGATCACAAGAGTGGTTTTCCTCATGTGAAAATAGACTGAGATTCAGCTCTCTATACCCTGACCTCATCAGGGACATGATATAGGAAGAAACAAGGAGAATATTTATCTAATACCACTAATCCAAGATGTGTGAGGAATTATACTAACCATTTTCACAATAGAATATGTCATAAGTGCATAGAAAACAAAGTAGAGGAAATAAAAATGAGAAGAGTTTAATTATTTTTATTAAATGGTTAAAATGTCATAAGACTACATCATCTAAAACTTCATAGATTTTACAGTGGTGAATGCCTATTTTTATATTAATTATGGGTTCCTTTTCACCTAGAGTCGACACTTGGGTTATATTTCAAATACCACGGGTAAATTCATGAGCTACAAAAAAACATGGGTGAATCCTATCGGTGAGTACCATAAATCACTGTGGTAAAAACTAACGAACAATTGTATATGGTAGAAAATTATTAAAGATCATACAATTACATTTTCACCACTTTATTATGATTCATTTTGTTGTGTTTTCTTTCACCTTGTAAATACCATATGTGGATACCATGGTTTACGAAAACCACAAGCTTGTAAAGCACCAACAATAAACAAAAATTATTAACCATGGTGATTCATGGACATCCACCTGGAACACATCAATACATTTCATTATGTTATATAGAACTTTACCAACCAAATATCATTGATTGTCGAAGGACTAATTGTAGAGGATGTATTGTAGGAGTGAAAAAAAAAATTTATATGCAACGTCATGATAATACATTCATGTAACATTTATCATTGAAATTTCATGGCCCGTTGAATACTACCGATGGTTGCAAGGCTAATTGGATATTTGTGGAAAACAGTTGATTGTTTTTCATAGCACCCACCAAATATCATATATAGGTTATGGACTCATTAACAATCAATGGATTTTCTTGTGTGTAAGTTTATGTGACTCGTGGCTTTCTACCAACCATCAATGGAATCCTATGTGATCAGTGACCTTGTGTTATATCACAAAAAATATCTTGCTCAATGAATATTGTTAACAATTAATGGGATTATTAGCTTTGATAGATTTTCTCATGTTGCACCTAAACATGAATCAATATTTTTTTCCAATGATAGATGGGACCAATTTTTTTCTAAGGCTATCAAAGTTCATTCACTCAGGAAATTATGACATAAATACCATGGAAAACTTTATTCATCGACTTCTATATTATCAAAACTAGAAAGTAAATTGAAGGAAAAGTAAATTAGTGGTATCCACAAAATTTATTGAAATGAATTTTAAAATGTGTGTTACACAATCAACAAATGGAAATTCATTAGAGAACTTAGCAATATTTTTTTTTCTTTCACAGTCCATATTTGTTTCAATAATATTGGCTCAAATTTTAACCCTAATTAGAACGTATTTTCAAAAGAAAATTATTTTGAACACTCGAATGAACTTTTCTAGGGGTTTTTCAAAAAATTATTCATTCTTTCAATTCCTTTAACTAGCACTATCTTGAAAATTGCATGACACTTTCTCTTGTTAAATTAGTGCTTTAAATGACTCCCACATAGGATTTTTCCCATTGGGGTTGTTCCATTACTTGCAGGCATCCATATCCCTAACAAAGTCACCCCTATACCACAAACCTTACTTTATTTCTAGTGAGTGTCCATAGCCACAATGAATATATCTATATTTCCCCATTATTACCTTAATATCATGTATATCTTCTCTCTCTCTCTCTCTCTCTCTCTCTCTCTCTCTCTATTGATTTATCATGCAATACATTTTTTATGATGGTATCTATGAATAATCGGATTAACCAATGACCAGGATGAGTGTTTTCTATAACTTCTACCAAACATAAGAATCAATCCATCCTCTCGATTGTGATGGAACCACCTCTACAAATCCTCATCCCCTTTTTGCAACTTCACCTCCATGGAAATAAAGATCATTTTTGCTACTCACACATAATGTACCAAATAAGTTCTTTGAGCTTGATCTCAACCTTTGGATCTAAATCATTTCTTAGTGCATTTAAGTAAGCGTCAAGAAACTAGTTTCCTATAGTTACTAAAGGTTGAAAATAAAATGTTTATGAGTGAAATTGGATTCAATCTTGAAGCAAAGCATTAAAATATGAAAGCAAGTGCAAAAACATAAAATAAAATAAAAAAACTAAAACTCTTCTACAGGATACTACCCAAATAATCTCATGTATCAATAATTATTTCTTCAGTTTTGCTACAGAGAAAACACAAGATCACTTAATAACCTAATTGTTGTAGAGACCTAAATATCTTTGACTTATGATGATTCTTCCTCTATATTCATTGTATTTCTTCTTTTGAAAACTTTAAATCCTACTGATTTAGAACCTGAAATAACATGGAACATACTCTCACTTGGTCTCTTTAACTTTTTTTCTTTCAATCTTGGAGTCTCTAATGTTGTTTGGCTGGAAATATGCTCTTCAACCTCTTGCAAAGTGTTCTCCTCCCATACTTCCTAATTTGCATATTGTTCAATTTCTGGTTTTGATATATGAATATAGGGAGTTGACTTGTCTTCACTTCTAATTTATGAGATTACTCCCAAAGGGTCATAAGGCCAACTAAACTTGACTTGAAATTCATCTACCATGATAAAATCTCAACCTCCTTGTCTAATTCTTTGGTGTTTACTATGAATGGACCAACTTGACCTTTTAAGTTGAATTGGGCTTTTTTCTTCCTAGATATGAAATTCCCCTTCAACCGTAAATGGCTCTATAAGCATTTGATAAGTGGGCCATCGATTTCATAGGGCCTATGAACCCACCAGGAAAAAAAGCGGGTGCACGCTACATTATTACTACCACTGATTACGTAACTCGGTGGGCCGAAGCACAAGTATTAAAACATTGCACTGCGGATACCGTTGCGAATTTCATATTTGAACAGATTTGGGTGTCCGAAGATCCTCATGAGCGACATGGGTACACACTTTGTTAACGAAACAATCCAAGCTTTGACTGCAGAGTTCTGGATCCATCATGCGAAAAGTGCACCATATCATCCATAGGAAAATGGTGCAGTTGAAGCCTTTAAAAAAATCTTGGAGCAGGCACTGACAAAGGTCTGCAATGCCGATCGTAGTGATTGGGACGTCCACGTCCAGTCAGTTCTTTGGGCTTATCGAACCACCTGCAAGAAGCTAACTAGGAAAACTCCTTTTAGGATGGTCTACAGCAAGGAGGCCATTATGCCAACGGAGTACATTATTCCTAGTCTGCGTATCGTAGCAACTACGAACATGGCAAACCCCGATATCATGGAGGAGTGATTAGTGCAGCTTATGGCTTTGGAGGAAGATCGGTTCCTGGCTAACTTCCATCAGCAGGGGCAGAAGGCCCGTGATAAAGCCTGTCATGATTGACATATTCTCCAAAAGACCTTCATGAAGGATGACTTGGTCCTCTTATACGATATCCAGTTTTCAAAACATCCAGGGAAGTTTCGGTAGCACTGGCTTGGCCCCTATACTGTTAAGGAGATCACAAATGGCAGAGCTGTTCAGGTAGCCACCCTATGTAGCGATATGCTGCCAGGATATGTCAATGGTAGTCGGCTCAAACCATATAAGATCAAATGACTACATGGTCAGAGTAGTTGTGCAAGTGCAGATGATCAACCTACCATCGCAGTGACTCGAGACGAGTCACAAGATTGTGTTGGGGGACTATTGGAACAGGGTCCCTTGCAAGCTACGAAACTGGTCCATTTTGTATAGTTTTTTATTATATTTAGTCTAACGCAGGGGTTTTGGGGTGGGTCAAAGCCCTTAAAGCATCGTAAATAGGTCAAGGGTAGAACAAGAGTCCGTAAACCACGATTTTCATACCATTGGATGCGAAGGAGATTAAGAATGATAAGAGATTGATGCTAAGTGCGAATTGATAGATCTGGTTAGGGTTGTTGGGGAAGGACTCTTGCTGCTGTGTGTGCAGAGATTCTCTGTCGTGCTGTGTGCGGACCCTACTACTGTGTGCACAGGTTGTGATTTAGGTATTGTAAGTAGATCTGAAGGATTAATGAATGCAGAAGTATTGTTGGAAGTCTGAATCTGTTGGAATTACCCTGTGATGTTTGGTTGATTAATATATGTTGATGTGTTATTGATTTAAGCCACGAATATATTTTTGTTACTTATTTATGCTGCACTCTAGGTCTGTTCTAAAATAAGTTCTGGAATAGATGTGTTATCTTTATATATGTTCATGATCTGTGATTACTGTGAATATCATTGCTATTGAGCACGTGGATGCGAAAGGAATCTGGAGATCTAGGCTCTGTAATATAATATCAGGTCACTATAAGACTGAATGCAGCTTGGCTTGACTTGCCTACCCTCTCCTAGGGTGTGGAAACCTGGTTGCAACACCCACCCATACTACTTCAGATGAGACTTTGGCCTGCGCAAGCAGGTCACTGCCGAAAGGGCCAGTAGTATAGGGGTTTTTTGGCAAACCTTGAACCTCCGAACCTAGGTCAGGACCCCTAGAGCCAACACTCTTAATGCAAGAGCATTAGAGCTTCCACATCATAAATCTTTTTGGAGACAAAGCTACAAACCGAGTCTTAACATGGAAAAGGAATTTTATTTCCTTATTGTAAATAATTTTAATTTATTTATTTTTTAGAGAACTATAGATAAAGAAAATATTTTTAAGAATAAAATATGCCTTTTAAGGAATGAAAAAATTATGAAATAAATCATGAGAGGTTGCCGGAGAAAAAATCCTGGTAGCAATTATCAAGTTGTTAGGACAAGAAAAAATTTAGAAATATTAGAAAGTAATTGAGGTGGTTTTAGGATTTAGAAAAATTATGGACAAGCAATATTTTGTCAATAAGGAAAAAGTGAGTCTACCTTAAAAAATATGAGTGATTTCTGGATTGATTTATGGATCTAGGAAAATTTATTTTGTTTGTATATGTTATTATAAATATTGTAAACCTAAATGGGAAACAATTGGCCAAATGAATGTAGAATTAGGCCAAGAAATAATATATGATTACGAGTTTATGCATGTGCACTTTTCGTTTGTTTAATGGAAACGTAGTTTTGCAAAAAAGATCTGTGTATGACTCATTGCATTATTTTGTGTGTTATCTTAAGTTATTTGGTATGTGGTAAATAATATCTAATTGAGTAAATAACCATATATGTGCATGTAATCCAGATTGAGAAGTTGAACTTTGCAGTGAAAATTCATTTTTTCCTACATCAAGTGGTATTAGAGTTGAACACTCTATGGAGATTGGAGATGACTACAAAATATTTAAAGAGTTGGTCTATTTTTGAGAGGGAATATTTTGAAAAGTTACAGAGCAGGTGTGCTCCTAGAAAATAATTGGTTCAGTGGAGTGAATCAAAGAGGACTACTGAAGATAATATCTTGGCAAAAATCTTATAAAGATGGATATGGTGTTTTTATATTAATTCTGGTCATAATTTTTTTTTTTTAGGTAGCAAAGAAGGAAATTTGTAGATAACATCCATTGCAACAAGTGAAGTTATGAAAGAGGAAGTGGGAGCGTGTAAAGCTCTCAAGTTAAGGAATTTGTGACAAAACCGAGCGACAAATTCAATTGCTGAAATGAGGACAACATAAATTCTATAAATATACGGTGAGAAGGTGCAATTGCAACATCCAAATAAATTTTGAAGCTAAGGAGAAAATGTTCTCTGAAAGGAGAAGAAAGTTTCTACTGTAGAGAACCAGGAGAAGGACAACTTCCAACAAGCAAAAGTTGGGTAGAAATTTCCAAAGGCAGTTCCATAGTGAATGTCGGTAGAATTTACTAAAGAAGAGAAGAGACGAGTTACCAAGAGGAGAACTTGGTACCGTGACAAGTAGTAGACTTGTTACAAGATGGAGAAGGCTGGTTGTAGCTCACAGGTGAACAATAATCATTCACAAAAGGAAAAGGTAAAGATGACTACTGATAGTCATATAGTGGGTTCAGAGAGAAGTCACAGTCAAACAAAAAGAAGTGCCAAGGCAACTAGCATGAAGAAAATGAGTGATGACGAACTTGAGAGGGGAATCGTTGAATTGTAAGTACATATTAGTGTACTAATGGATTTTCTACAGAATTTTTAGGAAGACCAAATATATGGTTGGACAATGAAGAAGAAGAAGGTGAGATGGCATTCATTGCAAATGAAGCTAATACAAAGGATATATGTTAGATTTAAGGAGGAAGGAGGAAAAACTAAATATTAAATGTATGTTCATGAAAAATAATTATTTCTTGATGAAGAGGAAGTTAGGGGTGTTGAGGAATAAATTATTCACAATTTTATGAACAATTTAACTAATTCAGTTCAACATGGAGATGTGGTGGTTGAGGAATCAAATGAGAAGCTTCATATTTTTTAATTTAACACTTTATGTATGGTTGCAGGTGATGAATGACACTTATAAGACATTCTTATGTAGGTTGATGAATAAATGAGGTTGTTGAAGTATATTACTGAGATCGAGGAGTTTTTTCTTAAGCGTGTGTTCATAGATATTAGAGATGGACAATTATTGGAAGCTGCCATGAAGGATGGAAATGATGTAGAAATTATTCAAGGATATAATGCTGAGAAGATTATATAGAATGAAGAATACTTCATGAATACATACTCAAGGATATTTCAATCATTTTAATATTAAATGAAAGTCTTATTCTAGAGGAGGGAAGCAAAGAAGAAGAGATGGAACTTTTGGAAGAGTGGTTGGCAGAAGACCCAAGTGATGTATATTGCATGGATGTTACATATAAAATTCAAGATGGTTTTGTTGATTTGTATGATGAGATTAATTTTTTCGAGAAGACGATAACAATCCAAAGACTACATATTAATTATGCAAAATTACAACTGGAAGAAGAGGGAATTGTCTTGAAATATCAGGGGAACACTACAATGTATGACCAACAGGTTGTAAAGGAGGTATGTAAGCCAAAATTGAATAAATTTTTTACAAATTTTATGACAAAGGAAGATATGCGGCAACATGTGGAAAACAACCGTGAAGTTCAAATAAGGATAGAGTTGGATGATGAGATTGATGGAATGTGGATTCACATGAGGAGAACATCCAAGAGAAGATGCAATAAAGAAAGTAAAACCAACAATTGAAATACCTTACATTAACAAACCAAGTGATCAACAACAAGAATATATGACACATGACCAGGAGTTCATGAAATTTTTCTACCTTGGGAGTCTGGTGCAAGAGAATTAGAGCTTCCAAGTCATCAATCTTTTTGGAGACAAAGCTCCAAACCGGGTCTTAACATGGAAAAGGAATGTTATTTCCTTATTGTATATAATTTTAATTTCCTTATTTTTTAGAGAACTATAGATATAGATAATACTTAGTATATAATATTTTTGAGAAGAAAATATTCCTTTCAATGCATGAAAAATTTAGGAAATAAATCATGAAAGGTTGTAGGAGAAAAAATCTTGGTAGCAATGAGAAAGTTATTAGGATAAGAAAAATTTTAGATATCTTATAAACTATTGGAGGTGGTTTTAGGATTTAGAAAAGCTATGGATAGAAAATATCTTTTCAATAAGGAAAAAGCGGGTCTACTTTGAAAAGAATGAGTGATTTTTGGATTGATTTATGGATCTAGGAAAATTTATTTTATTTTTACATGTTTTTGTAAATATTGTAATCCTTAATGGAAAATAAATGGCCAAATGAATGTACAATCACGCCAAGAGAGAAATTCTTTATTATTATGAGTTTATACATGTACATTTTTCATTTGTTACGCCGAGAGGCATTCTACAACCCAATATAGGGCACATGTGTAGATGTAATGTGAGAAATGTAAGGTAAGAAATATAATGTAATCTAAGTAAACATTTAATTAATAAAAAATAATTAATTGTCCACTCTATATATATATATATATATATATATATATATATATAAAGGAGCGAGAGATATATATATATATATGAGCGAGATATTTCAACAATCAAGGTGTGTTATGAGACAGAGACCATATACAAGTAAGCTGACAAGGTTTGAGACAGAGACCATGTACAATTGATCTTTCTTCACTTTCCCGTACAAGTAATATTTCTTCACTTTTCCATACGTTACACCATTTTATTTCTTTCAATAGTGTGCATTCATGTTGATACTCCATTATCCATTTGTTTACTGCAAAAGTCGGTAGGAAGCCTGTTTTTTTTAATAATTATCAAGGTCGGATATCATGGTCTCTTTTTTTAATAGTTATCGTGGGAACAAATGTTATCATGGCTCAGGATTTAGAGAAATTTATAAAGTTTGATATTAATTTTCAAATCCACAGTTTACATCGCTGGAGCTATTATTAATTTTCAAATTCATACCTGCAAATGATTTCATGGTTTTATTAAATTTCAAATCAATGCACATAGAGACTTCATGTTTTTGCGTTGGGAGAAATTTAAAGTGCTTCATTAATGACACGATATTTCTCCTTCACTTCACTGTATATACTTCTTCCCTTCATTGTCTAAACCTGTTATCTCTGTTGTATGTTCCACACCAAACGGCAGACCTTTTCACTATAATATATGTCAGAAAATCTTCACTTCATCTTATAAAAACTCACACTGTGTTAGCAGGGTTCACCCTTACCTCAACCTTATTTTTTAATTTAGTATGGCCGCTGCATGGTTTTGCCAAAAGACATATTTAGAATGATGGGGGTGGGGGTTGGCTGTAGAGGAATTTCGTAAGAAGACATAGTTTTTCAAAACCTATCTATCAAATGGGTTGTACCCATCCTCCTTGATGCTGCAAAAAGTGAAGAACTTCTCAAATTTACCTTAGGTGTTTCGACATGTTTGGTCCACTTGTAGTTCTGAGGTTATTCCAAATATTTGGTCCACTCTTTTCTTAGTAGTGTATTGCACTTATAAATTTGTTGACTAAAGGATTTGTATTCACAAAATTTCTAAAGTACCCTAAATGTTTTTTCGTGTCTAACTATAGATTCGGTTTCATGGCAATCCATCCTCTTCTCACATACACTATTATTGTTGTTTGGTTTCATTCAGGAAGCCTTTAGTCTCTATGTCAAAACTTGATTAAGAATTATTTGACACTATTGCTCCAAGTATTAAATATATTCCTTTAAAAGAATAACAGATATATTACATTTGCAACATTACTTGAAAATGATATTTTGATCTGTTAGATTAGCCGTAGTCTAACTAGCCAGAGGAATCGCCCTGAAAATCATGAAAATTCCGATAAGATTTTCAGAAAATCCGGCAGGAATTTTTCTAAATCCATGTTATAACTATCAAAGTTTAATATTTTGGGTGTCCTACAGGTTTTTGATGGTGCTGAATCCATTTCCAATGTCAAAATCAAGATTCAAACACTGTTTCTGCAAAAAAATTTAAATTTTTTTGGCCCAGATTCCGGCCAATTTTGACCGTCCGGGCAATTCCTCCGGCTCGTTAGACGACTCCGTTAGATTATACATAAATTCTAGTATCTCATCTATAATAATGATAAGATAAATTATCTAAGACTAACACATTTACATTATAATAATAATAATATTAAGGTTTGTCATGTTCTATTCATATTTTAGGTGGGAATATCTAAGTTTAGGTTTGTATAGTGTTCATCCTGACACTTTTTCATATTTTAATTATTGATTAAGGAATTATGTTTATATGTTTAATAAATAGATGATATATATAATTATTAATATTAATTATTACCTATAATATATTAGTCATATATTATATTAATAGTAATGTTATGATTTCAGTGTAAATGTTGAATTCTAATTATTTTATATAAATTCATTGATTTCAGTGTAGCTATTAATTCTTGATCTAATTTATGTAAGAAATGCATTTATTTCAATGTATCTATTAATTATTGATCTAATTAATCGTAGTAAATGCATTGTTTTAAATGCACGTTTTAATTCTTGGTCTAATTGATTGCCCTAAATGCATTGATTTCAATGATGTAAAAAAATAATTACTTTTGATGTGCATTTATATTTGTGTTATAGTAATTCACACAACCTTGTCTTCTCATAATAACGAGATGGAGGAAAAAAATTTATAAGAAATGCGTGACTAACAAAGAGAAGATCAAAGAAAGAAGAAAAATAAAGAACAAATAGAAAAACACAGAACATATCAAAGAGAATATTCAAGAACGAATTGAAAAAGAAAGGCATAAGAAATGAGAAATTCACAACAACAAGAAAAGAGAAGAGCATGTCAAAGAGAATATAAAAAAGAATATCGACCAAGAAAGGTAGAATAAAGGATAGAAGAAAATGCACAACAAAGAGGAAAGGAACAAGAAAATCCAAAGGAAATAATGACTGAAAATCATTAAAAAGTAAGAGAAAATCTACAGAGAAAATTACTAGAAATGATATTTGAAGAGAAAGAAGAACAAAGAATAAAGAAAAATGAAAAAGTAAGAGAATGTCGACAGAGAAAGAAGTAGAAATGACAATTGAAGAACATGAAGAATAAAGGATATAGAAGAATGAATAAAAAAGAGCACTTCGAAAAAGAAAGGTATAAGAAATGTCAACTGCGGAACAATAAGAAGAGAGAAGAGCACGTCAAATAGAATGTCAAAGAGAATATCGATAACGAAAGGCACAACACAGGATATAAGAAAATTCACAACGAAGAGGAAATTAATAAGAAAATATAGAGGAAATAATGATTTCAAATCAGGAATAAGTAAGATCATATTGACAGAGAAAATCACTATAAATGATAGCTAAACAGAAAGAAGAACAAAGAATAAAGAAAATTTAATAAGTAAGACCATATCGATAGAGAAAGGAATTACAAATGATAGTTGAAGGACATGAAGAAAAAAGGATAAAGCATAATTAGAAAACAAGAGCATATAGACAAAGAAAGGTACAAGAAATATCAGTTGCAGAACAAAAAGAAGAGAGAAGAGCATGCCAAAGAGAATATCAAAGAGAATATCAAAAATAAAGGTGCAGGAAAGGATAGAAGAAAATCCAGAACAAAGAGGAAATGAACAAGAAAATCTAGAGGAAATAATGACTAAAAAACATGAAGAACAAAGGAAACAGAAAAATGAACAATAAAAATCATATACACAGAGGAAATGATATCTAACCAACTCATACATGGTACAGGATGCAGAAGAAAATACTATGAAAAAAATGTTTAAAACATATTGATGCCCAAGATCAACATGAAACTTTTTCTTATATGAATATTTCACATCGAAGATTTCGTGATAGGGTTGATCAATTGGATTATGTTAAAATATTTCATGTATGTGAAGAGTAATATGTTAGAATTCAAGTATATAGGAAAAAAACAGGTAAAATGTGCATGATATGTAAAAGAGAAGGAAGTCATCGTAAATTTTTAGTCGATAACCATATGAATCGAGGAGAACAACCTAAAGTTCTTGCAGAGCTCATGCAAGTTGATGAGATGTTAATAACACGTGCAACTCCAATTTTTCATGTTATGAACTCAATAGGTGGAAAATACAAATATAGAGGACACACCATTAGTTTTCCACAAGAGGTTACCAATCTTGCCATGAAATTACCTTGACATATTAAATATTTGGAATTGATAATTATTGTGCGGAAAAAAATGCAAAAGGATCAAGTTATGATTTTACCGTTAGGAAATAAATTGCATTACATGCATTATACTATAAGATTCATAATGATCCATATTATCGTCAAGTTCAAGTTGATAATGTTGCACTTCAAGAAATACCTGAAATTGAAAAAAATGTATCACATATGATTAATTTTATTACTTTGCAAGAGATATATAGTGACACTGAATTTTCAATGTTGAAGGGGTTCCAGGGATTGATGATGCATTAGATTACTTACATACAAATTCATTTTCATCAAAGCTTCCAAATGTTAGATGAAAGATTGATATTATTCGAGATTTGGTAAATAGACCTAATGCAGAGGAATAACCTAACGCATAGGAAGTTTGTAGTTGGCATGGAATTGGGTCATCCCTAATCAATGAGTATAATACTATGGAATTATTCAATGCAGAATTTCCATCATTATTCCCAAAATGTGAAGCAAATTGGTTACAAACATGTGAGAGACATGTCCAACTTCATGAGTATGCAAAACATCTTCTTCGATATCATGATAACAGTTTTGGAAGGCACTCATAGATACGTTTTACTCAATATCATATTGAGACATCATGCTCAAGATTCCATTGCAGTATTTGCAAAGAAAAATATGACATATCTACCAACAAAAATGGAGGAGTTACGAGAATGTTTCAAAAGTCTTCCATATTCACGACTTGGAGAAAGATTGATCCGATTTTGAACTATACTAAGAGGAACATGTGCTTATTAGAATAATTTTTGTGCTGAGCTATCTAACTTGTTTCAACATATTGGGTGTCCTACAATATTATATACTTTAATTGCATCAGATATGTAATGGCTATATTTACCCCGATTAATTCCAGGTACATGTCCTAGAGATCAAGGGGAAGCAAGGAAATGGAGATGTAAGAATGTAATTGATAATCCTCATATTGTCGCACATTATATACACTTAAGACATACAATATTTTGAGATGAAATTTTAAAACGTTTTCATCAAGCTACAAATTATTGGTGTCGCTATGAGTGGAAACATCGTGGGTCTCCACATTGTCTATGGATAAAAAATTATCCTAACATGGACACGATGAATTGGGATGATCCAGTGCAAGTTACATTTGAAAAAGACTATTTTTATGGATGTGTACATGAAATGAATCCACGTGATCGACATCAAATAAATATTCAAGTTAGACCCAATATTGATGATCATCCTTGCTTAAAGAACACATGACAAATATTTCAATCTGATCCTATGATTGATTATAAAGAACTTCTTAATTGTGTTGAGTGTCACATCACTTGCAATGAGAGATCATGCCTTCATAATAAGGTAGGAAGATTAGTATGTAGATATAAGGCGCCATGGGATTTATGTGAAGAGTCCAAAATTTATGTTGATGAGAATGGAGAAAACAAGTATGAACTGAGAAGAAATGATGATATATTGAATACTCACAATCATGAAACATTGATGATGTGGAGAGCTAATATTGATTGGCAACATGTTATTTCAAAGCGTGATGTCATTAATTACATAGCAAAATATGAAGCAAAATGTAAAAAAGGATAAAAAACATTCCATAATATGTTGATGCATGTTTCTTCTTTTCAAAATTGAAATGAACCAGCAACATGTGCATACAGGAGTTTGTTGTGTGAAACTATTGTTGAAAGGGATATATGTGCACAAAAGACATGTCATTTTCTTCTAGAACTCCCTCTTTCTAAATGCATTCGTCGATTTGTGGTTGTCAATGTTGGTAGGATAGTTTTCAAAAAAGTACAGATTAAAACATATGATGACGATAATTATAATTCACTTATTGATGCATATATCAAGTGACCTTCCCATTTTGAGCACCTTGCGTTGATAGATGTTGCAAAATCATGGTCATATTATAAACGTCGACGTGTGGAGAAATGGTTAGAATGGAAGAATGGATCTATTGTACGTGTGTTTCATTGATTTAACTTAGTTCCTAATCGAGGAGATGACAAGTTTGCAGGATTTTGTTGGTATGATTTAGCATTGTACAAGGCATTTCGTGATTTCCGTAGAGATATAGGTTGGAAACATGATGAGATAGTGCATAATTGGGAAAGTTTTCGATACAATCCATGGCATGTTGATCAAAATCAATTTCCTCCAGTTGATCAAGACGAATCTTAAGGAGAAGAAGTTCAGAAACCACCTGTAGATTCTAGGGAGAATGACTGGGAGATAATTTGTGGATTTTATTAGAATAAATATATAAATTACAAGGAATTTGAACTTTTGGGACATGGATATCGTGATTGTGCGCATAATTGGAATACACATTTTTTTTACGAAGTAACTTCCAATCATGCTATTTATTTCATATCTAAAAATAAAAAGTTGAATTGAATCTGTGCTAACCAACATGAAAAGTCTTATTGCATTGAAAGTTTGGGGGTTAAGAAAAGAAAAGAATTTGATATTTTCCTTGAACATAATCGATTAGGGGTTGATCAACTACTTATGATAATCCAAGGAACTGCAGGTACATGATAATCTTATTTGATCAGAGCTTTTAAAAATTCCCTTGAATCTGAGTCCTTTCTGGAGAAGATTCCATTACTTCTTTTAGCTCCTATAGGGGTTGCAAATTTCAACATATCTACAAGAAAAATTCATTCCGCACTTCAACTTCCAATCAAAGACATGTCACCTTTGAAAGGACCAACTTTAATGACCCTACAACAAGATTTGAAGCAAGTGAAGTATATCTTGATAGATGAAATGAGTTTCATTGGAAGAAATTTATTACAAAACATTGATAAGAGACTTGGAAAAGTTTTCCCAAAAAATGAGAAGCTTATTTTTGGTGTGAGATTGATTATATTGGTTGGTGATTTTGGACAATTGCCTCTTGTTCTAGATAAGCCTATATATGCATGTGAAGGCATTACAAGATAATTATGGAACTATTCACAACAGTTGTGACCCTTGATACCGTGTCTCGACAAGATGGACAAAGAAATCAACAAATATAATTTCATCATTTGTTAATGAATGCAAGGGATGAAATACAAACTATGGAAGAATGGGAAGAAATTATGACTCGTACAGATACATCCTTGGATCCTTCCATAAAATATTCATTTGCTAAGGAAATACATTTGTTTGCAACAAATGATGATGTATAAAATCATAATAAGCTTTGTTTAAGAAGCCTAAATTGTCCCATTGTAGCCAGTGTTGCTACAAAAGTAAAAGGAAACTGCATGCAAATAGATGAGGAAGAAATAGAACCTAAATTAATCATTACAGTTGGAGGTCAATTGATTCTTACATAAAACATATGGAATGATGCAAGACTTGTAAATGGTGCTCCTAGAGTTGTAGAATTTTTTTTGTATAAATCTAGAAAATCACCCCCAGAGCCACCCATATTTGTTTTAGTAAGATTTGATAATTATATTGGAGTACATGGGATGATTCATCCCCTTAGACAGTTCCTATTACACTTATTGAAAGAGGTAGTAGAAACAACTTCCTTTGAAACTTTCTTGGGCCTTAACAATCCATAAGTCACAAGGATTGACTTTGGAGAAAGCCACTATTAATATTGGGAAGCAAGAGAGACAAGGTATGGTGTTTAATATAATATATCGAGTTAAAGATATGAATGGTCTATAATTTCAACCTCCCTTTTCATATGATCGATATGCAAATATGGATAAAGTAACAAGTGTGACTTCAAGAAACTCAGAAGAAGAGAGATTGAGATCAATGACATTGTAAACTAGTTTTTGATTGAATATATTCTTATTATTTGCATTATTGATCATTCAATATTTTAACATTGTATTCAACATTTTTATTCTCATAATATATAATCTTAGACATATTAAATATATTTAATATTCAAACACATTATTTATATGTTCAGCATACTCTTTCTGACAACTCATGATTGAAACCAATCTAGAACCATCTTAACTCTGGATCTATCAAGTGCCGATAAGGATAAAATATATGGAGGTGCAAACCTTTCCTCAAGTTTTTCACTCAAAAAAAGGTTTTCACCTCATGAGATTTGATCCCTCTCGGTTCTTAATAGATCCAGAGTTAAGATGGATCTAGGATGGTTTAATGGAAATGCAGATTCACCAAAAGATATGTGTATGAATCTTTGCATTATTTCGTGTGTTATTTTAAATGCTTTTATATGTGGTAAATAATATTTAAATGAGTAAATAACCATATCTATGCATGTAATCCAGATTGATAAGTTGAAATTTCCAGGTAAAATTCATTTATTCTTGCAACAACTATCTTCAACCCCATTATTCTATCCAACTGGATGAGGTGTATTAGAATTATGACAAACAGCTTTCAGAGAATTTATTTCACGCATATATACAGAGAACAAAATAAGATTGCAAATCTTCTTTCAAATATGGGTATCAACTCAGAGCTAGGTAAGTTTCACTTTGTTTCATATGTTCAGGGTTCAAGGCACACTCATGAATTTTGGAACTATCAAATCCACATAGGAGATCTCTTACCCTATTTTGACGAATTTTATGATATGGAACACTTATAAATGTTGGATCCAACAAATTTTTGATGGCTTTATATGGTATTGTAAATATGGAGCAAGGAATACTCAATATTTTTGTTCACAAATGTAAGGTAGAAAATATTATAAACTTACTAGTAGGTACAGTCAAAAAATGATTACTCGGTTTGGAAAAGCTCAAAGAATGTAATTTACTTTATTAATGAAAGGATAACATTTTTTTACACTGAAAAAAAAATATACACACCATACATTTTCCTTGAGAGTGTGGGCTTCGTTATTATTAAAATCTCAGACTCAATATCAGAGCAATGTACACTAGCATATGCACACCATCCATTTTCCTTGAGGATCAGGTCTTCATTATTATTACAATCACAGACTCAATACTAGAGAAATGTACACTAGCATATGCACACCATCCATTTTACTCGACCATCTCATCTTCATTATTATTACAATCACAGAATCAATACCAATGGTAACAGAAGAATTTTTGAAGGCAGAGCCTTCATAGTAGGAAAGAATGGACTACATGATGAAAACAACAAGAAAATACACTATACACAAAGAACAAGTTTTCAAAAGAAATTCTAATTGAATTTTTATTCCAACGTTATGCATATTTATGCATCGTACATGTGGTTGGAGTTGTTTTAACATCTCCAACCAATCACTCATATATTTACCTTTTACAAATTATTATATGCATTTAATCATATAAATATGATAATTATACATGACCTAAGAGGCCCTGCCAACAACACACATATTAGTAGTAGTCCTTCATAATTCCTACAGAAAAAAAATAAGTTAATAAATCTATAATATGTTGACTTGAGCCTTAATGATTGTTTTTCTTTAGTACTAAAAATATCTCGTGAAGTGGCATTTTGAGGGGAGTACGTTGGGTCAGAGTACCAAGATTCACCTGTTGTCACATGCCTGCCACAACTAGGGAGTATATTAATATTTCATTTTCCCATCCCTATTCCTCAGATATCGATGGGAATTGGAGATTTAGTTGCTAAATTGTAGATCCCTTTACCTTGCATGATATTAGTTGGTTTTAGGTCTAAAACAAATCCTTCAATCACAATTATCAACTCATTAGAGGAAATTTTAGCCTAAAAGTGGCCTCCTAAGGAAAAATAATAAAATAATAGTTAAAATAATAAAATAAAGTTATGAATTTTGGAGGAAAAATATGAAAACCACTTTTTTTAATAGTATTTTTGGGGTATTTCCCTATAGGTTTACTCAAATTTTAGGTGTAGATACTTGTTGTATGTGGACTTAAATTCCACATCCAACGAATACCCATTATACATACTTTTTAGAAGACCGACATTGATAAAAAAATTGAAGATACATATTCAATTTTTTTATCAATGTGGGTCTTCTCAAAAGTATACATAATGGGTACTTGTTGGATGTGGAATTTAATTATGTATCTAATGAGTGTCTACATTTGAAATTTGAGTAAACATACAAAGAGATAGCCTAAAAATACAATTAAAAAAAATTAGTTTTTCTTCTTTTCCCTCCAAAATATTTACATGTACCTATTTTCAAATTTAAAGGATTTTCATTGGTTTGCATATTTTTGACATGGAAATTATGTGAAAATTTCACAGGGACTTTTGGGCTGAAACTTCCTCTAATGTTTTCTCTTCTTTCACCCAATTCTTCAATTTTTATCAATGTGGGTCTTCTCAAAAGTATGCATAATGGGTACTCGTTAGATGTGGAATTTAATTACGCATCCAACGAGTGTCTGCATTTGAAATTTGAGTAAACATATGGGGAGATAAGCTAAAAACACAATTAAAAAAAGTAGTTTTTCTTCTTTTCCCTCCAAAATATTTACATGTACCTCTTTTTAAATTTAAAGGATTTTCATTGGTTTACATATTTTTGACATGAAAATTATGTGAAAATTTCACAAGAACTTTTGGGCTGAAATTTCCTCTAATTTTTCCTCTTATTGCACCCAATTCTTGTTGAGTGAACAATGTATGTACAATAGCATGGGAACTTATTTCCTTGCTATGGTCCTTTAAGATGTAATATATAGTTATTTACGACGTTATATACTACATAATCCTATTGATCAATAAAAAGTTCATTTAGCTCATCTCCATGTAGATTTATACTTACAAAAGAAGTTAGAGCTTCATTTCGTCTTTATCCTTTTGATTTAGTATAGAAAATAATGATTGGTCTAAGGAAAAAATGTATATAAAATAAAACGTTTGTCAAAATAAAGGCTTTTTAAGATAGGATAATAAGATATGGAATTATTTATTTTATCAAATCAATATTTTTTCTCATTATCCCATTTAAATTCTTCATATTTACAAATTATTTTCTGTAATGACTTGATTAGTTCACTAAAATATAGAATGAATTTTATGAGGAAATTTATTTTACCAAAAAATATTACCTAGCCTTTTTCTTATGTGGGAAAGGTAGTCCAAATATCACCTTTAATTTTTATGGATCTATGATTATCCCCTCTTCTGAGATGATGTGTCCCAATGATTTCCACTCAGTTATCATTGGAAATGGAACTTTTTGAATTGAAAGAAATCCCATACATTCAACACCTCAAGGATTTGTTTGAGATGTTGAAAATTATCAAACATATTCTTTGAGTCAACATTTAGATAATCTAAATAGAATACAACAATTTTTTTTATTAACCCTTTGAATGCTACATTGAAGGTTCTCTTGAAGGTTTCTCCTACATTGATTAATTTAAATGGAAAATGTTTATATGAAAAGGTTCCCCATTTCGTATGAGATGTAGTTTTTAGCCTATCCTCAGTTACTAATGCTTGGTTATGACATGAAAAAAATTTCCAAAATTGAAAACTTTTTAGACCCTAACACCACTTAAAGAAGTTGTTCTATGGTGGGCATGGAATAGTTATCTTTTTCAAAATCCTAATGAGATTATAAAAGTCTACATACAAACAAATATCATTTCTATTTTTATTCATTGGCATGATATGTGTGACACATGCAGAGTGTCTAACTTGGAAGATTATTTTGGTGTCAAGGATTTCCTTTAGCTCTTTCTATGTCATTTGTTCAATAGAGGGGTGAAACTTTGTTAAATTCTATTGAAAGAGTTTAACAGTTCCTTTGAAAGGAATGGAATTTTGTATTATTGTGTGTGTCATAGGTCTCAAGATCCTAATAGGACCATGTGAAAGAGTCTTGATATTCATCAAGAAATTTGAAATAAGTGCTTGGAGAAATTTGAACTGATTTTTCTTTATTTACTCGTTTGAGGTTTTTTCAAGAGCCCAAGTTTATTATTTCATGATCTATAATATAAATATAGGTTTGGAAATTCGATTTCCCTTTGAATATACCTTTTAAAACTAAAATATTTTCAATATTTATAACCCCCTTATAAATGGTATGCAGTTTGAACCTTTATTTTTTTACTTATGTTCTTGGTTGAATGAGTATGGCTCTTTTTCTTCCCTTTTATTTAGAGCTCACCATAATTTTGTAATATTCCCAATTATTCAAGCTAATGGGAATATACAATTTTGTTTTACTTTTCTATCTCATGAATAAAGTTGTAAAGGAGGATCAATAAAACTCCTAAACAACAAAATAAATCAATGCTCAATGTGAAAAAAACTAAATCTGAGCTATTCTCATAAACACACTTAAGTGGGAAAGAGGCTAGATCAATTGACTGGGTCAATAGGACCAAATCAAAAACGTTGTCTAGATGCAATGTATCTCCTAGAGGCACAACGCAGTTCATGTTGGAGGCCACTCATGTGAATGGAGCTAAATCATTAAGATGGTTTAGGGATTGACAAGATTTCCACATTATAAAAGAAAGAGGAGGACACCAAGAAGAGGGTTGATCATTTGATATTTCTAAAGGTATTTTCTATTTAGACATCCCTCATTCTCTAGTTGTTTAGCTGAGAATAGTTCTGTTTAGCACTAGGGTGTTCTCGATCGGGAATCCCACCTCTTCCATTGAGAAGCTCTCGGAGGAGTCTTGTTACATCTTGTCCACTATCAGGCAGTTGGCCAAGCTTCATCTTCCAACTACAATGCAGATCCTATTAAGGATTTATTTTTCCTTGTAAGCTGCAGCAAGTGGAGGCTAGATCTACTCAGATCTAGGCCAATCTAAAGGCCCTCTTCAGTGGGGAAGTCTTCTGCCCCATTGGAAAGTGGATTCTGTATCCTTGGAGCTACATTTTCAGATATTGGCATCAGGCCAAACTAGTGCTAGAGCCTACAGCATAGTTTCCCTTCCATAACTACGTTATTTGCAAGTATTCAGTTGCAGGGTGTTTTGACTACATTTTGGAGGAGAGATCTCTAGTGATAAGATTCTCCCTTTCACTGTGGTGATCCATGGATTAGATATCTCATCCATGTTCCATTCAGATTTGATTTAATTATGATTCTATTTACTATAGAATTCCTGAATATTGCTACAGTTTTGTAATTCTAGATCTCTGATCTACTCTTGTACTTTCATGTTTTGCTCAAAACCCTAAGGGGAATCTGTAGAGGAACTCATCTAGTGTATAGATCTGATATAGATATAATATTTTGTACATAGATATGTTCTAGATATGAAATTTAATATAAATCTGCTTCATCCCATAAAATAACGCAGTCAAGCTTTGCAATCTCAATATGTTGTTGCAGCACCTCAATCTTGAGGGTTTTTTCATGTAAATCTTCTATTTTTCTCTTTTACATTGTATGGGACACATTATAGATCTGTTTTAATGATGTACATGTAATTATGGAGCCTCTATATTGATCTCATACTTTAACTCAGTGGAACTGCATTATTTCTGAATAATTATTGTTGTGCATGACTGCAACCCCATTCTTTGGGTGTTTTTCAGCCATACTAGGTGGTGGGAGGTCTATTTACCTCACCTAGTTTGATTTGATTTTTCTCTCCTTTTGGATTTAGATACTAGATCCACTGATCTAAGGGATCCGTGATTTTCAAACTCATTTTAGTGCACCAATTGTGAAGAGTGCGTTATTCCAATAGGCTTTGCTGTGCATTCCCATTTTGGGATATTACAGTGGTATCAAAGCATCTTTCTTGGCACAACCTGCACTTTTCTTGAAGGGCCAATATGTCTTAAGAAGAAGAAGAATCTCTCACTAGCAGAGATAATAGGTACCAAAGAAGAAGATAGAAGAAATATTACACAGAAGACAAAGAGAAGAAGGGTGAAACCCCTTTATCTGGAAGGATTAGAAGAGAAGAGTTTTCTAACACTCTTTCTTAAGCTATGCATGAGCTGAAGGAAGAAATTCGGGGAATGAGGAGGGAAAGAGATGCAGATACCTCAAGAATATTTTCACATCAAGGAAGCCCCAGTACTTCTTATTATGTGTGTAAGCATTCAACCACACAACCTGATCTACAACACTGTAACATGCCCACTTTATTGTCGAGGGAAGAAGGAGGAGAAGGGACACCAAAGGATGAAACCCTTGGTGAATATCTCCAAGAGTATGAATCTCAGTCAAAGAGATTCAAAGAGTATCTCAGTTTCCAAAAGTTCTGTCAGCTTAAAGAAGAAAGGAGATCCTACAACTATAGTAGAAGAAGAGGGTGCATGCAGCCTACATTGAGTAGATTTTCTTTACCCACTTTTGATGGATCACCTAAGAGCTCAGTCCAATATTGGGTAGGGAAGCTTGACACATATTTCCAACTGAATCAAGTTTCAGAAGAAGAAGCCATGAAGGTATCAGTGTTGCATCTTCAAGGTAAGGCTTATACCTGGTGGCTATTTGAGTCATTCTCCTTGAAAAATGTCAACATTTCTTCTTATGCAAGGTTTACTAGGAGCCTAGTGAAAATATTTGATGAACACTCTGAAAATCCTTTGAGGAATCAAATCAAGCCAAAGGAGTCCGAATATTTTCATGAGTTGAAGGATTCCACAAAGCTAACTCCATTTCTGCATATTGTTGAAGGGGTTAAAGATCTGCAATATGATTTTCCAAGGGCAAAGACCTCACTTCAACTAGAACATTCTCCTCAAGAGAAATACATGAGTAGTCCTTTTTCAAATAGGGATCAAGAGAAAGGATCACCTATTGATGGGGCATGTTCCATTGATGAGAAGGAGAAGGGAGATGAAGCAATGGATTTCATTAGAGGGGCTCTTGCATCTTTGCAAAGAGTTCCAAAGGATCTTACATATGGAGACATGAGCAGCAAGTGTCTATGCTAGTAGACAATAAGACAGAACAAAGGAGGGGTCACAACGCTGTTATAACAAGAGGTGATCCTCTAGTGCATGAAGAAGAGAAGGGGGCAAATGGCTCAATCAAAAGCACTCTTTCATCTTTAAGAGTGACATCACATTATCATGGGACTTCCACACAGAAATCAGGGGTGAACTTACACAGTGGAAGTAAGGAGATGTTGATCCCATTTGACAGGCATGTGTGGATGAACCATGAGGCATCACTGTCTTATGGAAAAAAACTTGGGAGATCACATGATTTAGAGTTGGTGGAAGGTGTATCACATCTTGATGCTCCACTCATGAATCCAAGAAGGATTGGAGCATTAGAAGACAAAGCTACAATGCTGGGAGGCTTGGGTAAGCCCAAGAAGAAGGGAGATCTTGTTCCCTTATCATCACCACCCACTCTCATATCTGGATCTGTGCTGTAGGAGGAGAAAAATGGAAGTATCAGCCTTCCAACACACCCCTTTGGCATAGGAGATGTTAGGGAGGAGATCAACAAGAGGATAGACATTTCTGTTGATGCATCATCTATGCTGTCACTGTTGAGCAGTCTAGATCTGTATTGGAAATCCCAACTTCTAGTGGATTACTCCAAAGATCTACACACTTGTATGATACTTGATGACCAGCTGCATGAAGAGGGCTATTTATTCCAAGAAGAGGTCATCTATCATCATGGTAGAGTCTTCTTATCTAGAGCCTCCAAGCTCAAACAGAAGATACTACAAAGAGCTTACAAAGAGTTATGTTTCAGCCATATGTACTCCATGAGGATCTACAACATCATCATGAGAAGATTTGATTAGGAATGCTTGAAAGAAGAACTGTATCAGCATTTTAAAGAATGCATGAAGTATGTGGAGTTGGGGCAGCAACATGACTCCATAAAGGGGTTATTTCAGCCATCTCTTCCTTCTTTTGAAAGAGGAGAAAGATCCATCCACAACTCCATGTGTATGAAAGGTATTGATGGTGAGGAATCTGATCATGTAAGTCAAGTCTTATTTTCTTGTTATACATATTCTTTCACCATGTTTATGCAGGCCATGGCTCCAAGGAGGAGTGATGTATCATGTAAATCTTATGGCAAACATTGGGCCACACAAATTTCTAAATTTGGCCACTCCCTTGATGAACAAAGGGAGACTCTCTATCATGATGGGTGCTTCCCTAAGGCACCAAAATTATCTCACACTTTTAGCCATAGTGAGATAACATGGGCAAAAAGTAAGTGTTGGGAAGACCACTTACCACATCTTGATCTGATGCAGGCAGGAGATGCCCTGCGCTGGTACCATATGTGGGACTATGACCCACCTCCTCTTGTTCAAATTTATGTTTATGTAATTGTAATTTTGCTTCCATACATGGATGATGAACTTGTCCTATTTTTGGATTTGTAGGGAGGAAGAATAGGAGGCATGTGTGTACCACATGGGATGGAGACTCTCTATGTATTATTTGCTACATATTTAAGGGAGAGCAGGGGTTCAGCCATGTTTGTTTCAGTGGAATTCTTGACTCTTTGTGGGATGGATTATGTACATCTCATAATGAATTTGGAGGCACAACTCATGGAAGGTTGGATTGGTGAAAACTCAGCTTATGTAGAGAGTTGGGTCCTTGATGGTGTCACTAATGGGGAAGGAGAAGTGTTGCAGCACTCACCCTATCAGTTGCTTGAGGACAAGCAACATTTTGGAGGGGAGGACTGTAATATTCCCAATTAGTCAAGCTAATGGGAATATAAAATTTTGTTTTACTTTTCTGTCTCATGAATAAAATTGTAAAGGAGGATCAATAAAACTCCTAAACAAAAAAATAAATCAATGCTCAATGTGAACAAAGCTAAATTTGAGCTATTCTCATAAACACACTTAAGTGGGAAAGAGGTTGGATCAATTGACTGGGTCAACAGGACCAAATCAACAACGTTGTCTAGATGCAATGTATCTCCTAGAGGCACAGAGTAGTTCATGTTGGAGGCCTCTCATGTGAATGAAGCTAAATCATTAAGATGGTTTAGGGATTGAAAATATTTCCACATTATAAAAGAAAGAGGAGGACACCAAGAAGAGGGTTGATCATTTGATATTTCTGAAGGTATTTTCTGGTTATACATCTCTCATTCTCTGGCTGTTTAGCACTAGGGTGTTCCCAGTCAGGAATCCCACCTCTTCCATTGAGAAGTTCTTGGAGGAGTCTTGTTACATCTTGTCCACTATTAAGCAATTGGCCAAGATTCATCTTCCAACTACAATGAAAATCCTCTTGAGGATTTGGTTGTCCTTGTAAGCTGCAGTAAGTGGAGGCCAGATCTACTTAGATCTAGGCCAATCTATAGGCCCTCTTCAGTGGGAAAGTCTTCTAGTCCATTGGCAAGTGGATTCTAGATCCTTGGCGTTGAATTTTCAAATATTGGGATCAGACCAAACCAGTGCTAGAGCCTACAATGCAGTTTCCCTTCCATAAATATGTTATTTTCAAGTATTTAGTTGCAGGGTGTTTTGACTACATTTTGGAGGAGAGATCTCTGGTGATAGGATTATGCCTTTCACTGTGGTGATCCATGGATTAGATATCTCATTCATGTTCCATTCAGATCTTATTTACTTATGATTCTATCTACTGCAAAATTCCTGAATATTGCTACAGATCTGTAATTCTAGATCTCTGATCTACTCTTGTACTTTCATGTTTTGCTCAAAACCCCAAGGGGAATTTGTAGAGGAACTCATCTAGTGTACAGATCTAATATAGATCTAATATTTTGTAAATAGATCTGTTATAGATCTGAAATGTAATATACAGCTACTTCAACACATAAAATAACGCTGTCAAGCTTTGCAGTCTCAATATGTTGTTGCAGCACCTCAATCTTGAGGGTTTCTTCATGTAAATATTCTATTTTTCTCTTGTACATTGTATGGGCCACATTATAGATCTTTTTTACTGATGTACATGTAATTATGGAGCCTCCGTATTGATCTCCTACTTTAACTCAGTGGAACTGCATTATTTCTGAAGCAGTATTGTTGTGCATGACTGCAACCCCATTCTTTGGGTGTTTTTCAGCCATACTAGCTGGTGGGAGGTCTGTTTAACTCACCTATTTTGATTTTTTTTTGCTCTCCTTTTGGATTTAGACACTAGATCCACTCATCTAAGGGATCCAAGATTTGAAAACTCATTTCAGTGCACCAATTTGTGAAGAGTGCGTTATTCCAGCAGGCTTTGTTGTGCATTCCCATTTTGGGATATTACAAATTTATAACCATGTTCTTAAAATTATCTTCATAAATCAAAAAATTAAATATTTTTTTATCCCTTCAAAGACTTCAAAAATATCAATATTGTTACATGTAGATGGTTAGTATAACAAATCAATTAAAAACATAGATTCGTATAGTCTTCTAGAGTGGAAATTTTGAGGCTATTGTGGCAAATGAATCTTCTATCACATTTCGTTACTGACGAATAGATTTGATACTAAAAACAAAAAAAATATTGGTAAGCCTTTGAACTTCCAATTGATAATTTTGAAAGTGAGTAGAATTACAACAAATAGAGTTTTTTATTTTGCTAATTTTTTTATTTGATTCACTAAAAGATTTTAAAGCATTTTATTCCTAATTCAGTGGCTCTCTTATTCCTTGAACCAAAGCTTTATACTCTATTTTATTATTTATGCATTAGAATTCTATCATGCATGGAAGGCAACTAAATTTACCATTAGCATTAATGAACACGTGCCCAACCCTTACATCTTCATATGATTTAGAGCCATCACAGTACAAGTTCTAGAGATTAGAGCTATCCTCACGATGTCACTAATTTATGCTCTTGGATGAATGATTAGTGCTCTTTATTTTCCCTAATATTTTGGAACTCGCCGTAATTTATAGCCAGGTTCTTAAAATTGTATTCATTATTTAAAAGAATCAATATTTTTTTATCCCCTTCAAAGTCTAAAAAATAGAAATATTGTCAAGCGTATATGATTAGTATAATCACTTAATTGAAAACATAAATGCTTCGTAGTCTTCCAAAGTTGAAAATTTTGAGGCTATTGTGGTTTAAGTGTCAAAACTTCCATTCTTCCATCATTGATCAAAATCACTCTTTTCATATTGATATTAGGGTTTCATTCATAATTTTTTATCATTCCACTAGGTCATGCGAAAAATTGATCATTGTTTAGGATATTGAGATAATTACTACTCCTTTCACCTCCATGGTCAATGGACATCATCATGGTAAGGTCATTCATTGTTGAAAGAGTCCCATAGTCATCATGGTCATCATTCAGCTCGTTCTTCCATGTTGTGCCATCATTAGGTCATAGGGTCAAAATCATGAAAATTGGCCATTTCACCATCAAATTCATATTTTGAAGGAGTAGTAATAGTCAAACGTCTTCAAAAATTTCAGGTTCCAAACTATCATTTCTAAGTAAGTGGTTTTTTTTTACCATATTTGTCTCTTAGTTGTGCTTGGAAAGCTCATTTCCCTCTCCTAAGTTTTTGAGGACATTTTTCTTGGTTGCATGACTTACATGGTTAAATAATCAACAATACTTGTATCTTGATGCTCTTACACCTTCCCCTATCCTTAATATACCGTCCTAAAAATTTCCCATCACTCCTATCCCTCAAAATCATCATTTTTTCACAAGCCCTAACCTATTTCTACAATTTGACACTTTTCTAAACTAGGCCTGTGTTTTTCCCTTTTATACCCCTTCCCCTCACTCAATACTTGAAATTCCACTTTCTCCTACTCTCTAACATCTATCCCTATCCCAAAAATTTCCCCAAGAATTTAGGAAGCCTCTAACCCATTCATTCCCCTCCCTCTACAAGGTAGTCCTAAATCCCCTTTTTTGCCTACACCAAACCCTAATTTCCTCTCCCACTGAGCTAGGGTTTTCTATGAAATCAGAGAAATATGAGCAAAGGAGGCATAAGGGAGGTCATATCAGTAGGTATGAATTCATTTCAGCTCATAAACATCATGTCCCACCATTTTTCAAGAAGTCATTCCAAGGGACAAACCATTTGCAACACATAGGGTCGGATTTTCTTCAAAATGTGTTTCTGACCAAACAGAGATGAATTTGACAACAATGAGAGATTTTTTTGTCCATCATAGGCCAATGAAGAAAACCATCATTCAGTTTTTACACAAGTGTCATGGTTTTGGAGAAATGTCGAAAATACATTTTCTACAAGAGGTTTGCTGCACTTCTGGAGTGACCCTGGGAAAATCAATTGTTCTCCTTGATGGAGTGTCCAAATGACTTTCTTTATGAGTCAAATTATAACTAGACAGAGATGTATTTCCAATGATCTATCATGAGCTCATTTTGAAGTTGAGTAAGTCCTCCAAAATTTTCTTGCAAGATCACACTTCATTTTTTCACGCTCATTCTGCACCTTTTGACAAGTCTTGGGAGAATTAAATTTTGACATGAAAAATCAAGTCCATTCTGCAAAATAAAGACACATTTAGAAAATATAAATGATAATATTTCCAACGAGCTATACTAGGCCTAATTGGGACACCAGGAAGGCCTCCAAATGTGGTCTGCAAATTGGAGGGCGCATATCCTTTAAAGAGGGCGCAAATCCTTCAGGCGTTGCGCATTGAGCAGTCTTGGGATATTGAAATTTTTAGGGGGGAAATGACCTTTAGTTGGAAATGGAAGGAAGATATAGAAAGAATACTGGAAGGGATTTCCAACAACCTGTCTTGGGCCTTATTTGGACACCGAAGAGTCAATCAAAATTAGCCTTGAGCAGAGAGGGCGCATATGACAGAAAAATGGCGCATATGACCATTTGCTGATATTTTTGGTTTTTCACTATAATTTCTGACTTTATCTCAGAAATTAATCTTTTTACCTATGTAATTGAGCATATTAATTTTAATTATGTTGTGAATAATTTACCTAGGGGTATATTCATTAGGTAAAATCTATTATTAATTCAAAATAATCAGTTTGAATTTATTTAGGGAGGATTCACTTGGAGCTCCCTACACTCTAGGTATCAGTTCAAATTATTGTGGATGAACTCCTCAAATTATGGATTCCACCCCTAAGGTTGGGAGAGGTTTTTTTAGGCCTATATCATTTAATTTTTTACTCATTTTCAAGGTTTGGAATTAGTTTGGATGTTAGCTTATTGATCTAGGAACTATTGTATTCAGTTTTGGCCAATTAATAAAGAAGAGTTTGTAGATATTTTTTGGGATACATGTGGTATGATGTTTATCATTGTTTTTACTTCAGTTTCATATGTTATAATGTGTTTTATTCATGTTCATTACATCTCTACTGTATGATCTCTTTCAAGTTTATAGAAAGAACACATGCTTGCGCATGCTCTGTTTAGGAAAAGATATCATAATTTGTCAATTTTCCTATGTTTAAGAAGAATAATTCTCCCATGCTCTTCCTAGCTACTCATCAGTCTTAAAACCATGTCATCACAATCATCTTAAAGTGTTAATCCTTATGCCTACCTTGACCCATTGAATTTCTGTAACCCTATCTCATTTGCCCTAACCTAGCTCCCTTGACCTAATATCTTCATCAGTGAAACCAAACCCAATGAAATCAAAATAACCTCTACACTCATACCTAGCCTAAAAATACCAATTCATCCAGCCCTCTTGGTTGTGACCTTGTGGAGAGAGCCATCTCTGACTTGGTATGGCTAGCTACCAAGTTAAAATTTTGGTCTGTGGTTACCTCTGTTGGGATTCCTTGTTTAGTGTTAAGAATTTGTCGGAGTGATAACATTTTGGAGCCGTTGCCAGGGAATGAAAGAAAAATATTTCCTGGGAAAGAACAGCATATATCAGATCTGATTTTCGATGGTGAACAAATATTAGGCACAAGAAGGCTATGAAAAACTCACCTGGTTACTTCAATGTTGAAGAATCCCAAGGTTCGGACATTCATGGCGACTTCAATCTTCAAGAACTGGTAGCATGAAGAACTTCTTGGTGACTTCATTGCTATAAAAATGGATTCAATTGCTCGAAGGTATGCTCCCATGAGACAAGATCATATACCAAGTTTTTTGAATCGCATAACTCGGGTTTATTGGATGACATATTTTCTGAAGTTCAAAGATGTGAAAGGTAATGATGCTGCTCTTCATCTGGTGAGATTTCACATGCATGTGCATAGATTAAACATTTATTTTCCTGAAGACTGCTTGATGAGGAGATTCATGGACACTCTGGAAGGTGAAGCTCAATCTTGGTATGAAATTTTGATGCCTACCTATATTTATTTCTTAAATTATTTTCAGACCATGTTCTTTGAAAGATATAAATAATCCTGTCCATCCTTAATATTAGTTCAGAAATGCTATAAACATGTTGATAGTTTTATTGAAAATATTGAGAAATTTTATGGAGATGATGAATTCATGGACGATGATATCATGGAAGCCCTGTATGAAAATCCATTTCAGCAACATAAATAAAACTTAGAGGATACTTATCAAGATGCTCAGGAAAGTTTGTAGCAGGTTGAAGATCTTTGTATAGTTGAAAATGATGGAAGATGAGGTCTTATTTCAAATCTACTTGCAGCAGAAGATGGTATGTAGGAAAATAAAGTCCCAATTTCATATTGTGGTAACGTCAAGTTGGTTGATCTAGATCTAGTTTCAAATTGTGATGATGAAGAGTATGTTGTTCTGGATCCAATGAAGGAGAGCTCTATTGTTGAGATCACCTCGAATGAAGAAAACTGAGTTATTGACCTAAGTGTTCTCATCCCATTAGAACAAAGTCTTCAGGAGGGGGTAATCTAGTCCTTTTCTCAAAAATATGATGAGATCTTTGTTCAAGTAAGTGAAAAATATTTTTTGGATGATTAGGTGGTAAATGATAGGAATGTCAGTTCTGAGTTTCAAGAATAATTTTAATTTTTCCCTCTTATGATTGATGAGTGTGATTAGAAAAATGACAATCTCGTTGTCATGACATATGAGGATGATTTTGAGTTGGAGAACAGTGAACAAGAACAACCAACAATGGTTGAAAAAGGGAAAACAATGGAGGATAACGTTGATGTGTTGCCTCTGGCTCATAAAGAGTAAACAATTCAAATTGACAATTGTCCTGATCTTCCTGTTGATCATCAAGATCTATTATTTGCACATGTTTTTCAATATCCTTTTGCCAGTTTGATGTAATCATTAGATCAACTTGGTTGTCTTGTTTTGGATCATGTTTTTCAGCTTCAGTTGTCTGTTGAATTTCCAATCTTCAAGATTTTTGTAGATAGTGTAAGTAGAGGACAACCAAGTATCCAGCTTTTTGAATGGATTCATTGGCATTTTTCCTTTACCTAATTTAGTAGTCATTTCTAGCAGTTAGAATAGGAAATATTATGATTAATAAGCTCACAGGAGTAAGCATCTTTCAGTAGTTTTATTCAGTTTTCAGCAAGTGTGAAGTAGAAAATAACATGATTTCGGAGCCTGAAATGAAGGCCATGGAGCTTTAGTGACTTTCTTTCATTTTCAATTTTAGTTTTCAGTCAAGTACGTCAAATATTGAGTCATTTTTTTAGTGAATTTCAAGACAATTCAAAGTCAATTTGTGTCATTGAGTTGTCAGCATTTAGCTGTGTTTTTCAGTTTGAGTTTTGACTGTATTAGTCCACATGATTAGGCACTTGGTCTACAGTGTTATTGACACCTCCAAGGATCTAACATCCCCAATAAGGCAAATTTTAGTGTCATAAATTTCATTCTACCATTAGTGATCGAAATCAATCTTTTCATATTCATATTAGGGTTTCCTTCAGAATTTTTTTATCATTCCACAAGGGCATTCAAAAATTTGATCACTGATTAGGATATTGAGATCATTAATACTTTTTTCACCTCCATGGTCAATGGACATCATCATGTTCAGGTCATTCATTTTTGAAAGAGTCCCATAGTCATCATGGTCATCATTCAGCTCAATCTTACATGTTGTGCCATCATTAGATCATAGGGTCAAAAACATGAAAATTGGTCATTTCACCATCAAATTTATCTTTTGAAGGAGTAGTAATAGTCAAAGGTCTTCAACAATTTTAGGTTCCAAACTATCATTTCTAGGTAAGTGGTCTTGTGTTTACAATATTTGTCTCTCAGTTGTGCCTGGAAAGCTCATTTCCCTCTCCTAGGGTTTTGAGGACATTTTTCTTGGTTTCATGACTTTGATGGTTAAATCATCAACAAGACTTGTACCCTGATGCTCTTACACCTTCCCCTAGCATTAATATATCTTCCTAAAAACTTCCCATCACTCCTATCCATCAAAATCATCATTTTATCACAAGCCGTAGCCTATTGCTACAATTTGACACTTTTCTAGACTAGGCATGTGTTTTTCCCTTTTGGACCCCTTCCCCTCACTCAATCCTTGAAATTACACTTTCCCCTACTCTCTACCATCTATCCCTATCTCCAAAAATTTCCCCAAGAATTTAGAAAACCTCTAACCCCTTCATTTCCCTCCCTCTACAAGGTAGTCCTAAATCCCCTGTTTTGCCTACACCAAACCCTAATTTCCTCTCCCACTGAGCTAGGGTTTGCTATGGAATTATAGACATGAACAGAGGAGGCATAGGGGAGGTCATATCAACAATTATGAAGTCATTTCAGCTCATAAATATCATGTCCCACCATTTTTCAAGAAGTCATTCCACGAGACAAATCATTTTCCACACATATGGCCGGTTTTTATTCAGACTTTGTTTCTGACCAAAAAGAGATGAATTTGACAAAATTGAGAGACATTTTTGTCCATCATATGACAAGGAAGGAAAACCTCCTTCATTTTTTACACAGGTGTCATGGTTTTGGAGAAATGTCAAAAATACAGTTGCTACAAGAGGTTTGCTACACTTCTAGAGCGACCTTGGGAAAATCCATTTTTATCCTTGACTGAGTGTTGAAATGGCTTTCTTGATGACTCAAATTATTACTATACAGAAAGATCTTTCCAATGATCTATCATGATCTTCATTTGGAGTTGAGGAAGGCCTCCAAAAATTTCATCCAAGATCACACTTCATTTTTGCATCCTCATTCTCCACTTTTTGACTAGTCTTAGGAAAATCAATTTTTGATAGGTCAAATCAAGTCCATTTTCAAAAATAACGACTTATTTGGAATGTAGACAAGATATTATTTCCAACGAGATATCCTAGGCCTAATTTGGACATCGTAAAAGCCTCCAAAAGTGGTCTGTAATTTGGAGGGCACATGTCCTTCAGAGAGGGCGCAAATCCTTTAGGCGTTACGCACAGAGAAGTCTTGTGAGATTAAAGTTTTGAGGGGGGAAATGACCTTCATTTTGGAAATTAAGGAAGATATTGAAAGAATACTTGAATGGATTTCCAACAAGCCATATTGTGCCTGATTTGGAAACCTGCAAGCCAGTCAAAATTAGCCTTGAACAAGGAGGGTGTATATGACACAGCAAGGGCACATATGACAGAAAAATGGCGCATATGACCATTTGCTGATATATTTTTTTCACTGTAATTTTTGACTTTATCTTAGAAATTGATCATTTTACCTATTTCATTGAGCATGGTAATTTTAATTATGTTGTGGATAAGTTACTTAATGGTAGATTCATAAGGTAAAAGTTATTATTAAGTCAAGTGAATCAGTTTGAATGTATTTAGGGAGGAGTCACTTAGAGCTCCCTACACTCTAGGTATCAGTTCAAATTATTGTGGATTAGCTCCTCAACTTAGGGATTCAACTCACGAGGTTGGGAGATGTTGTTTGAGGCATATATCATGTAATTTTTTACTCATTTTCAAGGGTTGGAAATGGTTTGGATTTTCGATTATTGATCAAGAAACTATTCTAATCAGTTTTAGCCAGCTAATAAAGAATAGTTTGCAACTATTTTTTGGGATACAAGTTGTATGATGTTTATCACCATTTTTCCTTTAGTTTCATATGTTAGAATTTGTTTTCTTTGTTTTCATTAAATCTCTATTATATGATCTCTTTCAAGTTGATAGGGAAAACACATTCTTGCTCATGATCTGTTTAGGGAAAGATATCATAATTTTTCCATTTTCCTCTGTTTAGGAAGAATACATCTCCCATTCTCTTCCTAGTCTCATCAGTCTTAAAACCATCGCATCACAATAATCTTAAAGTAATAAGCCTTATGCCTACCTTGCCCCATTGAACCTCTGTAACCCTATCTCATTTTCCCTGACCTAGCACCCTTGACCTAATATCTTCATCCAATCAAACCCAACCCAATCAAATCAAAACAACATTTTCACTCATACCTAGCCTAAAAACCCTAATTCATACATCCCTTTTGGTTGTTACCTTGTGGAGAGAGCCCTCTCCGACTTGGTAGGGCTAGCTACCAAGCTAAAAGTTTGGTCTATGGTTACCTCTATTGGGATTCCTTTTTCAACCTTAGGAATATGGTGGAGTGATAACGTGTGGAAAATAAATATTCTATCACATTTGGAGATTTATGAATGAGTTTGATACTAAAATCCAAAAATATGTTGATAAGCCTTTAAACTTCCAATTGATAATTTTGAAAGCAGGTAGAATTACAATGAATATAGTTTTTTTATTTTCCCAACTATTGTCTCTAAGTCACTAAAAATTTTAGGGCATTCATGCCCAAGTCAATAGATTTATTAAGACCTTGAACCAAAGCTTCATACCATGTTCATACTTTGTTGTATTATTTATGCATTAAAATTCTATCCTACATCAATGGAAACTACATTTATTAGGATCAATGAACATATGCCAAACCCTTACATTTTCCTAGGATTTAGAACCATCATAGTACAAGGTCCGGAGTTTAGAGCTATCCTCATCATGACACTAATTTTCCACTAATTTTCAATCTTTTCCCATCGTTTTACTTATGTTCCATGCATCGAATATATTAGTTTTTATCAAAGACAATTCTGACTTCTTGCTTGGTGGTACCTCAGATTTTATGGCTACAAAGTGATCGAAATCAATATCAAGAAAATGATTTTCTAAAATTTAATAGTCAAAGTATAAATTTTCATTCACGTCCCCAATATTTTTCACTATGTGTTTCATTTATTTTTCTTGGTCAATTCTTATCTTGGTAGGTTGACTATTCACGGGTAACAACAAATAGGACCAGTCAAATGAAAAATATCCTTGTAATTTCTAAGACCAATATTGGCTCAATAAGTGTTCATATGCTTCAAGTTTTTCTACTACAATAATGCCAAGTACTTGGTGAATGTTTGGTTTTGAGGACACTCTAATGAGGGTGCCCTTAAGATACCATATGACTTTAACTTTATATCTATCTAATTAGATGATATGCATATAGAATTTGGTGGGCGTGCAATGAGATTTTAACACATGAATTAAGGAATCACATGTGAGGATGCTCCTAAATCAACCAAGCAATTGTACAAATTTTTACTAAAAACCCTCAAATGTTAACAAAAAGTGTGGAGTTAAATATTTTGATTCCTTTGTTGCTAAACATTTCTTATGCCTAATTGAGTTTCATAGTCAACAATAGGTTTATTTTCCATGGTTCTTGTACTTTCATTTGTTTGTTCTTTCAATTTCTACAACAAGGGTCTTTTCTATTATGTGATCCTACAAAGGTCCATGATAGAAATGTTTTTCCCGATTTTCTTAGTTCTTCCACTATATTTTACTATGGGGTTACTTCTTTTTATTTTTCAATTATGGGTAGTTGTGGTAAAAATTCCTTGATTTATCTTGGAGATCCTACCGATTTCTTGGGAAATTGAGGTGCAAGGGTTTAAAATTAGGCAACTTATCCTTTTATTTTTGTTTGAGAACGAAATACCTCACCTGGGACATCTTCATCCTTTGTCATACTAATTCATTTCATTACCTCCCATAAGAGAACTTTTTTCCCTCTTCATATTTATATGTTTCTTCTACCTCAATGCCTTAATTTTTTCTATATTTACTGTTAGGATATTCCAACACATAGGAAATAGTTAAGACTAACTTAATTAAGTGTAGAGTTAGGTAAAGTGTGTTTCTTTACCATGTACATTTGTAACTTATAATCTGACGATTATCTCTCTCCTCAGTATTAACGACACTTGATCCATGGCTTAACACCTGATTGGTCCATGATCTCTATTTAAAGAGCACGGAGGGTCATTTTTCCAGTAACTATTTATGAGAGAAACATATGTAACTTTTCCTTTTATGTTAATAAATTTCCTGAAGTGGCCACGTTGGCTCAGGTTGTGGACTGTTTCCCTCTTCGAGGGTTTTAACCATGTGATTATGCTGGTGTACTGATTTGTGATATGTTTGTGAGAAGTGACATTTGGTTCTTGATCTAAGGAACTTACCCTGTAAATTCCTACATGGTATCAGAGCTATTTTGAGGGTTGCATCTGTTGTTGATCAAAATCCGAAGCTGGTTTGACTGCATGCGACTGTCGTTTTGTAGATCTACTATTTCTGAACATTTTTGGGCTTGGAGAACTGCTCTGTTGTGTCTGAAGTATCTTTTACAGTGAGGAACACCTTTCATTTCATGCGAAAAGGTTTCCGGTTGCCCAAGTTATGGAAGTTTAGATCTGGAGGTATAAAGTATCTGTTTTGCAGTTATATTTGTTAATAGTTTTTCTTATTTCAGTTCCCTCTTCTTATTTTAGGTTTTTAGGTTTTATTTATTTGTCGGATCTATACCATCTTCTCTATGTATTCTGTTTTCTCTGTGCTCCGTGCGATCTCAACAAATCATAAACGAGAAAAAGGATTTTTTTTGCTACGTATGCTCTTTCCCCGCATCTTTGTGCGATCTTGGGAAATCAGAAATAGTGAAAAAATAGATAGTTGCTGGTAAGGCTAACCAAAAATCTAACATTCTTCCATAAGGCTTGCATTTCAGTTTTTTTTTGCTCGGTTTTTGTATATTTTTGTGTAGGAAAAGGCATGCACACCGAAGAGTTAAAAAAAAAACCCTTCCTCCTTTCAAACATTTACAGAATCCTTTTACTATCTCACTTGGTGAGGAATTAGTTTATGAGAATAGAGGTCTTGGGTTCAAGTCTCTCTCTCAAGCTTCTTTTTGTAAAAAATTGTTGTTAAAGGGGAGGGTTTTTTTTTTTTTTTAAAGTTGAACTTCATCACCAAATTTCAATCCGTTCCCGTAACTATTCGTCATCTACAACTCAGTTTTTTCAAAAGGCATAAATTCTTCATCCGGAAGTCGTTTCTTGAGCTATTTTTTTTAAACGACCTAATTTTTCAAGATCTTTCCATTTGAGCAGTTAGTTTTAGCTTTCATTAGCTTAAGTTTAAAAAAAAAAAATGGAAATTTCATGCCCGATTATTCTTAACAGCACCAATTATTTCCAATGGCTACCTCACATGGTAGATATACTTAGAAGTAAAGGGCTTTATATAATATCCACAGGATAAGAAACTAAAATTTCTGATGATGATAAAGTCGCTAAATGGGAAAATAAACAAGATCAAGCATGAGGTTTGATAGGAATGTCCATTGCTCAAGATCTTTGATTTCATATCCTTGACATTAACACCCCGAATGAAGCCCTAGATAAGCTAAATACTGTCTTTGGCATTCAAAATCAAATTAGGGCCCACTAGCTTGAAAATGAGTTGCTTACTTTGGACCCCAATAATTTCTCCTCTATTGAGGATTTTTTGTCCAAATTCAAGACCCTTAGACTTCTTTTAGAAGGTTGTAAGGTCAAAAAGGAAGATGGTAGCCTCATCTATTGCATTCTTTCTAAGCTTGGCCTTGCACACTCTATATTTTTTTCTGCCTTCCATTCCACTAAATAAGCCATCATTTCTTCAGGAACCACCTACAATAACCCATCTTTTGATGCCTTTTGTGATTCTTTGATAAGAGAACAAGAAAAACTATTACACCTTGGTCTTATCGCTTCTAGAAACGCTTCTAAGAAAGCCTTAGTAGCCCAACAACAATCATATCAAAAGAATCCCAAGAAGAAGTATCCTAAAAAGTATGGTTCGAAACCAAACAAGGGTCCTAAGCAATTTCAGCTGCAAACTGAAAAAGCAACTCAGCAAAATGATAAGGAAAATAAAAACAAAGGGAAGAAGACAGATAGACATTGCAACTTTTGCAATCGTGATGCCCATATAGAGTCCAAATGTTTTAAGAATATGGAAGCCTTAGAAGCAGCAATGAAGAAGCACACCATCAATTTGGAGCACTCTTCACCTTCATCTTCGGGAATGGAAATTTTTGCTTGTGGTTGTCAAGCATCAAGATCTGGTTATGAATTAAATGTATCTTCTTCTTCTCATTCTCATGAGTGGCTCATTGATTCTGGAGCTAATTGTATGCTTCAATCTGAAGGAGTTGGTCTCAATTTTTGGGCAGAAGCCATTAACTGTGTAAATTACATAGTAAATCGCACTCCTACTAAGGTTTTAAATAATATAACTCCAGAAGAAGCTTGGAGCTCAATCAAACCAGATATAAGTCACTTTCGTGTTTTTGGAAGTGATGCTTGGGCCCATATTCCAGATGCAAAACATAAAGCCTTAGAACCTAAGAGTGAAAAATTCATTTTTGTTGGATATTCCGAAAATTTCAAAGGATATAGACTTCTTCAACCAAAATCCAAAAATATAATCATTAGAAGAGATGTAAAATTTGATGAAAATATATTGGCCTGCGAGCCTAATTCGGCGAGTGTGCCACCTTTGGCCTGCGAGCCTAATTTGACATATGTGACACCTTTCTCTCTCTCTTCTATTTTTAATAGCATTCCTTCTATTTCAGATGATGACAGCGAGGATGAAAATCCTCCTCCACCTCTTGAATTTTTTCCTTTTACTCCACCGCTTCCAAGATGGGTCTTCTCTACTCAGGATGCAACAATTTCTCTTGCAGGCGACCCTGCCGATCGACGATGTACACGTTCTCAGTTTGAAAGAGCCTCTTCCTTATTGGCTCAAGTTCTAGAAAATCTTGATCCAGAAACCTTTGAAGAGGCCTCCAGTCATCCATCTTGGGATGAAGCTATGAATGAAGAATATCGTTCCTTATTGGTGAATGATACTTGGGATCTTGTTCCTCTTCCAAAAGGAAGAAAACTTGTCAGATGCAGATGGGTTTACAAAAAAAAGTTTGGACGAAATGGAAAAGTGGATAGACATAAAGCTCGTCTTGTCGCTAAAGGATTTTCACAAGTTGAAGGCATTTACTATACTTAAACCTTCTCCCCTGTTGCCAAAATGAATTCTATCTGCGTTGTTCTTTCCCTTGCTGCCTCCTTTAAATGGGAAGTCCATTAGATGGATGTTAAATATGCCTTCTTACATGGAGATTTACATGAAGAAATCTACATGGAACAACCCCTTGGCTTTATCCAAAATGACTCTAGCCTTGTTTTTCACCTTAGGAAGTCTTTCTATGGTCTCAAACAAGCTCCTCGGGCTTGGTATGCCAAAATGGATAGATTTCTATTAGATAATGGATTTTCTAGGTGTCATTCTGATAACACTGTCTACACCAAAAAAGTGGCTAAGTCCTTCACCATCCTTGTTCTTTATGTTGATAATATTATCCTTACTGGTAGTGATCCAAACCATATAAACCATGTGAAGTCTAGCGTCAAAAAGAAGTTTGAAATGATAGACTTAGGACACTTTCATTATTTCCTTGGTCTGCAAGTCTTGCAATCCAAAGAAGGCATTACCCTCTCTCAGTCCAAGTATGCCTGTGATCTTCTACACCACTTTCACATGGAATATTGTAAGCTATCCCCTTCTCCCTTTCAGTCTAGATTCAAGCTTTCAGTAACTTGTACTACTCCTGAAGTTGATGCTACCTTATACCGTCAACTTGTTAGTAAACTTTTGTATCTAACCCATACTCGTCCTAACCTTTCCTTTGCCGTTGGTCTTGTCGCTCAGTTTATGCACCAACCCCATGAAAGTCACTGGGAAGAAGCTAAAAGAATACTTCGCTATATTGGAGGTACATTTCAATTCGGGATTCATTACAGTGCAGGAGCATCTCCATTGTTGATTGGTTTCACTGATTCTAATTGGGCTGGTGACCCTGATGATCGAAAGTCTACTGCAGGATATGTATTCACTCTTGGTTTAGGATCTATTACTTGGTCTTGTAAGAAAAAAAGTGCCATATCTCTTTCTTCAGCAGAAGCAGAGTGTCATGTTGTAGTTGAAGCCAGCAAGGAAGCCATGTGGCTTCGTCAGATCCTGTCTAAATTTGGTCTTCATCAGTAGCATCCAACTACACTTTGGTGTGATAATAAAAGTGCCATTCAGCTATGTAAAGATCTGGTTCAGCATCAGTGTATGAAATACATTAAACTCCACATACACTTCATTAGAAAGATCATTCATGATTGTGTTCTTGAAGTGCAGTATTTTCGAACCAATGATCAACTAGCTGATATCTTTACGAAGGCTCTCACAGAAGAGAAGTTTACCAAAATTTGATCCATGCTTGGATATTAGGAAAGTTTTCATTAAGGGAGGATAGGCTCTAATGCCTCCTTCCTTCTCCTATTGTGCCACTTTTGTAAATCCTTCAATCCTATCCCAATTTGTTCTTAAGGGGGGATGTTAGGATATTTCAACACATAGGAAATAGGCTCCTTTTGTGTCACCTTTGTAAGTCCTTCAATCCTATCCCAAGTTGTTCTTAAGGGGGGATGTTAGGATATTCTGACACATAGGAAATAATTAAGAACAACTTAGTCTAGTGTAGAGTTAGGTAAAGTGTGTTTCTTTACCATGTAAATTTGTAACATATAATCCTACGGTCACAATTTGTAGTGCTCCAATGATTATTTCTCTCCTCGGTATTAATGACACTTGATCCATGGCTTAACACCTGATTGGTCCATGATCTCTATTTAAAGATCATGGAGGGTCATTTTTCAGGTAACCGTTTATGAGAGAAACATATGTAACTTTTCCTTTTATATTAATAAATTTCCTGAAGTGGCCGCGTTGGCTCAGGCCATGGATTGTTTCCCTCTTCGAGGGTTTTAACCACGTGATTATATTGGTGTACTGATTTGTGATCTATTTGTGAGCGGCGACCTTTGGTTCTTGATCTAAGGAACTTACCCTCTAAATTCCTACATTTATGTCAACTAAAGAGAAACCATAGAGGAAATTATTTTTTACTCAATTCATGGCACTTATTCATTGAATACTTCTTCATATCAACGATTTCATTTGAGATAGTCTTAATCACCCTTTTTATACCTTCCATATTAGTATGATTCTTTTCACATCCTTCCAAAGGTTGATTATTTGTGGCTTAATTTCTAATAAACCTTTCTTAGACTATTGGGGATCTATTTTCCCTATAGTGTTTTTATTTTCTTTACATATTTTCATTTCAAATTATATATTCTTAGCTTCCTTAAAGTAATTATAATTAATCCTTTCTTTTACTTTCCTCAAAAATATAAATAACAAGAAGTAGGGCATTGGCATAGATCTCAATCTATAGTTCTTGAGCAAGAGCTATGCTTCATTGAAACTTGTTTAGCATGGTTGTCAAATGTTTATCAAAAAATTTCACATTTTATTTTGATCCCATATACAAAGCAAAGAGTTATTCCATTGGTTCTCTAGAGTGAAAAAATTATAGAGAGAAACAAAATATTCAGCAACAAAAAACAGCAAACATGCACATAGTTTTTACCCTAGGAAAATCCCAACTCCAAGGAAATGTTGGGTATGTGCTATATTCTTTACATGAATAATGCCATGAAAAATTCATATATGCTAGGCACATGGGGGGTGTGATAAGCAGGTGGTAGGCCTCTTGCACAGGGGGATTTACAGTAGTGTCCCCAAAAAAAGGAGTTAGGTGGTTTTTTGCATATATTTTCAGTGGTTTATGACAAGGAGTTTTCATTGTTAGCGGTTTTCGAGGGCATGCTGGTTTTTCCCATGGTTTAATAGATCCATTCAAAGGAAATATGATTTTATTCTAATCCAAGGTTAATGGATTTTTGGTTTATGAATGATACAACATGTATATAATTTATTGTAACATCAAAAATAAATATAATGAAAAATCAATTTGGTTTTCCTGATTTTGGGTTCGAGGAGAAAAATGTATGTGTATATTTTTTTGGTATCTCCATTGTATGTTTTCTATTATTTTAAAGAATTTTTTTTCAAGTATTATGTGTACACACTTAAAACCTACAAGAAAAACCCAACGAATGAATTTCGATTAGATCCCTTCGCCAAAACATAGCCAAGTGAACCTTCATCGCTCACATCCCTTGGCAAATTACAATAGTGTATCCATCCATACTTTTAAAGGATTAATTACATGAATTACATGGAAACAAAACCATGGGTACACATAACTATGTGCCCAAAACCACCACTATTTGACTCTGTCAATTTCTATGCTTTCCTTCAGTCAAGTTTACCTAACAATTCCCCCTTAAACCTTGACTTGGGGCTTCCGCTAACCAAATCTTGCTAGACTAACCAAGTGAGTCAAAATTTCTCATTTTACCCCTTTCCCATCAATGTTTATACCCATGGTATTCACATGCCCCCTTATCACCTAGGTATAACACCAAAATTTATTAGAAATTTCCCAAGAGTACTCATGCCTTGATAGATCTTATAGTAATATGCCCATTTACATGAAATTTAAAAATTTTAATCCACTATATATATATATATATATATATATATATATATATATATATATATATATATATATATATATATATATATATATATATATATATATATATATATATATATATATTTCTCTAACATTTATGTTTCCATCCTCTCACCTTCACACACTCCAACCCTCATGGTCTCATCTCGAAAGTTGACTTCCATGGCTACCTCTCAGTAGTGAAACCATCATCTCTTTGAAGCATTACGTTAAACACTTTGCAAGAATTCTTGACATACAATTCATAGTCATGTTCTTCACTCCAAGTTTAGTTCCTCTTAATTTTGATTCTCTCTTCGACTTACTAAAACCCTTGGTTATAAACATAGCTCTATCTCTTGCATCTACTCTCACATTAGTCATATGAGACCCATGAAATATACATTGATGCTAACCTTTTAGGCTTCACGACTATAAGGAAAAAAAAACATTGTTTCTATATCTATACAATAACCTGATGGTGCAGTTATATGAAAAAGTGCCTTCCTCTATTGTGTCAAAGGTGTTGAGAGAAAATCTATACCCTTGCTACAATGATTCCCTTATCTCCTCCAGAAATTTTCCCCATGGCTGCAAATCATATGCCTCACTAGAATCATTTCCATATCCAAGACCACCATAGCCATGGTCCCTACTACCACTCAACCACCGTGAAGCACTATCAGTGCCATTCTCTATGGATCCACTACTGCAATTCCACTACTACCTCCACTTACCTTTTCCTATCTTTCACTCTCCACATATTTATTATCTCGAGTCTTTCCATTGTACCATGACCACATGATTATCACTGCTATTTTGTACAAGAAAACTGAGCCACTTTGGCTGGGATATTGATGTTAAGTTCATGAATTAAAGTACCAATGGATTCACATAGTAGAAAGAGTGACCAGTCCTATCATTTAATGGCTCTAAAACACCAATCCCATGCACTCTGTTAGCCACCAATAAAATTTGTCATATCAAATGGTGGCTAAATCATTTTTGGAGCCTTCAAGAAACAAGTTTTATTGCTAAAAGTTTTATCTCTTGAAGACTCATGAGGACATCATGCCCTTTGTTTAATCTTCACTACTGTTTCCCTTTCGAACTCAGAAATTCTGCTATTTTCATAGAGAAAAGTCTGCTGCAAAATCTCATTTTTCCCCTCCTCCACTCAAAACTAAACTTCATTTTGTTCCCTTCTTTCCTCATAAAATTCCTCCATTTTTTATTTATTCCCCTTTCCCTTTCATGAAAATCCATTTTATAAGGTTTAAAACTCACTTTTGAACCTTACCGAGACCCCCAAATCCATTGGAAAAACTTGAAAAAATCGTAAAAATAAGTTTTTTAACTATGGGCTTAACCCCCTTTGGGCTAAGTCCTAAAACCACTTCCCCACCATATGCCTTGGTGCTGGAACTAAGTGCTAGACCCATTTGGTGCTTATCGGATCATAAAATTTTGGTGCGCACAAGTCTTTTTGTCATATCAAAGCTTCCAATCCGATTGGCCTCTGTTTATAAGCCTCAGCCTTTTTTCCACTTCATATAACCCTTGGGCCCGCAATCGGGTGCTTAATGCATTATACAAACCATTCCCGATCACTTCTTCCCTTTGTAAATACATAAAACCCATTTTTCCTAAGTTTTTAACTAAACGCGTCGGTGCAATCTTTTTTATTAATAAACACCATTGATCTTAAAACCCGATCAAACGATTCGCGCAATATCACATTGGAGAATTTCTAATGGGTAGATTGAAAAGCCCACTCCTTCCTCCCAATTCCGATTGGCCCTTATATATATAAGCCTTGGGCCTTTTCTTTTCCATATATTCACAGGCCCCGCAACCAGGCACCAAGCCTCATTATATAACCCACCCCGATACCATAAAACCTTCATATTTCATAAATTTTTTATTTTATATATATTAAATGGGCCTGCCGTTCATTGGTCGAACCCTTTTCCCCACCGTTGATATTGGACCAATCAATGGCCGGTGCATTCTCGCATCTGAGAATATCATTGGGTGCGTTTCTTATTTTATTCACAAACCCCGATTGGCTGCCTTCTGATCCATCCTCCACCGTCGATCTGATATGTAGATCGATGTCCCAAAGCCAATCGCATCGGCCCCATTCAGTTTTGACCCCCCGCCGATCGCAAAGCCCCGATTACATCTGGGTTGTCCACATCTCAACATCTAACGGTCCAGATCAATCCTCCCAACTTTGGTTAATTTCATAACCCCACTTTATAAATGTTTCTCGTCCAATCACAGCCGTTGATCTCTACAGATCAAAGGCTCATATTAACCCCTTTCTCCGCTTCGTATTTGGTTCCATTTTTCCCCATATTCAATCTCCACCATTGATCCTCACATCTAATAGTTCATAACAATCCTGACACACCTGCCTCCTGTGGGTCCTACCTTCCTCAGATTTAATCTCAGCCGTCCAATCCTTGATCCAATGGCTCAGATTGAAACCGCCCCACCTCCTTCCGCCCGCGCATCTATCCAATATCACGCTCACTCTCCACCGTCAGATCTGAGACCCCAGATCCAATGGTCGACGCGCGTTTTCGCGTAACTTCAAGTGTGAAGGTTAATTCCCTAAGGGCTGCGCGATATAAGCTATTTTCAAATGCCACGTGTCGAGCAGGAATGCATATCATTTTCGAAAAGGTGAAACTTCCTATCCCTCTTTTGGCCTCGTGAAACCCATGGTTTTCTCACCCGAAACCGCTTTCCCTTTTTCTATTATGTTTCATCGCACGGGACCTCTGCTATTGATATCTGCTGATCAACGGTCCCTATTTGATCTCACTTTACATCATTGCCCTCCACCTTTTCCAAATGGCCTTCGACGAGCAATCTCCGCCATTGATCTTGGGGCCCAATCTCATCCTATGGCCCAGAATCATTCCAGAAACCCCAATTTTCTTCCTTGCCTTTTTCACTGCTAATTAAGTTTTTAAACTCATTTCTTCACATTTTTCGCCTGTATTATTATAATGTGACTCCGTCGCATTGTATTATTACATTGGCTCCCGACCATTGATCTCTGCAAGATCAACGACCCTAACTTAAAATATCCACCATTTGCTCCCACCGCTCTCCTTTTGATGCCCGCGAACGAATTTCCACCATTGGATGCTCTCATCCAACGACCATGCTCCTAACCATAGCCTCCTAAGCAGTTTTACCCAATACACAAGATTTTCTAATTTTTATTGTATTGTGCAAGATTTAAAGGTTCTTCCAAATAATTTTAAAAGAATTTAAAATCTGAGGATGACGATCCTCCAGGCTTTTGTTTATTAAAGAGTATCCATACGTAAGGTTCAACACCACGTTTCATCGATGCGTCATGAGCACTGATGCCATATGAACCCTTTGTACACCTGCACATCAACAAGACACAGTGAAGCTTAATTAAAGCATATAGTATCAGTATTGAAGACCAAAACAAACCAGAGATGAAGAATTGAAGGTAGAATTACAGATTTGGTGGATTACAGCTAAGATCGAAAATCAAGAGCCTAATCCACTAAATTAAACACATTTAAAGGAAAATCAAGAATATTTACCAGACAGAGGATGCCTCCACTGCCACATCAGGGGCTAATTGATTCCTCTCAGCTACCAGATTGCCACCTGTAGCCTCACAACATTCAACAGAGGGCGAGTAATGACCAAAACAGAGGATGTTTGCCTCACGACAACTGAACAGTTAATTCAGCCAAAGAACTTATTGCAAAATATCTGCTGAGTTATTACAGAGATGACACATAATCTTAAATTCAACAAAAGCTCTCCACCGAGCTTAATTATTAATGTTAAACAATTAATACAGAGCAAATATCTGTAAACTTCTCCATCGAGCCCCTCAAAGGCTGAGAAGCATTTATCTGTATTAATTTAACCTTGGAGATCTTTGACCCCATCCCACCTCCTCATATCTTCTATAAATACTTCTGTAGAAGATAAAACAATGTTGGTTGAAGAAATTTGAAATATACTTGTGCTCAAAATTTCTACTTGTAAATAGTGTTCAAAGGCTCTTGAAGCTCTGTTTGTGATTAAATAAGTTAGTCTGAAGAAGTGAAGATGATTGCTGAACTGAAACATTGGACTTGAAGATGTAACTGGTTTGACTTCAATATACAAGATGAGTGCTTCTTTCTTTGTTGTTGTTTTTCCTTTCGTGTATGCCATATTGTCCATTATTCTCTGATAAAGAACAACAAGCATAGAGTTAGGAATTACTGTTTACAGTACCCTTCTCTGACTGATAAGCTTTATCTCAATGTTTTCCTCTAATTTGTTTATTTAAGAATGATTCAATACAGTCAAGCAGTTAGGAATGCTGGCATTCCCTCGTCCTACTGTTTACTTTAAACATTGTTCTTGAATGTGATTTTCATTATTTTCTTATTAAAGTTAGACTAGAAAAGTGATGGTGTGCCCTGTTTTCTAGCTTCTTTCTCCAAAGGTAGATTCTGAAAGTTTCCCTAAGTGTATGCTGAAAGCAGACTAGATTTAAAAGTATCTTATCTGATCTTAAGTTGCATTTCGTCTCTCTTATGTGTTTTCATACTTTCTGAAAGTAATTATGCGGATTATTGGATTGTTTGTCTCTTGAGTTGTCTTTAATACGAGCTTGTCCAAAGAGATTTATGGTGAGCCCTGCCCTTTGGTTGGTTTTAAATAGTTTCTTAAAGGATTTTTCTTGTTTGGAATAACTATAAATCCTTTTTGAAATTATTATCAGTTTCCACCCCTCCAACACTTTTATTGTTTCCATTCCATCATTTTATCTCAAAATATCTTGTGATATAGATGACTTGCCCCTTGGACCACTCTTGAATTGTTGCACAATTAAAAGCACTTTTATGACTCCATAGCCCAATGGACTAAAAACTAGCATTATATCTATCTAATTAGCCAAAGGCTTGTTCTGATTGCTTGAAACTTCACACCTTTGAAACTCTTTCCATTTAGAACTTTCCTCTCAGCTAATAATCATGCTCAACCATCCAAAACAAACAAAAACCCTTGAACTTCATAACTAGCCTAATATCATTACCCAAAAGCTTTAAAGATAAATCCATCTTTGCACTTATTGGAGAGATCCCTCTCCGGATTCAGGAGGGCTAGATCCTAGAATCCCAAAGTGGTTGAAACAGTGTTCTCTTTGCAGTTTGACTTTGCCAATCTTGAAAATTACAGGGAGCTAACATTTTTGGCGACTCCACTGCGGAATTTTTAGTTAATTTTCACCTATACACTTTTAAGACTCCAGAAAGACCTCGGTAAACACTTGTCTCAAGAACAATTGGTATATTAACCAGTTGAGCCACTAGCAACTAACATTTTCTGGCGACTCCACTGGGGAAGTGAGTAAATATTCATTCCAAAAAACCCCTTGAGTACAAGTAGCCCTCTTCAAACACTACCAAACACATGGTAATCATGATGAAACTTGTTTGAATCACTGAAAAACTAAGGAAACCTTAGGATTATCATAAGATATTATCAAACCTTGAAGGATCAACTAGCTTAGACATAAGAGTAGATTGTCTTTGTTTCATAACCATAGCTAAGTTTTGAAACAGATTTAAGACACTCTTAGAACCCATAAGGACTAAAAAATAACTTAGAAAACCCAAAAATATTTTAGATTGGTATTCAATAAACATGGTGGTGGACCATGAAACCTTTTACCTCCAAAAGAGCTAAAAACTTCCACTTGGCGACTTCACAATCCTAAACAGACCTTAAGACTCCATTGGGAAGAACCATTATCTTTATAACATCATTTAAACTCAGTTAGAGGACTGTAGGATTAAAAATTGTGTAAAACAGATTAGTTAACCTCTTAAAGACTGCCATATTTGGTTGAACTTTTCTTGTTTAATTGGGTCTGAAAAACACAACATAGTGGCTCCTAGAAAGATCCATACTAGAGCCTATCCTGATCCAGACCCTCCTGAGATAGTTGATAACCCAGAAAGTATTCTTAGGAAGTCTCCTAAGACTAAATTTTCAACTGTTTTCAAATCACCCTTGAGAGCTAATTCAGTTCTTGAAAACCTTGCAGCTCTACAACAATCACAAGTTGACTTAAGAAACCCATTTTGAACTAGGTCTCTTGATGATTTAGATCAGCTAGATTCAGAGTCTTCACTTTCATCCCTAGAAAAAAGTGAACATCTTGGCAGTAGAGAAACAACACCACCTGATTTACATTTCCTTCACAATTTAGGTGTCTCTCATCCAAGATCAACTCAGCAATCTATTCCTAGTCCATCCACATCAGTTCATCCTACATCCATTGTTCAAACCACTCCACTTTAGCCCACTTTCCCTCTTGTTAATCCACCTCTTGTAAATCCACCCCCACCACATATCATGGCAGCATGGTATGCTCCCTTAGTTCTTCCTTTGCCCTTAGTCAATCTTCCATAGGACTATCAGTCCAAAATACCATTGTATGATGCTAGTAATGCTACTACTACATCACAACATGTGGATAAGATGAATGACTAATTTGACAGAAATGAAATTGATGATGAAACTGTCAAAGTTAGATTATTTGCTCAGAGTTTAGGGGGAGAAGTAAGAAAATGGTTTAAAGGCTTAGCTCCCCACAGTATTAAAGATCTCCAAGAATTTCATCAGACATTATTAAAAAAATGGGAAGTAAGGAAGAATCCTCTTTAAATCCTTTCTGATTACAAAAATCTCCATAGAAACACTAGGGAAAGTGTACAAGCTTACTGCACTAAAACCTCCACAAGGCTCAGCGTTAAACAATTTTCCTGAAGGGTTTGACCCTGAAATGGCCTATCAGCTGAGAGAGAGAGATCCTATAACCCTTGAAGATATGCAAAAAGGATCTCTTGTTGTGGAAGTTAACTTGATGGAGAAAAGAGCAAGAATGAAGAATGAGAAGAGAGTGTCCTTCAGAGAGGAAACCACACCTTCTACTTCGAGCTCAAATATGGTTGAGTTCTGTCACAAGTATCATATAACATTGGGTCATTCCATGGCCTATTACCCTCAAGGTAATGGACTAGCAGAATCCTCAAACAAGAGTTTGGTGAACATAATCAAGAATTTTTTGGAAGACAACAAGAATTATTGGCACACAAAGCTTGTTCATGCACTTTGGGCTGACAGATTGACATTAAAGAAATGTATTGGTATGTCACCCTACCAGCTTGTGCATGGTACAGATGCAATTTTTCCTACCAGCCTTGGTGTACCAGTTATGAGGTTGATTCAAGAGGTTCAGTCTGAAGATAATGACATGATCAGAAGGATAAATCAAACTATTCATCTTTAGCAAACCAGAGAGGAGGTTTATAACAAAGCATTGCAAAAGCAAGACAGCATTAAAAAGCTTTTTGACAGAAGAACAAAGGCCAAAAATTTCAATGTTTAGGACAAAGTTTTAAAGTGGGATTCAAGGAAATAAGACAAGGGCAAGCATGGGAAATTTGATAAATTATGGCTTGGCCCTTATCTCATTCATTCTGTTGCTGGTAATAATGCTTATTTTTTGCAAGAGTTGAATGAATTTGAGCTGTTTGGGGGTCCTATCAATGGCGGGATGCTTAAACATTACTTCTCTTGATCCTATCATGTTCTGAAAGACTTTTTATCTTTTTTCTCATTATAAATATTTCACCCATCATTGCATTCAAAGCTAGAAAAATACAAAATACAAAAAACAATGGAAGAAAGAAAAGAGGGCAGATTGTAAAAACAATAAAGGTACAGCCCCATACCAAAAAAGAGAAACAAATTCTGAAAGTGTGCAAGCTCAAATGCCACTCCTGAAAAACACACTCCTAGTTAGTCATACAGCTTAATCATGACTAATTAGTTTTAAATTGACTGTTGATAGTTTAGTGAATTCGATTTTCCAAACAGCTTAGTCTTGGCTTATCAATTAAGTAGATTAGGCTAGAAATTAAAGGTTCAAACAAGCTCAAAATCCGAACCTTAGTTTTCAAAAGAGAAATGACTAAATTTTTTTTATTTCTTGAGTAAAAAATAGAGGTAAATTTGGTTCTAATCAGCTCAAAATATGAACCAGAGAACAAGCAAAGAACAGCTCGAACATAAGTAAAAACAGAGTTGAAGAAAAGAGAAGGTTGTGCTTTGAACTTTCAGATCTTAAGCCTTCCATTTTGATTTAAATTTTTGTAAAATAATATCTATGTGCAGCTTTTTTTTTATGCCATAGATCAGCTACAAGTTAGACTGTTCAATCCTAACTTGTATGCTTTTAGATTTCTGTTTAGAAATTAGTGAATAAAAATTTGTTAGACTGTTTAATCCTAACAGATTATTAGATAAGTAGAGAAGAATTATGAACTCAACCGTTTAATCTGAGTTCATGGAGAAATAAGGAGTATAATTAGATTATTTTTATGCTTTCAAAAGAATAAAATGTTATAAGAAAGTTTTCCAATCCAAGTGCACTCTAAAGAAGAAAAAATGTTAGATTAGTAGGATTGGGTAGGTAGTAAGCTTGTTGATGAAGATCCATTATTTTTCGTGGCTGTTAATATTTTCAGAGCAAAAGAAGATCATCCAAGTGAAGAAATTTACAGCCCAATGGATGAGGCACTGATCAGTCCCCCAGAGAATGCAAGTTTGAAGTTCTTGATGCCTTCAAGAAGGCACCATCCCCAAGTGGAGCCACTGTTAGCCACCAATAAAATTTGTCATATCAAATGGTGGCTAAATAATTTTTGGAGCCTTCAAGAAAAAAAATTTATTGCTAAAAGTGTTATCTCTTGAAGACTCATGAAGACATCATGCCCTTTGTTTAATCTTCACTATTGTTTCCCTTTCGAACTCAGAAATTCTGCTATTTTCATAGAGAAAAGACTGCTGCAAAATCTCATTTTTCCCCTCCTCCACTCAAAACTAACCTTCATTTTGTTCCCTTATTTCCTCATAAAATTCCTCCATTTTTTATTTATTCCCCTTTCCATTTCATGAAAATCCATTTTATAAGGTTTAAAACTCACTTTTGAACCTTACCAAGACCCCCAAATTGATTGGAAAAACTTGAAAAAATCATAAAAATAAGTTTTTTAGCTATGGGCTTAAGCCCCTTTGGGCTAAGTCCTAAAACCACTTCCCCACCATATGCCTTGGTGCTGGAACCAAGTGCTAGACCCGTTTGGCGCTTATCGGATCAGAAAATTTTGGTGCGGGCAAGTCTTTTTGTCATATCAAAGCTTCCGATCCGATTGGCCTCTGTTTATAAGCCTCAACATTTTTTCCGCTTCATATAACCCTTGGGCCCGCAATCGGGTGCTTAACGCATTATACAAACCATATCCGATCACTTTTTCCCTTTGTAAATACATAAAACCCCTTTTTCCTGAGTTTTTAACTAAATGCACCGGTGCAATATTTTTTATTAATAAACATCGTTGATCTTAAAACCTGATCAAACGATCTGCACGATATCGCATCGGATAATTTCTAATGGGTAGATTGAAAATCCCTCTCTTTCCTCTCGATTCTGATTGGCCCTTATATATATAAGCCCTGGGCCTTTGCTTTTCCATATATTCACATGCCCTACAACCGGGCTCTAAGCCTCATTATATAACCCACCCCGACACCATAAAACCTTCATATTTCATAAATTTTTTATTTTTATATATATTAAAGGGGCCCGCCGTTCATTGGTCGAACCCTTTTCCCCACCGTTGATCTTGGACCAATCAACGGCCTACGCATTCTCGCATCAGAGAATATCATTGGGCGCATTTCTTATTTTATTCACAAACCCGGATTAGCTGCCTTCCGATCCATCCTCCACCATTGATCTAATCAGCAGATCGACGGCCCAAAGCCAATCGTATCAGCGCCATTCAATTTTACCCCCTTGCCAATCACAAAGCCCTGATTGCATCTGGGCCATCCACGTATCAACATCCGACGATCCAGATCAATCCTCCCAACTTTGGTTAATTTCATAAGCCCACTTTATAAATGTTTCTCAGCCAATCATAGCCGTTGATCTCTACAGATCAACAGCTCATATTAACCCCTTTCTCCGCTTTGTATTTGGTTCCATTTTGCCCCAGATTCAATCTCCACCGTTGATCCTCACATCTAACGGTTCATAACAATCCCGACACACCCGCCTCCTGTGGGTCCTGCCTTCCTCAGATTTAATCTCAGTCGTCCAATCCTTGATCTAACGGCTCAGATTGAAACCACCCCACCTCCTTCCGCCCGCGCATCTTTCCAATATCGCACTCGCTCTCCACCGTCCATTCTGAGACCCCAGATCCAACGGTCGATGCGCGTTTTTGCATAACTTCAATCACAAAGGTTAATTTCCAAAGGGTTGCGCAATATAAGCTGTTTTCAAATGCCACGGGTTGGGTGGGAACGCATATCATGTTCGAAAAGGTGAAACCGCCTATCCCCCTTTTGGCCATGCGAAACCCGTGGTTTTCTCACCCGAAACCACTTTCCCTTTTTTCTATTATGTTTCATCGCACGCGACCTCTGCCGTTGATCTCTGCAGATCAACGACCCCTATTTGATCTTTCTTTACATCATCGCCCTCCACCTTTTCCAAAGGGCCTTCGACGAGCAATATTCGCCGTTGATCTTGGGGCTCGATCTCATCCTACGGCAAGAATCATTCCAGAAACCCCAATTTTCTTCCTTGCCTTCTTCACTGTTGATTAAGGTTTTAAACCCGTTTCTTCGCATTTTTCGCCCGTATTATTATAATGTGACTCTGTCACATTGTATTATTACATTGGCTACCGACCATTGATCTTTGCAAGATCAACAGCCCTAACTTAAAATCTCCACCATTTGCTCCCATCACTCTCCTTTTGACCCTCGTGAACGATTTTCCACCGTTGGATGCTCTCATCCAACGACCATGCTCCTAACCGCAACCTCCTAAGCAATTTTACCCAATATGCAGGATTTTCTAATTTTTATTGTATTGTGCAGGATTTAAAGGTTCTTCCAAATAATTTTAAAAGAAAATAAAAGACGAGGATGACTATCCTCCAGGCTTTTGTTTATTAAAGAGTATCCATACGTAAGGTTCAACGCCACATTTCATCGGTGCGTCATGAGCACTAATGCCATATGAACCCTTTGTACACCTGCACATCAACAAGACACAATGAAGCTTGATTAAAGTAGAGAGTATCAGTATTGAAGACCAAACCAAACCAGAGATGAAGAATTGAAGGTAGAATTACAGATTTGGTGGATTACGGCTAAGATTGAAAATCAAGAGCCTAATCCACTAAATTAAACACAGTTAAAAGAAAATCAAAAATATTTACCAGAGAGAGGATTCCTCCGCTGCCACATCAGAGGATAATTGATTCCTCTCAGCTACTAGATTTCCACCTGTAGCCTCATAGCATTCAACAGAGGGCGAGTAATGACCAGAACAGAGGATATTTTCTTCATGAAAATCGAACAGTTAATTCAGCCAAAGAACTTATTGCAAAATATCTGCTGAGTTATTACAGAGATGACACAGAGCCTTAAAGTCAACAAAAGCTCTCCACCGAGCTTAATTATTAATGTAAAACAATTAATACAGAGCAAATATCTGTAAACTTCTCCATCAAGCCCCTCAAAGGCTGAGAAGCATTTATCTGTATTAATTGAACCTTGGAGATCTTTGACCCCATCCCACCTCCTCATATCTTCTATAAATACTTCTGTAGAAGATGAAACAATGTTGGTTGCAGAACATTGAAATATAATTGTGCTCGAAATTTCTACTTGTAAATAGTGTTCAAAGGCTCTTGAAGCTCTGTGTGATTAAATAAGTTAGTCTGAAGAAGTGAAGATGATTGTTGAATTGAAACATTGGACTTGAAGATGTAATTGGTTTGACTTCAATATACAAGTTGTTTCTTGGGATCCTGGTCTATATCACTGGTGAAGTGCTTCTTTCTTTGTTGTTTTTTTTCCTTTTGTGTATGCCATATTGTCCATTATTCTCTGATAAAGAACAACAAGCATAGAGTTAGGAATTACTGTTTACAGTACCCTTCTCTGACTGATAAGATTTATCTCAATTTTTTCCTCTAATTTGTTTATTTAATAATGATTCAATACAGTCAAGCGATTAGGAATGCTGGCGTTCCCTTGTCCTACTGTTTACTTTAAACATTGTTCTTGAATGTGATTTTCATTATTTGCTTATTAAAGTTAGACTAGAAAAGTGATGGTGTGCCCTGTTTTCTAGCTTCTTTCTCCAAAGGTAGATTTTGAAAGTTTCCCTAAGTGTATGCTGAAAGCAGACTAGATTTAAAATTATCTTATCTGATCTTAAGTTGCATTTCGTCTCTCTTATGTGTTTTCATACTTTCTGAAAGTAATTATGCGGATTACTGGATTTTTTGTGTCTTGAGTTATCTTTAATATGATCTTGTCCAAAGAGTTTTATGGTGAGCCCTGCCCTTTTTTTGGTTTTAAACAGTTGCTTAAAGGATTTTTCTTGTTTGGACTGACTATAAATCCTTGTTGAAATTATTATCAGTTTCCACCCCTCCAACACTTTTATTGTTTCCATTCCATCATTTTATCTCAAAATATCTTGTGATATAGATGACTTTCCCCTTGGACCACTCTTGAATTGTTGCATAATTGAAAGCCCTTTTATGACTCCATAGCCCAATGGACTAAAAACCAGTGTTATATCTATCTAATTAGCCAAAGGCTTGTTCTGATTGCTTGCAACTTCACACCTTTGAAACTCTTTCCATTTAGAACTTTCCTCTCAATTAATAATCATGCTCAACCATCCAAAAAAAACAAAAACCCTCGGACTTCATAACTATCTTAATATCATTACCAAATGCTTTAAAGGTAAATCCATCTTTGCACTTATTGGAGAGATCCCTCTCCGGATTCAGGAGGGCTAGATCCTAAAATCCCAAAGTGGTTGAAACAATGTTCTCTCTACAGTTTGACTTTGCCAATCTTGAAAATTACAGGGAGCTAACACACTCACGTCATGATCCTTGCACCAACCCACTTCTCTATGAGAAATAAACCTATTTCAATCATTTGCATACAACTTGCCATTGGGTAGTATTTCGATAGCCTACTAGTGGTTAGGTTTGAATACCTCAACTCTTAAAAAGAGTTACAATATAGAGTTTTATTGAGTATTCTACATCATAATCATGTGATCATCCCATTTTCCATGAATTATGGGGGCTAACGTGGCATCCTCTCAAATTATCCTGGTGAAAACAAAAAGGTCAACTTCTGAGTGGCATAACTTTTGCATATAGACTCTGATTGACGTGAATCTTGCATCGTTGGAAAGGTCACTATGTGCTGAATTACATGAAAAATTGTAGAGGTAAAGAAACAAATTTTTACCCCCCAAAAAACATCGTTTGATGTTTCAAGACACTTTGAGAAGGCTTCATACCTTGTTTTTCCAAACTGGGTCCCACCGATAAAAATAATTGTGTGAGATGATTCCTCCAAATTTTCCACTCTGGAAGAATCGAGGTGTATGAAAAACAATATAATTATCCAATATATATCACTCACTTCCAAACCCTCACAAAAAAATACATTCAAATATTTGAACAACAACAATACAAATTACATGGAATCAATAAAAACTGATTGCACATACAAACTCAACCATATAACACCAACAACATACTCCCAATATATAGTAGCAATATATCAAACTAAAAAACCCCAGAAGTAGCATATACAAGAATCAATTTAATACTTTGAAAATACAATTACATGGAAACTACATGAAAATAGTAACATTAATATATAAAATTTCTACAAAAATATGATGCTACAACTCCAAAAACATAATTCTTTGCATCAATACCAATGTTAACAAACCCCAACAACAATATAACCAAAGTTATCAATATTCTACCATAATTCCATAATTGGACCTACAATAAAAATAAACAATAGTTTCATTCTAATGTTCCTTCCTTCTAAATTTTAGCCATACAATTTTATCCTTTCCTGCATTATGCTTCAGGTGTATTTGTTCTGCTCCAAACATATAGCATCTAAAAAAATTATGATTTATCTACATCAACTCATTTGAAAACAATTTACCCATGTCACATCTTGTACCACATAAACACATTAATTATCTTCCACTTCATCTTTATGACCAAATCAATTAGGTCCAAATCAAATAATTAATCTTGACCAATTCAAAATTGTGGAACCCAATGCCAAATATTCAAATGAAAAATATGTGAATGCTAAATTTCTAAACACTAAATTTCCAAACGCCGAATTTCTAAAGGCCAAATAATTGAAAACCAATTTTCTGAATTCCAAATTTTAGAACGCCAAATTTGCAAACACCAAATTTGTGAACGCCAAATTTTTGAAAGCAAAATTTTCGAACGCCAAATTTATAAATGCAAAATTTGTGAACGTTGAATTTGTGAATTCCAAATTTGGGAATGCAAGCTTTTCAAGCATTAGAATTTTTCAAATTCAAAATTATCTACTCAGAACAGCTTCCAACTTCTCCAACATATTTCCCATTGCTTGTGCAACCTCTATAACACCTATGCAACACCTGTAACACTTTAGAAAACCTAGAATCATCATCACAAGTCCAAAATCCCTTCTAGGACCTATAAAACCTTTGGAAAACCTCTAGATACATCATAATTTTACTAGCATAGCATGCAAGCTCATATTGTTGACATTATTGGAACACAACTAGCTCCACGGTTGACATCAATGCCAACACCATTCTACCAATATTCTCTCCCTTTGGCATTGATGTAAACCTTCATCCAATCCACCAAATTGATATTCATCACTACTAACTATTCGGTTTCATTCTCTCTCAATTCGTTGTGTCACTCTCCCCCTTTGACATCAATGTAAAAGGGTGGTCCAATCTTAATTGAATACACCATGTTGATACCAATAGCAAAGGGCGATAATAATTGATTGCTGGTGAAATCATATCAGCTACCAACATGTGCAATGTAATCATTAGGAATCAATGAAATTGCTTCCAACATGAAACCACACCTCTCTACCAACACCATGCTCTTCTATTTTGTCTAACATACTCCCCTTGAACATTTACTAGGGGCTAAAAACATCTCCAAGTTGTTGTACGAACAAATTTGTTATTGACATTGCCTCAACATTTGAAAGAGACTCCACCAACTGAACCAATGGCTCCATAACACATCATGCCTAAATGATATATAATGAGATAGAAGGCTTCATAAGCATGATACTTGGTTACATCAATGAAACATAATGTCACATAAATGACATTTATAAATCCACTTGTGTATGTAACATGACTCATCTATGTGTTGAAAAAATGTAGCAAGAAAGGATCAATTTGACTTTAACCTTAGTCAAATTGAGTAAATTGAATTTCCACATCAACAAGACAACTTGGAGGAGGTTAAATAGTGTGACATGGATATTTTTACTTAGTTAGCTCAGTAAATTCAAGTTATAGGGCTTGGAGTTCAGTTATGCATGTGTGATTGCTAAATTTTAGTAATCTAGTTCAATTTTAGTTTTAATTAGTTAACTGGCCTCTAACAATTAATAGAGTCAGTTGAAGGTTAGTTGAGCAGTGAGACAACAATATAAATCATAGATTTGTTGGTTAACTGATAAATCAACCCAAAATAGCTCATGCATGCATGGAATTCGAATTCCTAAGTTGGAGTGGATGAATGAAGGCTAATGTAAAATTATTTGTATACTAGTGGAGTGTACAAAATTGTGCATGAAGGAATTTGATCAATCCTTGGGAATTACGCAAGGAAATAGGGAACTTCCCTATTTTTTAGGGGCTCAAATTAGCTCAGAATTGCACAAGGAAATACGAGGCTAGAGGAGGTAGAAATTGGCTAGGTGTTGGCTAGAGGTTCTTAAGAAACATATTTAAAAATATATAAATTTTTCCTGAGTCGGGAATTCCCATGCTCAGTAGTTGTACCGGATTGATTTATCTAGGAAGATATATGACCAGTATGTCCACCTATAAGCATAATGTGGAATCTTGTGCCATGAAAAGATCAATTTGATAAGCTATCCCTGAAAACAATATATGTATCTTGGGAGAGGAAAGAAAGTTGAGTGATCTAAGCATCTACCCAAGGTCTTAGTCGTTGCTTCTCAAAACTACATATTTCTACACATGTGAATAAATGAGTTGTAGTCGAACAAGTGAGAAATTGTCTGATTATCATTCAATTAAGAAAATTGTTAATAGATGTGATGACGACCACCGATAAGGATGATGGTCTCCAAGATGCCCAATACAATCTAGCGAGCGTGAAAAAATGGTGTTGATGTCACACACTCGTAGAATTATTTGACCGAGAGGCAATGATGAAAACCCCTAATCAAAGACAAGGTAACCTTCCACTTAGGTCTGCAAGTTATAGGGTACTGATATTTTTTTGGATCTCCTTCATAGATAATATGCTAAAGTCGATAGGAAGAGATCTTTTAAAAGGTAAGCAATAAGTTTTCCTACATCAATTGACACGAAATAGGACAAATATGATTTTGTTTTGAAGATAGTATAAATAAATGGTGCAAACAGATGATGGGAAAATGATTTTTGGCATATGACGGCTTGGTTGATACATGAAGCAGTAGATATCATGATCTCTTGAACAATAGAAGGCACAAAATATAGGGTACCAGGCAACTTAGAATCAAGAACACCAAAGAGTGCTAGGATTCAAAGATGAAATAACATAAGAATGTGAAGGCTAAAATCATAGAATGGTAGGGTTTGGTGCGAAGATGGTGAAAATAATTTTTCTTAGGGGTTCCATGTTTAAGATGTTGATGCAAAATCATCCTTCAAAGTATAAAGAGCAATTCTCTACTTTGTCCAAAAATTTTCCGCATCTAATTAGGTTTAACGAGCCTAGAAGTGTAAAATCAATGATCTTTTCATGTTTAGGGAGTTTGAAAGAGATTGTAAAAGACAACTCCAAAGGGGTACCTTTGTCATGGTTGATGACTAAGTGCAACAAAGGGATAATAGTATGCCCGTCAGAGTTCCTTTTCCATAATTTAGTCCAGTCGGTTTGGATAAAGTGATAAACATATGTTCAATGGTAATCTACCTCATTTTTTTATGATTACGAGGAGACAAAGTAAACTCAATATTATTCATGAATTTTTAATGAGGCAGACGAAGAAAAACTCGATTCTCCTTGTGAAATTTTGATGAGTCCATTGAAGAAAAACTTGGTGTCTTTTTCGGTTTTTAAAGAGCTAGAAAAATATGGAAAAGAATGGCTCAATCTTCTTCGTGGAAGTTTAATGAGCTTGAAGAAGGAAACTCAGGGGTTTTTTCAGTTTTATGAGCTAGAAAATGTCCCTAAAAAGAAGGCTCAGATCTTCTTCATAATATTTTTAACGAGCTTGAAGAATTAACTTGGGATTTTTTCAATTTCACAAGCTAGAAAAAGTCCCTAAAAAGAAGGCTCAGGGGTTTTTTCAATTTTATGAGCTAGAAAAAGTCCCTAAAAAGAAGGCTCAAAGTTTCTTCAAGTAAGTTTAACAAGGCTAAGGAATTATACTCAAGGTTTTTTGGATTAAAGATCAAGAATGATAGCATAAAAAGAATGCTCTTTTCTTCCTTGTGGTAGTTTATAAAGCCACATAGAAGGGAAGTCGATGTTTTTTGGTTTAACGAGTGAGAAAAGTACAATAGAAAGAATGCTCGAATCTTCTTGATCTCATGCTCGTCAATAGAAGGGTCTATTTCAAGCATTTACTCATAAGACCAAGTGAAAACATCATGGAATTCCTTGAAAAGTGATGTGAAGCGTGCAATTTCCTCATGACTGCAATATGCTCCAATCTGTATATATTCCACGATACATGTTTTAACTGAGATGTCTATGAGCATAGCCTTGGAATGATTACCCAAGTTACCTTCTGCATCGATAGTTTGAATAGTCATGTAAGCAGATGGAATGATCTCAGGTGAGTCAAAAGGCAGGATTTGCATATTGGTTGCGTCTTAATCAATCATTGAAGCGCGATGGTGAAAATCAACCCAAGGTCACTCTTCTAGAGACATGATATATCGAATAGCTTCGTCTAAAGTTAGGACTTCATCTAGGAGATATTTAGAACAAGTTGTGTTGGGTGAGAGGGTGGTACCATTGGTCAAAACCAAAGCAGTGGAGGGTTCAGATGCAGATTGGATGGCTTGATAAGCCAACTGAGTTGTTGAAAGCAACATCTTCTCTCTATAGGAATCAATTTCTGAAGGGGCTGGTAGGATCCATTGGTTGATAGATCCATCCGAGATGGTGGATATCATTGAGACTGTTTATGGAACCTCAGGCGGCGAGACAGGAAAACAACCCATAAGGGAAGATTCCATAAGAAGACCAATACCTATACTGACGTAAGAGTCAAGGATTCCTCCTACTAGGGGTACGATGCTACTAGATAATGTGGAATAATTCAAGGTGCAGAAGGATAGCAATTCCACTATAACCACATTCCCATCCAGCGAAAAGAGGATGAGTTGGAAAACCTAAGAGACAATGGGAGTCATGGCATAAGACCAGCTGCGGCCCAAAAGGAGATTATAGTTGAGATGATGATTTATGAATTCAATGTCCACTGTTATCATTTTCCCACAAGAGTAATGGGGTAGCTAGTGAGGTATGCTTTTGGGAGGAATGTGTGGCCATCAAATTCTTTGAGTGAATTTGATGGTGGAGACAAAGTAGGAGAACCCAAGGTGAGCCATCACTCAACTGGAATTACGTAGGTCGAAGCACCTTCATCAATGATAGTGTGATGGATTGGCATTCCTTTCGATACAACCTAAACTTCAAAGCCAAGTTGATGAGAAAGGCGAGTTTTTCATTTTTCCATGTCTAAGACAACTAGCATATAATCTTGAGGGCCAATTCCACCAATGGATGAAAGCAGAGCTTTCCTTTGCGTTGGGAAGGTTTGCAACACTTCAAGAGTAAACATAGCTAACGGTGCTTGTGCTAATTCTTCTATAATTTTGTAGTTCTAGGTAGCATGTGCAGAGGTGTCATGAGTCGTGCCATGAAGGGTCCCTTTAGGGGGACAAATGAAAGAGTCAACAGTAGGCCTTTTGATATGAAGATCATTGGCTGGCAGTGGATTTGAACTTGAAGCAGCTTCTTGAACTTCAGTGGCTGGATTTCCATAGGTTTTGGGTCGGGTTTTGAGATCAATTGTCTCCATTCCATAAATGGCGGCTAATCCTTCACCAAAAGGATTAGAACCACCATTTCCCCCTTGTGGTGGTTGTAGTGGGTTTGCAACAAGATATTTTTGTTATTGTTGATTAGGGAAAGGGTTATGTAGGAAAACAAGGGTCATCCTAGTATCCTTTTGCGTAATAAAGTCTGTGCATTCCTAAAGGTGAGGAAATTTATATGTCAAGTGGTCCTCGACACATATTTTGCAAGGGAATCTAGCAGTTTGTCTTTCTCTTTGTTATTTTTAGCAGCATTTCTCTGATTTGGATTATTATGAGTATTTGGCTGCTCCTCAGAAGTAACGTTTGTTTTCTTGTTCTTCTTGTTCTTACCGTTGGGTTTTTGTGTATACTGCATAGAGTTTACCTTAGCGATTGGAATAGAAAATGATTGGGTAGCAGTGGTGGCAACCAAAGATGGTTGGGAAGCATTCCCAATGAGTTTTTTTACAACAACTCCAGAAGTTGTGACGACGAGAACGTCGGCATGTGCTCCAGGTTGCTGAGTAGTGGAAGCATTGGAGTTTCTAGGGGCATCGGGTAGTATGTCGTAAGGTGTTCCAAATTGTGAATAGATAATATCTAGATCTTGTGCATGACAAATGGATTGGTCTTTCGTGACTTCACTAGCTAAGGAAACATCCTTAGCAATGGGAGGAAGGAGTGACTTGCAGACCCAATTTGCTAATAGATGATTTGGAAGCGGGGCCTTGACAAGCCTCCGCATTCGTCTCCATTCATGTATGTGATTTGAGATGTGGGTAGTTGTGTCTTGGTGCAACGTGGTTATAATTTTAGTTCCAATTTCGTAGCGGATAGGGAGCTAAAAGTGTTTTAGAAATTCCATTGTTAAGGCACCAAATGTGTTAACTGCAGCTCGTGGTAACTCAATGTACCACTTCACAGTGTTTCCTGTGAGGGTGCGAGGAAAGAGCCTAAGCCAGATACTATCTTCCAATATGGAGTTAGAAATATACCATAGATGATAGGTGGTGATATGCGTTGCCGGGTCATCCCCTTGTTTCCCATCGAACTTAGGGATATCTGACAGAATCTTATGCGGTATAGGAGGCCAAAGCATGTCGTGGTTGATGGGATCATTGGTCATTTTATATACATTGGGGATATCTAGAGTTTCCAAAAATGTAAATTTCATGGTTTCCCCCGAGTTTGACCAAGGAAGTGTTCGTTGACCAATAGGACCATAGGGTCCTCCCATTAAAGTGTTTCCAACGAGATATGTAGGGCTTGTCAGATAATAGTTTCATGGTAGCAATGATGTAGGGATGTAAGGTGGCTGCCCATAAGGGTTATTAAAATGTGGGACAAAAGGTTGGTTTCTCCTAGGATAATAGGTTCCCCCATCCCCAAATTGGGTTTGGGGATGGTTTTCCCAAATAGACACAACAATGTTCAGGATACTGCTGACTGCATAATTTAGATTTTAAATCAATCCTACACCAAAGGGTTGGCCACTAAGAGGAAGTTAATTAACAATGGATGAACTTGCTTGTCCCCTAACACATATGTGTTGGTTAAACTACCACCTTCTATTGAGACCAAGGGGTTTGAAATCAACAAGGGATTCCAACCGAAAGGGTTACTGAAGGGAACCATGGTAGCCATGCTAGAAGAAGTCGTAGCTAGAATTATAGTAGTAGACACTAAAGGAATGGAGGAAAAAATGTTCAAAAATCCACTCACAGGCGATGTAACCAAGTTGCTAGAACTAGGCATAATCTGGCTAGTATGGTTTCCAAACAACTATGAAGAACTGGTGGGGGAGGTGGTGGAGGGACCCAGTTGGCCACCTAAGCCAATGACCCATTGGTAATTGGTTTTACATTGGATGTGGGTGTAACCGAAGACATCGCAAGTACTGATGCTACCTAAATCAATAGAGGCCCTTGAGGGTTAGTGAGAGGAGGATGATAAGGAGATACAACTCCTTCAATGAAAGGATCATACAACATATTGTATCTTGGGGAACAATGTGTGAAATAGGGTCTAACACTAGAGAATTTTCTTCTGAAGAAGACTTTGGGTCACCGAGACTCGAACAATCTGCTAGGTTCAATGGAGGAAGGCGTATTTTCCATGTAGAAAAATGACGAGGGTCGAAGGACACCATGACAACCTATAAATTTTATCAATATTTTAATGTGATATATTATTAAGTCTCATTGATAATCAAACCATAATCTAAAAAAATAAAGAACTCTAAAAATTCAATCAACAAGCAGCCAAAGGGGAAAGACCCTATCTAAGAACTACCATTCACTAGAGATGAAACCTAGTATCAAAATAGCAGACAGAGATATTTGGTAATATGTACAGTTACGGTTAATCTTGAGCTTTGCCTGAACCTCAGATAATGGGGCCAAGTACTATCGTGAAGACGATCACCCTCCCAAAAACTCAAGACAGAGTAGGTCCGTCAGTGTCAGGTACTAGGGCAGCCCACCCCAGTCACATTGTGTTTGTCCCTAAAGTATGGAAACTACGGATACCTTAAATCATAAACACTACTAGGGGCATCACGGTCGTAGACAACACGTTGTATGGGTAGAACACCTGATCCTCGATCTAGTTTTGATATCCCTGAGGGGAACCCCAGCACACAGAATCTCCACTGGATATATGATGGAAGGTGAGCTACCTTCTCACATACACCAATATTGTCTTTTTCTTTACTCCATTGTGAGGGGAGCAATCCTGATAGTATGAGTGCATCATGATTTTCACTCTTTAATGACACTAGTCTCAAGTTTTGCGATCTTGGGCAGTTTTCTCACTCTACCTATCCTAAGCTCCTATCCTGAATTAATATTTTTTTAATCTCATAGAAGAGTTATTGATTGATTTTATTAAGCGATTAATTTTAGTGTACTTGCATTTAAGTCTCCGTAGGGGGAATGGATGTATGAAATTTATATGACTCTGACACAAATCATGCAGAAAATTATTTTTAATTTAGTTCGATGAAATAGTTACTCTACAAGGACAAACTCATTTATACATCCATGCAACAACAAATCCAATAATACAGTTCATCCTATGAAAGATACAAATACCAATGCTCTCTAACAACTATTTAAGCTAATATCCTACAAAATGTAAACAAATGTGTCAGAAAAACAAAAAATGAAAAAAAAATAATTTCTTTTTCTCTTTGAGAAAGTAAATGAAGCTAGGATAAATTTTCAGAAAAGAAAAACTAATATGCCAACAAGAAACCAAGCACAAAGATTTAGTTGCAGGAACCAGTCAGACATCTAGCAACTCAATAGCTAAGGAAATCACAACGAGGGTGAGATATATAGGTTTTGGCTAAGTAACGTTGGGTCAAAAAGGGTACAATGCGTTAATAGCTAGAATACCACATTATTCATAAGTAGATATTGCATTATAATGCTATCGAGTGCACACAGGGTGGCATGTTACAGAGGATAAATTGCAAAATATGGTCAAGTAAGGCCTATTCTGAAAATTGTGAGCAAATGAGATCTTTGCAGAGAAAAACAAATGCTCAAAAAGGGATGTGAGAAGAATGGGAAGTGATAGAGGGAAAGAACCAAGAGTTTGAAATTAAAAAATAGGAACTAAGGATTAGTCCCCAATGGATTCTCCAATTCTAATTAGGGGTAAAATGTGCAGGTGGTAGCTAAAGTAAGATCTCTCTCAGGTCTTCCCAGGACCTAAGGCAGATATTCAAATTAGCTGCAACATTCACAAAGACAGTAGATGCATGTTTATACAAGTATTTGATTTACAATTTAAAATAGAGAAGGATTACCTCGATGCCTTGTGCCGATCTGTTGGAGAGTTCAAGATAGTGTGGTGGAAACATGCCCCACTAGCTCCAAGTTTGAATCCTGCATGCCAACAATGAAACTAGTAATCTACACAATGTTATCACAAATAAAAAATCGAAGGCTAGCATATAATCAAACATGAACTAACATAATTCTAGGCCACTTATAACATGTCTCTCAAATAAATAACTCAATAAATGTAATCATGAGACATCAAGTGGAAAAAGTATCGGCAATTCTATTATATCGAATGAAGGAGGGTTACAACCATTAGCTTGGTCGAGCCTCTCTCAGTCCTCCGACTCCAAGCTCTCTCTCCTCAATGTTATACTGTGACAATGCTTAGGAAAATAGTTCTCAATGAACCATTCCAACTATGAAACATCACACTAACAAAGGTTTAATTCTTGCACAGTCAACCTTTCGACCTTTGACAATGAGCCCTTGCCTCCAATTTATAAGAGTTTGGGAGGAAAAACCTTGATATTATTATCTATTAGTATGATTAGGGAAAAATCCATGATTTTTCCATGATTTTATATATTTTTCCCTCTTTGGATGCTTAGCTAGGTTTAGAAATGTCCAATTAGAGTCCTACACCGCAAGTTTCCAGTTTTTTGGACTGACTCCTTGAGAAAAAATCGAAAATATCAGCCAGTTGACTCGGAATTTTCTCCTCATTCTTCATGGAACATGGGTAACACATCCATTTAGGTAAAAAAGGGCGTTAACCTAGGCACTAACGCTCTCTACAGGAAGTAGAGAAGCATTATAACTCAGACTAGCAGTTTTTGGGGTGCGTTACCATGGAAAAATAGGTCTTTGTCTAGGTCAAATATTCCTTCCATCCATGTGTCCTTATCCTCTTAACTGATGAGAGGGTAATTTGCAGTATAATAGTAGGTTGTGCTTAGAGCTAGAGAAATAAATTTTAATAGTTTATCTATTCAAATAATTAATGCAAAGAGGCTCAAGGGGTTTTTTGTAGTTAGGTTCCCTTAGAAATCCCCGAGTGGTTGTGGTTTTTATTGTTGCATGCCTATGCATGTTGTTCTAAATTTTTACTTAATTTCTATATATTAGTAGAGTAAAATTTATGTCTCTTGTTTTTTGTTTGAAATCTTGAGTAGTTGTAATTTCTATCAAAATTCTACATGGTATCAAAGCCCTAAAATCACATTACCAGAAATTCTACTAAAGAACCTGAGCATGGTACACTTAGATCGATAGTTAACTCAGTGGATTTGGCTTCACCAAAGGTGAACCAAATGCAAACATCTATCACATTATGGTAGACGTTAGTATGCTTATTCTTGATGTGTATGTTGATGATTTAATATTGACATGTGATGAGAAGATGATCCTATCTTGAAAAAAGGATCTTCCAAGGGAATTTGAGATTAAAGACATGGGCCTAATGCATTACTTCCTTGGGTTGGAAGTATGACAAGGTGATGGTCAATTTTTTGTACATAAGGGGAAGTATGCCTTTGAAATACTTCATAGATTTCACATGGAAAATTGCAAGTGCATGGATATACCTATAACTACATACTGGAGGAAGGAGAATGACACTTCAGATAAAGAGTTTTATGCTACCATTTATAGGAAGGTTGTGAGATCTTTGATGTATCTTGTGAACACAATACCGGACATGTGATATGAAGTAAAATAGTTGAGTCAATATATGGTGAGGCCTACCAAGTTGTATTAGAAGGCATCAAAGCATGTGTTATGGAACCTCATAGGCACTATTGAGTATCGATTATGGTAGAGGAGGACAAAGGAAGTGAAGCTCCAATGATTTGTCGATGCATATTGGGAAGGGATTCCATCAGAAAATAATATTACTTTAGGTTTTATCTTCAATTTTGGGTCCACAACTATTTCCTGGTACAATAGGAAGTGGAGGTTTGTTGTGCTCAGCTCAGAAAAGCTAAATACATGGCTGCAAGTAAAGCATCATGTGAGGCCATGTGGATGAGGAAAATTCTTGTGGGAATTTTCAGTTAGGAGATGGATTCAACAATGATATATTATGATAATAATAGTTGCACTAGTCTCTCCAAGAATCTGGTATTTCATGTCAGGTCCAAGCACATTGATATCTTGTATCATTGTTTGCAGAACTCTGTGCAGAGGATAATTATGCCACTAAAATACACTCCCACTAAGGAGAAATATGCTGAAATCTTGACAAAGGAATTGTAAAGAGGAAAATTTTAATTCCACAAGTGCAGGATAGTGATGGTGAAAATCCCTTTCTTGCTAAGAGGGAGTGTTGAAAAAATGTAGTAAGAAAGTATCAATTTCATTTTAGCCTTAGTCAAATTGAGTAAATAGAATTTCCACATCAGTAGAACTACTTGTATGCAATTAAATACCATGTCATGGATCTTTTCACTCAATTATATCAATAATTTCGATTTAGAGGGCTTGGAGCTCATTTATGGGTGTGTGATTGCTATATTTTAGTAATATAGTTGAGTTGTATTCAGTTAACTAGCCTCTAACAGTTAATAGAGTCAGTTGAAGGTCAAATGAGTAGTGATACAATAATTTAACTTAGATATTTGTGAGTTAACTGATCAATCAACCCAAAATATCTCATACATGTAATGAATTCAAATTCCTAAGCTAGAGTGGAGGAATCAAGGCCAATGTAAAATTATTTGTATACTATTGGAGTATACAAAATTAAGCATGCAGGAACTTGGTAATTGTGCAAGGAAATAGGGAACTTCCATATTGTTTAGGAGATCGAATTAGCTCGGAATTATGCAAAGAAATAGGAGGATGGAGGAGGAATAAAATGGCTAAGTGTTAGCTATAGGTTCTCATTCAATAGAGAGAACATTTATTATTTTGTAGTTTGTGCTCAAAGTTAGAGCAATAAATTGTAATAGTTTCTATATTCAATTGATTAATGAAAAGAGGCTTGAGGGTTTTTTCCCAGTAGAGTTCTTATGGTTTTGATTGTTTCATGTCTATGTATGTTGTCATAAATTGTGATTTACTTTCCGCGAATTAGTAGAGTAGAATTTGTGTCTCTTGTTTTCAGTTCAAAATCTTGAGCAGTTGCAATTTCTATCAAATTTATACACTCTGTACATTATTATGATAGTGAGTTTCTTCTCCATTAATTCCTAAGACCAACAACTCCATGAATAACACCATATGATAATCATGAAATAGTATAGGGCTAATACATGAAATACAAGGTTGTAGCAATGATATGACAAGTCAATACAAGGCTAAAACAATACTCAAGACTCTCTCTCCTAGGCATGACCAAGAATTATAACTCTCTCAAACACATACCCAATCATGAAATAAATAACGTACAAGGCTAAATATTTCACTCAATAGTGCTTTACATGGCTGAAGTAAACATCTCACTACAATGCATGCCAAAAATCTCTTTATCCCAATAGTGACCCATACTAGGGTTATCATTCAACTAACAAATGATGTCATGACAAGTAAATAGAAGGTTTATTTACATGCCTTTTCCACTCATGCTACAATATGTAGTGTTGCTACAAGAAAATGAGTGAAAACAAGCTAAAAAATAATATTAAATCCTTGGAACCCTAGTCCCATTCATAGCTCCCCTTGATCTCATTATACCTTCTTCGTGTCCAACCTCCTCATTGATCTAATGAACCTGATAATGCATGTAGGCTATCGATCACACTATGTTGTTGATGTTGCTCATACTGATGCATTCTCATGTTTCCATGTGGTTTTCATATGCTCCCCCTGGGGTCATACACCCATCATAGTTCTATTGTATTAATTTTTTAATAGATCTATCAAGAAACTATGAATTGCACTAAGGTATTACTATTCCTACCTCAGTAGCTACTCCTCCTTCACCCACACTATAGTCGGTTTTTTCTTGACATGTACATTCTTCTTGGAATTTTTTCTAAACCTACTCTTGATATGATGTTCCTTTTGACAAATATGTCTTGAAGAATTGAACAGTTGGAAATCACTAGCCACGTCATCGAAATTGTGACATGCATATCATCTCACACAACCAATATATGTATCTAGAGGGTCAAATATTCTACTAGTCACGCTAGATCTCTACCTTGCATAAAACACGCCTCTCCTCCATGGGATAGATCTAGAAAACTACCTCATGGCCAAATAGGTTACAAGAAAAATAATAAACAAAAAAACTATTTGTATACCTAATGGTTGTAAACCTCCATGGATATCCTTGATGCCCATATTGTTGCATGCTCTACTGACTAGATCTTAACACTCTCTTTCTACACCTCGCTGCAACATGTCCATAATTTTGGTAGGAATAACACTTGACCTCATGAAAGGGGTAAAGGGATTACTACTTATCCTTTGAAATATGACAGATATGCCACAATATTCAACCCTAGGAGAAAATGATCTTCTATTTGCAGATGCTCCAATCCTATACTATTATTGGATCTATTACTTCCAAATGGAAACAACTTTAGCCTCAAGCTTTTCAAATCCTCCCTCATTCTCTTTTTTTCAATTGGCCATCACATCCTCAACTATTATTGCTTCTACTAAATCGGTCTTTAAACTGATGATATCCTCCTTGAGCTCCTTCACCTTTTCATTACAAATATACAATACATTTTCTTAATATTTACATGTAGTTATCCTACTAACTTCAATAGATAATTTATCTATTACATCCATAGCTAAGTCATATTCAGCTTAAAGAAGCATTAATCGATCACAATCATCAGCTTGACTATTTTAATCAACAAGACTAAAATTAGATCCATATAAAACATAAATCAATATCAACTCATCAGTATTCATACCTTTAGATCCATTTTGATGCAATAGCTCTATTTCTTTATTTTCTGATTTCTTCACATGATTAGTTGAACCATTTGGACTGGGGGGTGGGAATTATTCTTCTCTGAGGCCTTATTCGTCTTTTTATTTATGCTATTCTTCTCTCCATTAATGTCCTATTGATGTCTCCTCCACATAACACTTGCATTTTTCCCCAAATATCCTTAGCGGTTTTCAGATCTAGTATATTCTCCAGATCCACACTATTTCTTGTGCATTATGATACAACATTTTAGCTGGAATAGGATCCTTTCCACAAAATTCACAAACTAATTTCCAAATGTTAGATCCAACAAATAATAATTAATATTTGATTTTTTCAGCCATACTTGGTACTTTCCAGCAATGAGTAGAGAGACTCCTTGATGATCCACTTCGAAAGATTTTTTTTTTTTTACAAAATCTACCTGGATCTACTTTCCAGTGATCAAGATACACTTGAAAGCACCCACCCTAATTCCAATTCTTGGAATCTTAACAATACCGAGAAGGGGGGATGTGGTATTATGCACTTCTAGAAAAATTTAACCACTTTTTCCCCTTATTTACAAACCACTGAATCACGTGTTAATTAACCAACAATATAACATAATAACATATCTAAACATAAGAATAAACCATGAGAAACATATCAACGTGCATAGAGATGAGATAAAAAAACACATAAAAGAAACCATACACATGAACACAAGATATAAGGTGGAAACCCTTCTGAGAGAAAAACCACCATCTACTTTGTTTGATTCTCTTCTTCATATTATGAAAATATTTTTTTACATTATCATATCACTGGCCACCACTAGTGTGCAAGCCACAACTTTCCAATCATGCAAGAAAATACTCTCTTCAGGACCATAGTTGATTGAAATTTGGAAGCCACCACCTACTAGAAGCCACTACTCCCATGCCTATGCAAGCCACCACTTGTTGGATTCCCTGACACCTAATTCTTTCTATCCAATATTGTATGAAATCAACTACACCCAAGTCCTCAAACCACTTCCTAAATGATGCCACTACACCTTGAATCTACAAACCACCACTTTCCTCACTAAAGGCCCCAACGTTCTAGCTCTTGTGGACCTATTTTCATAGTGTTTCATACTGGATCCACCTGCAACAAACTCATACAACCATTTGCATCATTTCATCCCATTTTCATATTGGACCCACTTAGTCTTGTCTACTCATCAAAAATTCATTTCACTATCAAACCCTCACAACAACATACATTCAAATATTCTAAAAAAAATCAAGATAAATTACATGGCATCAATATAAAATCACTGCACATAAAAACTCAACCGTATAGCACAAGAAAATTACTCCCAATAAATAGCAGAAATGTATCAAACTAACAAACCCCATCTGCAACATATACAATATTCAAGTTAATACTCCAGAAATGAAATTACATGGAATCTACGTCAAAATATGAACAGTAACATATCATATTTCTGCGACAACATAAAGCTACAACTCCAAAAACATAATTCCCTACATCAACAAAAATGTTAACAAACCATAACAAAAATATAACCAACACTACCAATATTTTTCCATAATTCGACAACTAGATCTACAATAAAAATAAACAATATGATCATTTTAATGTTCCTTCCTTCTAAATATTAGATACACAATCTAATCCTTGACTACATTATGCTTTAGTTTTATTCATTCTATTCTAAATGCATAACATCTAAAAAAAATATGATTCATCCACGACAACACATTTTAAAACAATTTACCCATGTCACAAATTGGAGCACATCAACACATTAATTGTATTCCACGTGATCTTTGTGACCAAATCAATTAGGAACAAATCAAATAAGTAGCCATGACCAATTCAAATTTGTGGACCTAAAATATTTCCACGCCAAATTTTCAAATGACGTGATTTTCCAATGTGAAATTTACAAATAGAAAATTTTTTAACGCCAAAATTTGCAAATTCCAAATTTCTAAATGCCAAATTTTTGAACTCCAAATTTTTGAATGCCAAATTTGTGAATACCAAATTTGCGAATGCCAAATTTCTAAATCCCAAATATGTGAATGCAAAATTTGTGAACACCAAATTTTTGAATGCCAAATTTATGAACACTAAATTTATGAGAACCAAATTTGTGAATGCCAAATTTGGGAACACCAAATTTACAAGCATTATACTTCATCAAATTTAAAATACTCTACTGAGAACTGCTATCAACTTCTTCAACATACAACATCCAAACACCTATGCAACACCTATAACACTTCAGCAAAACTATGTTCATCATCACAAGTCCACAAGTACTTCCAATACATATACAACCTCAGGAAAACCTCCACGAACATAAAAATTGTATCATGACATCATGCAAGCTCATCTTGTTGACATCAATTGCAACACAACTATATCCATGGTTGAAATTAATACCAATAACATCCAAATGTAAGATGTCTCAATGTAGAATCCCAATTAATGTTTCTCTAATATAGACATATAAATAACCTTCAGAAGAGGCATCCTAGGCTTTATTCAAGCTATAGATCTATTCATCCCAAAAAAATCATTTCTTATTGAAAACAAAATCTTCCTAATCCATTCCATCACCTTCCTCTTGGTGGATGAACATTTTTTAGTTAATTCATATTTACTCACCACCATATGGATGGGGTTGTCTATTACAAGTACACTTTCTTTCAATACCAAGCCATCATTAAGCTTAGCACAACCACACATTCTAGGGAACTCTAATACCATGTTATATGTAGATCATTATGACCAGGGTGTAAAAAAAATATGGAAAAATAACCAGTAATCTTAATTCCTCTCTCATGAGAGAGATGTATAACCAACCCGTACATGGCTTAGATACCAATTGTTAAAAAAATTACCAGAGAGAATAAAAAATATTCAGCAAAATAAACAACATATATGCACAATTTTTTTACCCTAGGGAGACCCCAAATTTAGGGAAAAACCAAACTAATGGAATTCCATTAGATCCCTTAGCCAAAACCTATTCAAGCAAGCTATGTGAGCCTTCACCACTCACATCCCTTGGCCCATTACAATAGAGACTTCAGCTATCATTTTAAACAATTCAATACATTAATTCCATCAACATAATACCACGGGAACACAAAATCGTGTGCCCAAAACTACCATTTTTTTACTCGGTCAACTTTTATTATTTCCTTGAGTCAATTTCACATAGCATCTAGTGGAAAATTCATCATTAAACTTGTCTAAGAAAGCTTTTTAAAATTATTCCCAATTCAAGGTGATAGACCGTATGGATACGTTAAAATACCAAGTGGAAGCAAAATTTTCAAATTTTTAGGGAAATGATAGACATGCTACATCTTCATGTTGAACGTTCATGAGTAGGATGAATAATATAAACTTTTTCACATGATATTATTTGGATTTGTTGTAGCAGCTACAACCACCCTCCAAAATTTCACCATTACTTAGATTTTTGAGGCTAACTTCCCTTCATAGGAGCTTACCTTGTGTTGTGGTCAGGTATCTATACTTTTACTACTTTTTATATTTTATTTTTCCTTGTGATCACTTTCTCTTCACTCAAATTTTTTTCTAAGTCACAACATGACCTCCTATCTAAGCCTTGTGCAACAATTTTGGGCTTGCCTCAAGAAACTAAGAAATTCATGAAGCCAGTCTTGACCTTGATGCTTAGAATTGCACAGTAATGATTGGAAGTCCATCCTTGAGCTTGAAAACTATTCATTTGTTACATATTATCCAACACTGAGCCCAGAAAATGTGCAGCCACTCACTGAGCTCAAAAATTGTGCAGTGCACTAAGTAGGGAGCTTCCAGTTCCCTGGAACTACGCAATCCTTCTGGACAATGTGCATGGAAAGTTTTATTGGGAAAATAAAAAATGATGAGAAGAGCATAAGGAATCCCTAGCATCTTGGGATCTATTTTAGTAACATCTTGGGTAGCACACCTGCTATTTTTGGAAACTGTAGCCATGGGTAAGTTTTCCCTTGATTTGTGAAATGCATGCCATAAACCTTAATTCCTCAAATCTATCTAGTCGATGCTCCTATAACTCAATATCACACTCTTTCTTAGATATTTGGCATTCTCAAAGAGATAAAGTAATGTTCGATGTGATCGTCGTCGCTTTTCCGGGGGAGTTTTGCACTTATCACTTTTAGTCGCCTTTATGTCACTTTTTTCGATTTAGCTTGTGTGAATGTTGTTTCGCTTGTTTCTTTGCATTCATGTTGTAATTTTAACTTTCTTTATCTTGTGTAATTTTTGTTCCAATTTATCATTTGTCTTTCATAAATGTCGCATCGGTTTCTTCATTTTTTCCCCGATGGTTGTCATTACAGCAACTCTCCTCACCGATTTGGTTTTCTTCCTGTTTACTTGGTTTATGCATTTTTTTTGTCTTTTTTCATTTACACTTAGTCAAATCTTCACTCAAACATTCACTATCCCTCAAATCTTCTCGTTTTCACACTTCCCCTTGGAAAGTTTTCCATTTCCTTGGCCTGATTTAACTTTGCCCAGCTAGACACTTCGGGATGTGGAGGCTCAAGCCAAGAGCTTGTCCTTTGGAACTGCACAATCCATAGTATAGGCTAGCCAAACTATGCATTGTGAAGTTCTAGGACTCATTATTTATCCCTAGTGACTCAGTATACGTAATGCAAACTCTCTCCCAGCTCACCTCCTAGGGTGAACTACGCACTACACAATCTCAGACCTCAAGCTTCGTCCTTGACTACTGAGACTATGTAGTTCCCACAGGTATCCATCCTCTATTTCTAGTGAAAATTTTGCAATTCCCTTCATCAGATGCCTGGTTTTCTACATGAATATGAATTGAATGTGGTTTTTCTTAAATTGATGTTTTCTTTCCATGAGTGCCTTGTTTATCCCACAAGTACAACAATTGTTGAGTATCTCTCTAGCAGTCACTATCACAATCACACCAAAGAGATCTACTTCAAAAGAAACCACTGAAAGCGTACTGGGGAAGGATTTGAGAAAGTGATAGTTAACTTTCCAGTATACGCAGGCACTCAACTGTTCATGGAAAAGGAGTTAACACTAACATTGCAACAATTACAAAAAAAGTAGCAGGAGGAAGAAATTTGGTACAGGAAAAGGGGAAGATTAAGTTTATTGATAACATGGAGGAGGAATAAAGCTAGAAGATCAAAACAGATCCAATCCTTATAAAAATATATTTGGATATAGAAGAAAAAAGGAAGAATATGCAACAAAGAGCAAAGCAGAGGAAGTAGAGCTAAGAGCACAGAAAGTGGAACAAGAGTTGATGAAGGAACGAGAGCTTAGAAGAGGAGAATAAGAGAAGAGACAAAAGAAGCAAGAGGAAGAAAGGTGAGGTGCCACAATAGAAGAGAAGAAACCCATACAGGTTGAGGAGTTAGTACATGATCAAACAATAGTAGAAGGAGCGATCGAACATATGTAAGAATGGGAGTTTGCTAAGGAGCTTGAATAGTTGAATGAAATCATGGACATGTAAGTGGGACCACAGCTACAAGACGAAGATGTGGAATTGATTTCCAGTGCACCACATGCCACCATTGAGGCCCCGCCACCTTCAGCTGCAGAGCAAGCCCCGAGTGAGGAAAGGGAGGTAGTTCACCTTGATGATGACATAGTGATAGAGGTGTACAATCTGTCATTTGGTGAACTACGGAAGAATATTGTACAAGTGCAAAGAAAGCAGTTTTTGGATGATCATGCGTCTTCTGCATTCACAAGAGAAAGGATGATTATGGAGGACACCATTAGGAATCCAAACACTATCGCCAAATCCAACTTGGCCTTCGCAAGTGCTACAAAATCAAACAGTCAGTACTTGAAGACCGAGAAAAAATATTTGGTACATAACCTATAAGCCATCCTAGAAGAGATTGAACATATATGCACAACAGCGCAGAGTGCAGCTTCCACACAATTCCACTTGGAAGAAATGAGAGAAGTTATACTTGCTGAAGTATGCACACTTGGAGACACTATGTAGGACTTATATGAGGAGCTCATGATTTTGCATAAGGCAATGGTCTAATTACACAACTTTTAGCTTTAGTGCAGAGAGGTTGTCACTATCCTTAATAATGTGCAAGCTTCCATCACTCATGCGCATGATTGGAAAATGTGGTACAAGGTGGCGCCACTCATGTTGGTAAAGATGATGAAGCCATAGATAGAGATAGAGAAAGCAAAGCTTCAGGTACTGATACATAACAACAAGAAACTCACCACGTTCATAAAAAACACTCAGGTTAAATATGCATGGTTATACAATAGTTTGGACTTCATGGTGAGAACCCACAAGATCCAATCATTCAGGTCACTCACCTACGCTAAGCGCAAGCACAAAGTGTGACAAGAGATTGATGAGTGCTTGGAGCAGCTGAAGTAGATCACCTCCAAGGAGGACTTGGAGTTGAATAGACAAAACATGCAGAACTACATTGTTGCCTTGCTTTGATTCGAATGTTGTTGTTCTGGATTGAACAAGAGGTTTTGACCAATTCCAATACATTGTACCTAAATGACTATGGGAGCAAGATTCTTCTTCTAGCCTCACACAATCTCTTGGTTTGGGGAGGTCATCACACAATACTAAGCTTGGCATGATTAAGTGATTGAGAGACATCAAGTTGAGGTTGCATGGCTTGAATTCACCCAAAATCTGACATCATAGTGTTTTGTCTTGTCAGGTTATCAATTTTTCTCTACCCTATTTTGTCTTATATGGGTAGGGGTGGAAAATCTATATTATTTTTAATTATTCTATAATTTAAACTCCATGTGTCCATGATGGAATGTGAAGAGTCTTATGTAATGTGAGGAGTCATGAGGGGATTCCAAGAGTCACCAAGGGAGTATGCCAAGAGTCACCCCCATTTGGTTATAAATACATCCTCATAACTCTTGTAAAGGGATTTTAGGAGCCAATATTTTGGCTAAGATTAGGCTTAGAAAAGGCTTGGGAGTTTTGTGTCAACCTTGGATTCCTCGTAGTTTAGAGGGAGTATTCATCTTTTGGAGGATCAGGTGCTTTTGACTTCATGTTCTACTATTGGGGAAAGTGATTTGTCATGTTTTATGTATGAATGGAACTTTCACTTATAATATAAATTAGAGCTGACACAATTTCATGCATATATCGTAAATGTAGTTGGACTATTCTGGTTATGTTTTCAATGTATGTTCATTTAACTTACGCATATGATTATGAACTAATTCATTTGAATATATATGAATCATGTTGAATTCATGCTTATGCTTTACTCTAACACATTAACTTGTGGATTATTCCACCTGTTAGTTTTTGTGATGTCTTTTCAACTCATGTGTTCGTTTCAAGCTGCGTGCTATTACAAGATTCCAAGGGGAACACTTCTTTTCCCCTTTGTTGTCAAAACCTCTCATGCATCACATTGACTTTGCACAAGGTCATGCACTATACCAAAGTCACTGTACACCGCACTATGTGTTTTGTAATCCAAGGCGTATCATTAGACACCCCATTGCTGGGACTACTACTCCAAACAATGTGAGGTCTAGTTGGGACTTCATATAGGGGAGTTCCCTTGAATGTTGGATGATCCAACACCATCACAAATTTTTGTGCTATAAGGAGGGCCAAATGACAAGCTATGCCCTTGAAGTCTGTTTTGAATTTATGCACTTAGGTTTTATGACTTATTCCCAAATCATGCACCTGACATGTTTCTCTAGAAAACTCAATTTTCAAGTGCCAACAAATATTATCAATGAATTTACACACCTCAAATTCAATGGAGAAGGTGAAACAAGCATTTTTGAGCACACATATTGTTTTTTTCAATTTTTCATAGAACACAACATCCCATTTGAGGACGTTGGCTGTTGGTTGTTATTTCTCATGTTTGAAGGGCCCATAAGGAAAAGGTGTTAAACATTTCTCGATGCCTATATCCACTCTTTTGAATATTTTTTCACAAAACTATTATGCGCTTTTGATGAATTTTACTACAAACTCCTAAGTGAAAAAATTTCAAAATTGTGAAAATCACTTGATGAATCTCTACACCATTTTCTGAATTGTTTCTTACATCTCTATTTTGAATTTCTAGAATTTGAAGTTGATCAGAATTACTTAACCAAAATATTTTTATTACTTGTTCATATTTCACTTACTCCACACGAGTTACAATTGCTTAAATCACACAAAACAAGCCTCACACGTAAAGCTTCTAAATATACGATGGAAAAATATTATGTTCCAGGTGACCTCTCATCCACTTTTCATCTAACATATTTACTGCCGCAGGATCTGGTGGAAAATTTATGCAAGCGTTTTATTACAGAACCTTCATCCTTTCCTCGCCCATATACACAATATCCCTGCGCAATTTTGGACATCAAGCCCGATGAGTGTGTTGAATAATTTTCTCCTCATCCTCCACCCTTTGGTCCGTTTGTTCCTTCGATTTGTGAATTTGAGTGTTCTATTGTTCCAAATCATTCCTTTGATGTTCATGAGCATCAGGTGTTGGATGGAATTGTTGTTGTGCAACAAAACTAAGATGACATTTATAATGAGTATGTGGTGAAGCCTGTCATTGTACAAGAATCTGTGATGAAGGATGATACTCTTCCTTCCGCATTATCCTGAAATTGTTTTTGATTTTGTCATTCCGGTTGAATCATGTGAGAATTCATTTTCTGATCATATTAATACTTCCAATCATTTGCATAATTGGTGGAATGCCAATTTTTCATCTGAATGCGGAGAGGATAAATTTGTTATCACAGATCCTCCCAATTCCTCCTCATTCCTTTCTAGAGACATAGAGGGCGAAACTCCTCATTTTTCATCTTCCCATCTACACGATTCATCAGATCACGAGGATACCTCCATTAGTGATCTTCGATTTTCTGAATGTGGATGTCGTGGCTTGTTCATATATTCAACTGGTCACTATTCTGATTTCTCCACTGTCAATTTTTCGAAGCAACCTATCTCTGATGTTCTACCTTCTAATGAGTTGGAACTTCCTCAAGTTGTTGAAGAAATTTAGCCTGAGCTGATGGGTATGTCAGGTCCTCATATTGTTGAGGTCAGTTCCATCTATGATAATAATGATGTTGAATCTTTTGAGGATCCTCATCACTCCATTGCACATATTTAAAATCATTCTATTTTACATTTTTTGCATCCTCCATCAGTTTTTCACAATCCTATTGCTCAGTCTTTGGAGGAGTCATACTTGGCGAGCACCATAGTGAAATAATTTTTTATTTTTTTTATTTTTTTTATTTTTATATATTTTTTTATATGCTTGCTCGACCTCATATTTTGAAAATTTTCACATGTAAGTATTTTACTCGTAGTGTGTGAGGACACCATGACACAACGACAGAATGTCTCCCTTGCATTTTTCGTTATTATTTTTAATGAATTCATTCAAACTTCAAATGTATTGGTTTACGTTGTCTTATATTATTGTTTTTGTGTGTTACTTGAATATTTTTCTTGAATGTATTCTCTCACCCATGTAGGCCTACCAATGCATCTGTAGCTACATTGGAAATATCACTTCACGTGAGTTGGCCCACTTTCTGCTTAGGATAGGTGTAGGAGTATTGTTTTGTTTTCCTTTGATGTTTCTTTGATTTTATTTACATTCGTTTTTTTTTTCACTCCTTTCCTTTGTTAATTTTCAATCTTAGGATAATATTTAAATGAGACCATGTTTGGCTTCTGAAGAAATCATGGTGAAATTCAAGAGGAAAGTTGTTCTTCTATCAACACTTTGTTTTTTATCTATTCCCTCTCTTTTCACGAATATTACGTTTATGTTTTGATTGATGATAGTGAGATGGAAAATATGTTCCTTATCGAAGAGATTCATGGTGAAATCATGATGTTTTGGTTTTAATTGGTTCCACCTACTCCAATCGGTTTTTATATATTTGGTTAATCCTTGTTGCTTTAGTCAAGTAGAGTAGAATAAAACCTTAACAAGTATGTTAGAGGTGTACATAAACATACTTCTCTGACAGAAAAACCTCTTCCACCCTCAATAAATTGGGATCCCTCTTCTTCCCCATGAAATAACTAAGTTCCTATACACAGTTCTTTGAAAAAAAGGAAAAATGAAATAAAGGGTGAAAGAAGAGAAATGCTTCTTACGGAGAGAGGTGAAGAAAGCAAGTCCACTTGTGTACTTTCCAGACTTTCTAGTAGTGGAGAAATGTTTGTGTTTCTGAAGTGACTCTATCGGGGTATTGTTCAAGCTTCCTGACAGCGGAGCAACACCATATATAAAAATAAAGACTGTGACATTTTTCTTTTACTTGTGCATCTAAATACTCCTCACCCCCAATTGAATAAACTCAGTGTGACTTGACTTGGTTAGTGTTCCACCGATGAAGAGGATGGAAAGGAGTTATGTATTTAACTTAGACTAAGTGAGGAATATGTGATAATCAATGAATTGAAAAATAATTCTGGAAGTGTGAGACTGGTTTTACACGAGATAAGATTAATTCAGAAAGATGGAGTTCTACCATTGTGTCACCAATGTTGTAGCAGCTACAACAACCCTCCGAAATTTCTCCATTTCTTAGATTTTGGAGCCTAACTTCCCTTCACAGGAGCTTACCTTTCACTTCTATCAGGTATTTATTCTTTTACTGTTGTTTATATTTTAGTTTTTCTTGTGTTCACTTGATATTCACTTAGAATTTTTTATGTGTCACAAGATGACCTCCTTTCTAAGCCTTCTGTAGCAGTTCTGGGCTTACCTCCAGAAACTGAGAAATTCATGAAGCCAGTATTGACCTTGATGTTCATAATTGTGCATTAATGACTCACAGTCTAGACTTGAGCTTGGAAAATGTGTATTGCACTGAGCCGAGAGATGCTAATTCCTAGGAAATGCACAATCTTGCCCAGTGATATGCATGGAAAGTTTTTCTGGGAAAATAGCAACCCTTAGGTAGCGTACCTGCTATTTTTGGAAACTATCACCATGGATCACTTTTCCCTTGATTCATGGCATGCACGTCATAAAAATTAATTCCTTAAATCTATGTAGTTGAAAATATTAAAACTCATTCTCACACTCAATCTTAGAGCTCTAGCATTTCCAAGAAGATCAAGGAACCTTCGATGCGATTCTCGTCTTTTCTAGGTGAGTTTTGCACTTATCGCTTTTAGTCACTTTATTGTCTCCTTTTTCCATTTGGCTTGTGTGAGTGTTGTTTTGATTATTTCTTTGCACACATGCTATAGCTTTAACTTGCTTTATATTTTATAATTTTTTTCCAAATTTATCATTTTCCTTTCACGAGTGTTGTGTCAGTTTCTTCATTTTTGCACCGATGGTCACCGTTGCAGCGACTCTCCTCACCTGTTTAGTTTTCATCCCGTTTACTTGGTTTTTGCATTGGTTTTTATTGTTTATGTTACACTTTGTAAAAGTTTCACTCAACCCAAAAATATCTCTCATATCGTCTTATTTTCACACTTCCCTTGGGTAGATATGCCATTTGCTTAGCCTGATTACACTTTGCCCAGCTGGGCACTATGTAATCTGGAGGCTCAAGTTGAGAGCTTGCCCTTTGAAACTACGTAGTGTGCAGTATAGGCTGGACCAAATGCACATTAAATAATTCCAAGGATCATTCTTCATATATGCTACTAAGACTACACAATGTGTAGTCTCTCCCAGCTCACATCCTAGGTTGAACTACACATTGTCCAGTTTTAGACCTCAAGCTTCGAAAATTTACTGTTGGGAATACGAAGTGCATAGTTCCCATAAGTAGACAACCCCTCTTGCAAGTGAAAATTGTGATATCACCTCCATCAGATGCCCAAATTTCTACATGAACATTCCTTGAAAGTAGTTTTTCTTAAAACTAATGTTTGCTTGCCATGAGTGCCTTTTCTATCCCACACGTACAACAATTGTTGAGCATATCTCCAGTAGTCACTGTCACAATGAAACCAAAGAGACATGCCTAAAAATAAAATAATAAAAGTACCATTGGGGAAGTAATTGAGTAAGTGCTAGTTAAATTGCTAGTATACACATACACTCAAAAGTTTATGGAAAAGGAATTAACACTAACATGGCAGTAATTCCAGCAACAGTAGGAGAAGGTAGAAATCTAGTACAAGACAAGAGGAAGAGGAATATTGTTGACAACATGAAAGAGGAAAAAATATGGAAGATGAAAATGGATCCAATCCTTATAATAAAAACTTTGGTTGTCGAAGAAAAAAGGAAGAAGAGGAAATAGACAATAGAGTGAGGAAGTAGATACAAGAGCACAAAAAGAGGAACAAGAGTTGAAGGAGGAAAGAGAGCTTAGAAGAAGAGAAAAATAAGAGAGACAAAAGTAGGAAGAGGATGAAATGCGAGGTTCCACAACAGAAGGGACAACACCCATAAAGGTTGAAGAATTAGTACAAGATCAACCAATAGTAGAAGGAGTGAATGAACAGATGTAGGAATAGGATTTTGCTAAGGAGTTTGAAAATTTTATTGAAATCACATACATGGAAGTGGGAACGGAGTTAAAAGACAAATATGTGAACCTAATTCCCAGTGCACCTCAAGCCACCATTCAGACCGCACCACCTTCAGTTGCGAAACAAGCCATGAGTGAGGAAGGGGAGGTTGTTTCCCTTGATGATGATCTGGTGAGAAATGTGTACAATCTTTCATTTGGTGAACTACAAAAGAATGTTGTAGAAGTGCGAAGAAAGAACTTCCTAGATTAGAATGCATCTTTTGCATTCATGAGAGAAAGGGTGATTGTGGCAGACACCAGCAGGAATACAAACACTATTACCGAATCCAACTTGGTCTTCCAGGTGTTGCAAAATAAAACAATTAGTACTTGACGACTAAGAATAAATAGTTGGTACATAACCTATAGGCTGCTTGGAAAGAGATCGAACAACTCTGCAGAACATCACAGAGTGCAGCTTCTGCACAGTTCCATGTTGAAGAAATCAAAGCAGAGATACTTGTTGAAGTATCCATGCTTTGAGACTTTATGTAGAACTTATACGAGGATCTCATGATTGTGCATAAGGCATTTGTTTGATTTCACAACTTGCAATGTCAGTGCAGAGAATTTATCACTATCCTTAAGAATGTACAAGATGTAATCACTCATGGGCATGATTTTACGATGTGGTATAAGGAAGTGTCACTCATGTTGGTAAATATGATGAAGCTGCAGGTAGAGCTAGAGAAAGAAAATGTTTGGGTACTCATACATAACAATAAGCAGCTCACCACATTCATAAAAAACACTCATGCTACATATGCACAGTTATATAACAGTTTGGACATCATGGTGAGAACCCACAATATCCCATCAGTTGGTTCACTCACCCACGCTAAGCACAAGCGCTAAGTGAAACAAGAGTTTGATGAGTACTTGGAGTAGCTGAAGAAAATCGCCACCAAGGAGGAATTGGAGTTGAACAAATAGAACATGCAAAACTATATTGGTGGCCCTATTCATATTCAAACAATTTTGTTCCTGATTGAACAAGATGTTTCGACCGGCTCCAAAACATTATACCCAAATGACAATGGGAGAAATAGTCTGCCTCTAGCCTTACACCATCTCGTGGTTTGGGGAGATCATCGCGCAATACCAAGATTGGCATGAGTATGTGACTGAGAGACATCAAGCTGAGGTTTCCCAGCTTGAGGTCACCCAAAGTTTGACATCATAGTATTTTTTTCTTGTTAGGTTATCAAGTTCTCTCTACCCTATTTTTTCTTATATGGGTACGAGTGGAAAATGTATATTATTTGTAATTATTGTATAAGTGAAACTCCATGTGTCCATGATGGAATGTGAAGAGTCATATGTAATGTCGAGAGTCATGAGGGGATTCCATGGGTCATCAAGGGGGCATGCAAAGAGTCACCCCCATTTTGTTATAAATACATCCTCATAACTATTGCAAAGATATTTTGGGAGCCATGCTTTTGGATAGGCTTAGGATTAGAGAAGGCTTGGGAGTTTTGTGTTTGCCTTGGATTCTACGTAGCATAGAGGGAGTTTACTTATTTTGGAGGAGCAGGTGTTGTTTACTTAACGTTCCACTATTGGGGAAAGTGGTTCATCATGTTGTATGTATGAATGGAACTTTCACTTATAATATAAATCATAGCCAACATGTATTCATGCATATATTGTAAATGTAGTTGGATTATTATGGTTATGTTTGAAATGTATGCTTTTTAACTTATGCATATTCTTATGAACTACTTCGTTTTCATTTGTATGAATCATGTTGAATGTGTGATTATGTTTTAATATGCCACTTTTAAATTTTGGACTATTCTTATTGTTATTTGTGTGATATCTATTCATCTCATGTGTTCCTTTCAAGATGCATACTATTACTGGATTCCAAGGGGCACACTTCCTTTCCCCTTTGTTTTTAGAACTGCTCATGCATCATTTTGACTTTCCATAGGGTCACACATTTGATTTAACCAAAGACACCATACACCACTCTATGTGTTTTGCAATCCAAGACAAATACTTAAACACCCCACTGTTGCGACTCCTACTCCAAACAGTGTGAGGTCTAGTTGGGAATTCATATCAGGGAGATCCCAGGAATGTTGGTGAATCTAGCACTATCAAAATAATCCTACAATTTATGGATCATACTTAGGAAGTATATTCCCAAGATGATTAAGAAATTGGTGAATTGATTCTCAAAGTGCTAAGGCATCCCTATCAATCTAGGGATACTCAAAATTAGCATCATTCTCCATGATGTTAACTTCAATCTTATAATTAATAGGTTCATAATCACCTTCTGTCTCTTCACTTTCTAAGTGCGAGTGATCAAAGTATTTATCATTATACTTAATAGAGAATGGAATGGATAGGGTATTATGGATCACTTTGAAAGGATGCTCAATTTCTTGTAAGTCTTATTATACCAAATATTTAATGTGTGTAACAATGTATGTTCGAGGGTCGACTCTATAGTTTTCCTTTGGTTTTTTCACCTAGGCAGTAGAGGTGTTATAGGTAATGTACCAATCTACCTAGCATATGCTTGGGTGATTCCCCTAAAATAATTTAATTCATCATTGGATATCACATGTGGTATTTCTTTAGGGGTGTTACTATAGCTCTCTAAACCTTGATTTTGATCATGTTCAAGAACAAAGCTCTGAAGATTTGATTTCTTTGAATGTGGGCTATTTTCTCAACTTGTCATTCAACCCCTCCTTATGGTGCCAATTCTATTTAGGATTCATATTTCTCTACACAAAAAGTAAGTATTAGTACCCAAATACAACGTCCAAATTGACTTAATTATGTTTGGATTAATATTTTCCTCCCAGTTAAGATCTGGTAATCTTGGTAGTTGATTAGCTTTGAAAGGGTGTTCTAAAGACTTTTTCTTATTTTATATATTTTGATATTATGGTTAGCTTATCTAGGGATATGGATGTTCTTTTTAGGTTAACCTTGCAACAATCATACATAACTATACTTAAACATATGAAACAATTCATTTATATTAATATGAAGAGATCAATTCAACTAAATATATGAAAAAATAAAGAAAATACTATCTCTATCTATATTTAACTTCAAAAGGAGTAAATAATATGTAGAACTAATTATAGTAAATCTTAGTCCATCAAGTGTGCAATAAAATACTTTGTTAGCATCACAATAAGGGAATACAAATGCTGAATGAATAGTTAACAACATAAACAATAATTCTTACTTGGAGCCTTCAATGATTATTAGCATTCATATGAATCCAAACACAAATAAGACTCGAGTGATATCAACAAACTTGTGGCTCCTTATGAGATTATCAATAAATGAAACGTACTTTTGTTACAATACAAAAATATCTAATCCAAAACCCCTTTACCATCCATAGGGTTGTTAGATAGACAAATCCTTCTTGCAGATAAGAATGATCTCCCTAGTATCCTAAGGATATCTAGAAACAAACAGAAAAATACAAACCATTTTCTTTAGATCATTATGCTTTATAATTATTAATTAACTACATATGGAGAGATGATCCTACCTGAAGTCCAATGCTTATTTTGATCTTCAATCCAGTCGCTCCAAAAGATATCGATCCAGCACGTAAGACCTGTGATCAAAGACAAGAAAAAAGGATCAAAAACACCTACAAGATATAATAATTCAGAAACAATAATCTATTTAAGTGATCAAGGAATCCAAGAATTAAATTATTCAAAGAGATAAATGAACAACTTAATGATAAAATAGAATCCATTTGTATTAACTTTAAATGATAAGAAGTAACCTTACAACCTTGACGCCTTGATATTTGTACAGGTTCTTCCAAGGTCTCGAACAACCATTTCCCTTGGTTTGACAAGACTCAAACTCTCTGAATTAGCATGAAACTATGGACATGAGTATGTAATCGTTCTCATGTCAATAATTCCAAATATGGAGAGTATAATTTCTTCAGCAATTCACCTCAAAACCACAAAGTTCTAAGTACCCTTGAGACTAAAACATGATCTCAATTTATAGCAGAAGGGAAGTAGTTTCAGTTCCAATAAGGAAGGGATAAATTCCTCTCATAAAGGGATTTTAGCCCCAAAAACCAAGGGATAGATCCATTAATGAAGGGACAGAGGTTCATGAATGGAAGGGGCGAAGCTCGACCAGATAACGCTTCTAGAAGTCTCCAGCTGGGAGAATATTCGATCAGATGGGCTACTAGAACTTACTTTTTCTTTTATTTTACCTTTTACGGAGGTCCGCAGTTTTAACGAGAAGAACGTGCAAGATGTGTCATAGTTTTTAGAACAATAAACTGCAGTACCGCAGGCAATGACTAGGAAAAGTGTGGAGTTAGGCTTTTTAGGATTTTAATGAGATTTTCTCCAATTCCAAGACTTGGTTTAGGAACTTTATGATTTTGGACCTCTAAGGGAGAAATAAATAGGTATTGATGAACCTATATATACAGCTAAATTTCATGGTGACAAATTTCAGTGTAACATATTGCCCCCTAAAGTGCGAAATCTAAAGTAATTATGAAGAGTGAAGTGCTTTATCATTCCAAGGATTGGGTTGCAGGCATACTGGTTGAAACCTATGAAAATATTCAATGCAATCATATATGTATATCATCGCTTAGGTAGGCATTCCCATACTCAGATCAAAACTAAATACATGTTTTGATAAATAAATGATTTTAGAATTACATAATAATAGACATGGCATGGACGCAGCCATCTGACATAAGTAGTCTATTGTATGATGAATAATAAAACTCCTCGCAGCCTAGATTTTGGAAACTAGATCCAGGGTCTTGATTTCCACTTCTCGAACTAGTACGATTCTATCCATGCGATTGATTGTGTCGAAGTCGAACATGGTAGAAACCACTTGATTACCAGTCAATGATGTGAACTGTTAACAAGTGTGAGATAAACCACCAATAATGACAATGGCTCTCAAAGTACTCAGTACAATCTATGAAATGTGAATATATGATATGAAGTCAAACACTTCATAGAATCATTCGATCGAAGGTCAATGATGCAACCTGTCGTCGAAGGCGAGGAACCTAACATTAGGGCATGCAGTTCCCAAGGTACTAATAGCATTCTAGATCAACTTTCTAGATGATGAGATGTCGTCGATAGAAAGTGATCCTTCGTAGGAAATCCCACGACACGAAACCATTAGATCAAATTTTGAAGAAATATTTGCAAGGACTGACTCTGGGATGTTCAAAGCGAATTGAGACAAATGTTTGCAATGAATGGTTTATTTGAAATGACCTCTTGAGCACATAATGACACTGCAAATGGTTTGGTGAAAATTGACCTAATGCTAATACCCAGAAACTAGTTGAAGACTTTCAATGTGGTTTGATTAGCTGTTTGGCAAAAGGATTTTCCCAGCCCAGGTATGAGTGTGACAAAAGTGTCGTGTTCAAGAGTGGTATACAAAATTTTGAAATGAAGTGTGACAAAAGTGTCGTGTTCAAGAGTGGTATACAACATTTTGAAATGAAGTGTGACAACTGGATTCATTTTCTCTCTTTTCCCCAAAAATTTTTGGCAAGTACCTCTTTATTTTTGACAAGCTTGAGGAGGATAACATTTTCTTGTTGTGTAAGCTCATCCTTTAGATGAGTCCAACTAAGTATTAAAATTGAACCCTAAGAAGGAGTGGTTCATTCCTGTTTGTAATCGACAGGTCCTTTACTGTTAAGTTTTAACGAGTCTAGTATAGGTGAAACTCGGTGTTTTTCAGTTTTAGGGAGTCAGAAGAAAAACTTAAGAAAACTCTGTGGGTGTAATTTTTCGTAAATTTAGTCTCTCAAGCCCAAAAAGGATAAAATAAAGCAAGAGAGAACTCTATTGACCATGATTAGTAAACATATACCTTTTTCGTAAATATTCCATTTTAGTCCGGAAAAGGGGTAAACTTATACTGAAGGGATGACTATTCATTTCCTTTAATGAGTTCGAATAGTCAAGTACTCAACAATATTTTCATATTTAGAGACTCTAAAAAGGGCTTAAAAGATAACTCCAGGGTTTCACTTTTTCGTAATTTTCAAGAGCCCGAAAAAGTGATAAAAGTGTAATCATCATCAAAATAGTCCTTTTCACCTAACAAACATGTTTTCTGCACATAAACTCAAAAAATTAAACATATATGTTTCCAATGAGTAAAAAATTTTGAAAAATAACTTTTTAAAGTGGAAAATAAATAAAATTATATTTTATTTATTCAAAAAATCTTATAAAAATTAGTTCAACAAAGTCATTTTCACCTTTTGTATTCAGAGTTGAAAGTTAAGAGCTCTGGGAAAAAAACATTCTGGAGGTGATAACGGGAGAACCGACTGCTCAAATCGAAAATCGTCGAATCTAGGTAATCCACAACACTCTTATCTTCATTTTCGTCCATTTGAATTCTCTTTTTTAGTTTTTAAAATCATTTTTGAGAGGAAAAAAGGTTCAAAATTTCACCCTCGGGGGTCCGCGGGTCAGCCATTGGTTACCTACAGACCCTGATAATTTTCTTAAAGGAAAATTATCGGGCTGTCACAGTTTTTATGAAGGGCATGTGCGGGGGTCCACACTGTCCCTATACAAAAACTGCGGAGGCACCGTGAGAAAAGGAAATTTGTTAAATTCTCTCAAAAATGGCTAAAACTTTTCACTCTAAAAGCTTCTAACCTTTAGATGCGTCCATTTGTGGGTCATTACACAATGTTGGAGTGGAGAGAATGCGAGCACGAAGTGGTAGACGATGCAGACATGAATGATCTGACCATAATGCGTGTGTGAGAAATTGCAGATTGTACAAATTCTAGGCAATTCAGGGCATGAGGGCATAGGTAGAACTAATGACCTGGCTGGTGAATAAATGGGACGTCCAAGAACAATGTTTTATCGTCAATTATCACAAGCTAGAAATTGAGCTTGAAGACATTTACTTCCTCACATGTTTATCTAAAAGAGGTGAACATATCTCTTTGTTTGGAGCTAGGCAAGGTGGCCTGCCTATTCCTAGCTATAAAAAAGAGTTCTACAATGAAGAAGCTGATCCCAAATACAACCGTATAGATATAAAAACTATCATATGTCTTGATCTGAAATTCATTCCATTCACCGTGACTAGATTATGTGGGAGCACAGCTCCACATGTGGCTACCAAGTCACAAATGCAGACAGTTGTCGAATGCTACAGAGGTACTATCTGCAATTGGTGTGAAGGGGTGTTGACCAATATGAAGGGTCAACTGACCAGAGAAAAGAACTCAGTTAATTTTTTTTGGGTATGGTGCTATCTTGATATGTTTTTCTTTGGAGAGGATTCCATCCCTTACCCCTCAGCTGATCTCTGTTGACCATGGTGAACCTAGAGAGCCTCGTATGGTATGATGGGTTGCTATGATGTCCCGCCATGGTGGCGATGGTTGTATGGTAGTTCGATTCGCTCTAGCATATTTTCATTGGTTACAGAACCAAATCTTTGCTATTGAGGATTTCACGTATGCAGGCATAGATTTTTGGGGAGACCCCGAGATTTCCTTACCTCTAGGGACACAATGGGATGAATCAGGTAAATAAATTTTTTTGATGTGTTTTAACTCTAATTTTTATTTTCTTTTTTGATTATCCAATACTGATAAAAAAAAATTTAAATGCAGATGTTGGTCCATGAAGGCTAGCCACTCTCCGCCGCTTCAAAAGGAAGCCAACGGAGCCTATTGCACAACCATAGAACTAGGCAGCAGAAATTATTACTAACTTAGAGCGCAACCTGGAAAGGTTGACTATAGATATCCCAGATACATCGATGGATGATATTCCTGTTCGTCTCCAGAGACACGTCACTGGTGTTCCTAGCCAGTTTAGGAGATACCTGTGTAGGGTGGCGCAGGCGATAGTTTATTATCATGATCATCACCATGGATAGTGGATGATGATCGTAGAATATTGTAATTTTGTTTTTTGTATCACTATTTCTCGGATCATAAGGTGTTTTAAACCTATGATCGTGGACGATGTAATATTTTTTGAAACACAAACTCTTATCTATGATATTACTACTTTGGTCGGCTATCTTGTTCAACACATATCGAATGTTGTTTTGATTTACTGTTTTAATGTTGCAAATTTCTATTTATAACATTATTAGCTAATGCATCAGCCAATGTATTTAAATTTCTTGGAATGTGTTGATATTCGATGTAATCAAAATGTCTTTCCAAGAGATGAACCTTCAAAAATAATCTTAGTAACACTGTATTTTTAATTGTGTATACTCCGTTTAAATGCGATACAATGAGTTTTGAATCTAGCCTAACAATCAAAAGTTTAATGCCAAATGAAATGGCATTAGATAATAACTCAATCACTGTGCTATATTCTGTAACATTATTCGTTGTTTGACCAAGGCTTACCCCATGCATAGAAACTAACTCATTAGTGGGTGAATAAATAACCCAGGCCTGTGGAAGAAATATTTCATGTACTATGACAGGCACTGTCAGCAAAACCAATATATGCTTGAAGGGATGTTGACATTTGCAATATCAAGAGTAATCAAGATAAGCAGTGATAGTATTAAAAGCAAAATTAAACTAAAAACACTCATCTAATCTAAAACAACTAACTAGAAAAATAACTAATGTACAGGTGAGATCTTCACACAAGAATTAAGCATAATATCTCTTCAGATAAATTCCATTTCTAGGTTTATCTAAAGAAACCTCATCATAATCAGTCAATTCATAAGCCCCTTTTGCAAGCACTAACTTGACAATGTAAGGACCATGCCACATTGGTTCAAATTTCCCAGCTCCTAGCTTATCGTTAGCTTCATCATATACCAAGACTAAGTCACCTTCTGAAAAAAAACGAGGTGTAACACTTCGGTCACACTAAGATTTAACATGTTTTTTATGAGCTTCATCTGCTAATGCAGTGGTGCATCAAGTCTCATCTAATTGTGCTAAGTACAAAAAGCGTTTTTCCTATCCAGAAGTAGCTAGTAGTAATTCTATGGCTAATTGGAGTGACGGTATTTCGCATTCAATTAGTAACACAACTTCTAAACCGTAAACCAGTTGAAAAGGAGTGAACCCTGTTGCAGTTTTTGCTGAGGTTCAGTATGCCCAAAGTGCTGAAGAAGGCATGGTATGCCAATTCGATTTATGAATTCCGATTATCCTTTTAATCATGGTGGTTAAAACTTTATTAACGGCTTCAACCTAACCATTAGCCTGTGGGTAATATGGAGTAGAGTTATCATGGCACAGGCCAAGTTGGTCAGAAATTTCGTTCATCATGATGTTTTGAAAATGACTCCCATGGTCAGTAATGATAGCTTGGGGTACACCAAAACGAGAAATTACATGATTGAATACAAACGTAGCTACAGTTTTTCCATCTGCTACAAATGTAGGCATTGCCTCGACCCATTTGGTAAAATAATCTACTGCGATAATAATATACCCATGCCCCTTAGCTGAGTGAGGGTTACATGTAATGAAATTAATGCCCCATTTTGAAAAAGGACCGATAGCAATTATGGGGTGAAGAGGAGCTGGTGGTGCACGCATCTTTCGAACAAATATTTGATAGTTGTGGCATTTTCGGACCGCAAGAATGAAATCTTTGAATAATGATGGCTAAAACTAACCAACGTGCAATATCTTTTGGACTGTGAAATACCTAGACATATGAACACCACATGCTCCAGAGTGGCAGTCATCCAAAACTCTTTCAGCCTCTTCATGAGTTAAACATCGTCTAAATATAGAATCTACACCACGACGATAAAGTGTGTCTCGAACAATATTGTATTGCTAAGATTCGTAACGGATCTTTCGTCGATGTGAACGTGAAAGTTTAGGCAGAAAAATTTGGGTTTGGAGATAAATGATGATATATCCATACCAAGAATCTAATGTACTGATCAAGAATAGAGATTCATTGGCAATCAGATGCTCTACCACAGTTTCCATCTCATTATTTGGGAAGTCACACATAAGTTCAGCAAACACCAGTGATTTCTTTGATTTGGATTTTTCAAATTCTAAATCAAACTCCTAAAGGATAAAAATCCATTTATATTATTTTCCCATGAGTAATTGTTTAGTCAGAATGTACATCATTGGGTTGCAATTAGATATCACAGTTGCTTTTCGTAACAAAATGTAATGACGAAATCGTTGGACAACTTGAACTGATGCCAAGGCCAATTTCTCCACATGCGAATATTTAATCTCTGTTGGATTGAGATTTCGACTGAGATAGTAAATCACATGCTCATTGTGGAATTCATCCTCTTGAACTAATACCATTCAAATGGTGGAATCAGAGGCTACTAGGTATAAAAAGTAATCCTGGCTGTAATTTGGTGGATGTAATAATGGTGCATGGGTCAACACATGTTTTAAAGCATCAAAATATCAATCAACAATCTCATCCCAAATAAAAGGAACATTCTGTTTTAACAGCCTAGTAAAACCTTTTGTTAACTCAGCATAGTTCTGGATAAATCTACGCAGAAAGTTTTCTTTCCCTTATAAACCTTGGAGTTGGCGAAGTGTGGAAGGAGGAGGTAAATTGATAATAGCATCAACCTTCAAGGGGTCAACACAAATGCCTTCTTCCAAAACAATAAATCCCAGTAATCTACCAGATTGGACACAAAAAAAAAAAATTGTGGGGATTCAAGCGAATCTTATAATGCCTACATCTCATTAAAATTGTTCATAAATGAGTAGGATGATCTTCCCCGTGTAATGAATGAGAAATTAAATCATCGAGATAAGGCTGCACAATGTTTTTAATGTCATGAAAAGCATAAGACATTGCCCTTTGAAAAGTTTCACCAACATTCTTCAATCCGAAAGGTAGTTTACAGTAAGCAACTATTCCCCAAGGACAAATAAATGATGTTTTTGGTTGATTAGCAGGGAGTATGTTTATTTGATTGTATCCGGAAAATCCATCCATAAATGAATACATTTCATTTCCAACACAATCTTCAATGATTTAGTCGATATAAGGAGTTGGATAATTGTCCTTAGGACAAGCTTTGTTAATATCCCTATAGTCGACACACACTCGTATAGTTCCTTGTTTTTTAGTAACAGGAACAATATTAGATACTCAATCCATTAAATGGATAGGATAAATAAAACCTGCTCTTAGTAATTTCTCAACTTCGGCTTTGATAGCAACAACTTTTCATGGATGTATTGGACGTAATTTTTGCCTGATAGGTTTAGCATCTAGGTAAGTTTTGATTTCAAGAACGACAATCTTGGGATCAATTCCTAGCATTTCTTCATAAGACCAAGCAAATGTGTCACGAAATTCTTGAAATAGGGCTTTATATGTAGTAATTTCATCTAACGTACAAGAAGTGCCTATATGAATGTTTTCAACAACTCTTGGTTTAACTAATATGTCAATGGGAACCGTCGAATAAATATCTCCCAAATTAACTTCAGAATCTGAATTTGTAATCGATATTGGACTCTGGGGTTCCTTGACATAGTCAATTGTAAAAATATATGAAAAATTATTTTCGAATCTATCAAGCTCAGGTAAAAATGATGACCTAATATTGATATCATCCCATGGTAAATCATCTATGGAAAAAAATTCACGAATGCTTTCATCAATATAAAACACTTGTTTAAAAGGATCGGGAATTGATGTTATAGCTGAGCTCGATGGTGAAAATGATTCTTCATTGATCACATTCATTGTATCAGAATCATTTTATGGTGGATTATAAAATGACTATACTGCTTGATATGCTATCTCAAAAGGACTCAAAGGCATCGCGCCATTGAAAGACTCCATTTCTGACTCTAAAGGCACTACCCAAGGATCATCAAATGGAATAGTTCTTGATGTAATCATATTGATATTAGCAATAGTACATGGTACATTAGGTGGAGGCATAAAAAAATTTCCCATTAAAGCAGAATCTTTGATTAAACCTACTCCAACATCCTCATAAGGGATAGTCAATTTTCTAACATGTTGAATACTATCTATAGAAGCTGGGTCAGACGAATAATATGAGAGCTAATCGATTTTTACATTTTTTCCTTGATGAGGAAACATGATTAATTGAAAAACGGATGATACGACAGCAGTCATAGCATAAGACCAACTTCAGCCCAAGAGAAGGTTGTAATCTAGAGGGGCATCAACTACTTCCACATCTAAATTAACAGTTTTACCTTCGACCTCTATAGGTAGATCCTGAAAAATTCCAAATGGATGGAATCCTCTTCAGTCAAAAGCTTTGAGGATTGTCGGGGATTGGTTAAGTGTCAGAGAACCAAGTGATTTCCAACAGTTTAACGACATAATACACGTAGACGCTCCTTCATCAGTAACAGTACGAAAGCAACATCTGTTTTTTACTAGTACTGGAATTTGAAAATCCATTTGATGAGGGAGTCGTGGTGTAAATTTTCTAAATCGAAGACCATAAGGTTTGAATCCCGAAGATGTATAGCTCCAATAGCTGATAAGAGTAATTTCCTTTGTGTCGGACATGATTTTAGCACTTCTAAGGCCAACATAGCTGAAGGAGAAATAGCTAAATCTTCAACAATTTTGTCGTTCTAAGTAGCTCTCACATGTGGATTGAAAGCTAATTTACGAAGTACACCTTTAGCAGGTGGTTTAATTACTAGATCAGGATTGGGTTTCTCGATATGAAGTGGATCAGAAACCGAAGGAGATGTAGCTGGTGCTGAATTAGAATTTTCTACTTCTTTACCAGTAACATGATTTTTACTTCCATAGTCTTGCGATTGTTGAGATTCAACAAGATGATGAGCTTAATGAAAAGAGTCGCCTTCACTATGTGGGCCCGCAGGCTATTTTTGGTGCAAGTCTATTTTTAGACATGATGATCATATTTCGTAAGTCATGGATGCTATTTTTGGACTATTTAAGTTGGAAAAATAGTTGAAATTCTATATTTAGAATATTGGGTGAATTCTATTTATAGATCGTTGATCTAAAAATAGATGCATGTCGATTATTATTAGCTCTTAATAATAATCAGACACTAAACAACAACTTATTCTCTTGGAGCACTTTGTTTTAGTGCACAGATGTGGTAGATTAGTGGACTAAGGGAATTATGCAATTCCCAAGGGTTTACTGGAGTTCATGCATGGAGGATTCAGTTAGAACTCAAGTGGCAGAGTAATGACAGAGTTGGAAGAGTATTTTATGGAGTTGTATTCAGTTTAACTCAGTTAGACTCAGTTGAGCTAGTTGTATCTAGTCTAACTGAATGATACACTAGTGAGAGTGGAGTGAATTAATTAGTTAATTAATTCACAAATAATAACTCATTAATCAACTGAACAATACAACAATTAACTACAGTGCATGGCAGTTTCAGTGGAGACCCAGTGGAGAGATAGGTGAAAGGGCAAGATGGACTATCTGTTGTGACTATAGTGATGCATTGATTGCATCACACACACATTGGAGTTTTCAATGAGGATTGCGCAGTCAAGGCAAGGGTAATTCAAATTCATTCAGAGCTATTCTTCAGTAGGGATTGCGCAGTGGAGGCAGGCTAGCAGGAGGGCAGAGATCGGTGCATGGATTTGCAAGATTGTTCCTGATTAGTGTATGACGATTGTACTGTATTGAGAGCTTGATAAGAATTGTATGAGGATTGTCATATGATTCCATGATACATAATATCTAGTTGGGGTTTTCATCTTCAGGCTTTCCTGGTTAAAAAAAACCGTGTTAATGTGAGATTGATTTTCTTTATGCTTCACATGTGTGTGCAATTAATTTTCTGCAATATATTAACAGTGGAATGATTCTATATCTTGCAAGAATTTAAATATTGTGAGATCAGGGGAATCTAGGACATATGCATGATTAATGTATATAATTTCTACATGGTATTGGAGCATTGTTAATTGAATATTGCAATTGTGAAGTGAGTTTGTGTTGGTGGACAATTCGAATTTGCTATAGAAGATTTTTGGTGCAGAAGTTGAGTATACATTGAAATGACTTTCAATGGGTTGCGATTGGAGTATGCCCTTGATGGGAGCTCGAATTAAATAGCCTAAAAGGATAGGATGGAGGTGGTGCTGGAGGATAATGGGCTGGATGAGTTCATCAATAGTGATGTTCCTAAGCCGGGATCTAGCGATGTTGCATTACTCAACGCATGGAAAAAGAAGACAAAAAAGACGAGAAGAATTCTGTTGGAAGGCATGAAGAACCATATTGTGTCCAACCTTCATGGGAAAGCCACTCCATTCTTAATGTGGAAGGATTTGACAGATTTGTTCCAAATCAGAAGTGACCAGAGGAAGTTGGCGCTTAAAGACAAGCTCAGAAAAATAAAAATGGAGAAGGGCGACAGTGTTCCAGAATACCTCACAAAGTTTGTCCACTGCAATGATGAACTGGGAATTGTGGGGGTTACTGTTGATGAAAGAAGACTTGGTGAGCTTGGCTCTCCTTGGGATTCCAAAGATTTGGCATAGCTACGAAGACTATGTCAATGGACGGGAGAAACTATAGGGATGGGAGTGACTTTGGTCGAATCTTGTGCAGGAGGAGATAAGGCGGGGTACCAGGGATGGCTCTTCATCGAAGAATGAAGATGAAGAGAATTGCGCTTTGGCTGCCAAAGCAAGGAAAGGGAAGGGAAAGAAAAATCCTTCAAAATCCAAAGCTAAAGGTAAGAAGTAGGATTTGTCCAAAGTGAAGTGTTTTCACTGTCACGAACATGGGCATTTCACCATTAACTATCCACAGAAGAAGAATAACAAGAAGGTTGCTAGAGCTACAGCTAGAGAGGCCTTAGCCTCACAATTTGAACTTGATTTCTCTTTGATTGCATGCTTGGTTTCTAGTTGTATGGGATCAGTGTGGTATCTTGATAGTGGTGCGTCTTTCCATATGACGGGAGACAAGGAGTTTTTTAGTGACTTGGAGGAGAAGGACCTCCAGATGCATATAGAGATGGGCGACGATGGTCGATACAATGCGACTGGAATTGGGACCATTAACTTTGAGAGGGAGTCTAGTAATCCATTCTTGTTAAATAATGGTATGCATGTTCAAGGTCTGAAGAAGAATTTGGTCTCAGTCGTAATGCTGGAAGACAAAGGTTATGATGTTGTTTTCAGTGAGGGAAAAGCCTTTCTTCGACATGAAACAACGGGGCAAACCAAGAATATAGGGGTTCAAATTAAGAATCTCTGCAAGCTAGAGGTAGATGGTTACGCTGCAATGGTGGGCAAAGCAGAAGAAGTGGTGATCTGGGATGAGGGCGAATTATGGCATAGGAGATGGGGCCATCTTCACCATGGCACTTTGAAGATTTTACAGCAGATTTCTACTGGAATTCCCAAGGGTACTCTGGCACAGTCATATCAGTGCAAGGGATGTACTATGGGTAAGTTTGTGAAGACTGCCTTTCATGAGAAGGAGAACCGTGCTTCGGTGATCCTGGAGAGAATTCACACAGACGTGTGTGGACATTTCTCGGTTGCTTCAACAGAAAAACACAGGTATTATGTTATATTTTTTGATGACTATTCTCATATATGTTGGATCTTCTTCATGCAGAAGAAGAGTGAAATGTTCTCAAATTTCTGTGAGTTCAAAGCATTGGTGGAGAAGGAGTCGGGGAAGCAAGTGAAAGTTCTACAAAGTGATAATTATGGTGAATACATCTCGAGTGAATTCAAAGACTTCTGTAGCAAAGAAGGAATTCGAAGAGAACACATAGAGCCTCATAACCCACAGCAGAATGGGGCCACTGAGAGGAAGAACAAAACAATCGTGGGTGTTGCACGAGCGATGTTGCATGACCAGGGCCTACTGATGCACTTATGGGTGGAAGCATGCAACACTACGGTTTATGTACAAAACCATTGTCCTCATAGAGTACTCAACATGAGTACACCTGAAGAAGCTTTTACTGGTAAGAAGCCTGATATTTCTCATTTGAAGATTTTTGGCTCATCTATTTACTTTCATGTGACAAAGGACGCTAGGAAGAAGCTAGAGCTGAATGCAGAAGTTGGGATATTTTTGGGGTACACAGAAACACCCCATAATTATCGTGTGTATTTTCCAGACAGTTAAATGACTGTTGTGCGATGGGATATAAAGTTCAATGAGGTGAAAGCCATGAAGTTTTCACTTGAGAGGGAGCTACACTTGCATGTAGAGGAGGAACTTCTTGTTCCCAAAGATGAGCCTCTAGATGTGGATCAGCCATAGGAGGAGATTCATGGAGTGGAGGAGTCCACTCATGCAGAACCAAACATCAGACAAGGTAGAAAGCATACCACAGAAGCTAAGAGATTGAAGCTTGATGCGGAACAGAATGTAGGAGTCACTACATCACAGTGCAAACAGAGATAGTCACCTGACTGATTTACTGAATACATGGCTCTTATGAGCAAGTGTATCGTGACAGAGCCATCTTCTTTTGAAGAAGAAATACAAGAGCCCACATGGTTAGATGCCATGGTTGAGGAGTATGACTCCATTGTTAGAAACAGTGCTTGGAAGATTGTTCCAAGGACGGTGGGAAAATCAATTGTAGGATCAAGATGGATCTACAAGGTAAAGCAAGTTACTGATGGGAGTGTCGAGAAGTATAAGGCAAGATTCGTTGCATGGGGATTCTCACAGATCAAGGGGATTGAATATGAAGAAACCTTTGTACCTGTCGCACGGTATTCTTCCATACCGACCATCCTTTCTCTCTCAGCGCAGATGGGTTGGCACATTCATTAGATGGATGTGAAGACTGTATTCCTTAATGGGATCATTGAGGAAGAGGTGTACATTGAGCAGCCTAAAGGATTTGAGATCTTCAGCAGTGAGTCGCATGTGTGCAGGCTCAAAAGAGCGTTGTATGGGCTGAAACAAGCATCATGTGCTTGGTACACTCGGATCGACAACTATTTCACTGGACTTGGCTTCACCAAGAGTGAGGCGGATGCAAACCTGTACCAGATTGTGGTGGATGGTAAGCTTTTAATCATTGTTCTTTATGTTGATGATTTAATACTAACCGGTGATGAGCAGTTGATACACTCATGCAAGGCAGACCTTGCAAAGGAGTTTGAGATGAAGGATTTTGGCCTCCTTCACTATTTCCTTGGATTGGAAATATGGCAGCGGGAAGGGGAACTTTTTGTGTCTCAAGGCAAGTATGCCTGGGAGATTTAGAGAAGTTTCACATGCAAGGTTGCAAGCCTATCGACACTTCTCTTCCTGGAAATTGGAAGAAAGAGGATGCTACATCAACAGAGGTAGTGGATGCCACTATTTATCGACAATTGGTGGGTTCGCTCATGTATTTAGTCAATACATGACCGGACATATGCTATGTGGTGAACTAGCTTTCATAAGCGATGGTTAAGCCTACCAAGATCTTTTGGAAGGAATGCAAGCATGTCCTGAGATATCTCAGGGGCACATCTGAGTATGGTTTATGGTACAGACAGACTGATCAGGTGAAGTTGCATGGCTTCACAGATGCATATTGGGCAGGAAGCCCAACAGACAGAAGTATCACATCAGGAGGGATTTTTAGTATCGGATGTACGAAAGTTTCTTGGTACAACAAGAAACAAAGATCCATGGCACTCAGCTCAGCGGAAATAGAATACATGGCAGCAGGTCAAGCTGCATGTGAGGCTATCTGGATGAGGAAGATCCTGGTCAGTTTGTTCAGTTCACATTTAGATCCCACAATGATACATTGTGATAAACAGAGTTGCATTAAACTCTTGGTTAATCCTGTGTTTCATGATAGATCTAAACATATTGATATCTGGTATCATCATATCAGAGATTGTGTGCAACGGAAGATCATGTTGCTTCAGTACATTCCTACGGAGGATCAGGATGCAGATATTCTGATGAACGCGCTCACCAAGAGAAAATTCGAATACCATAGAGGTAGGATCAGGGTGAAAGATAATCCCTATCTTGTTGAGAGGGAGTGTTGAGATTCAACAAGATGATAAGCTTATTGAAAAGATTCACCTTCACTAAGTGGGCCCACAGGCTATTTTTGGCGCAAGTCTATTTTTAGACATGATGATCACATTTCAGAACTTGTAGGATGCTATTTATGGATGGTTGGTGAATTTGGGAAAATAGATGAAATTCTATTTTTAGAATATTGGGCAAAGTCTATTTATAGATCGTCAATCTAAAAATAGATGCATGTCGATTATTATTAGCTCTTAATAATAATCTGACACTAAACAGCAACTTATTCTCTTGTAGCACTTTTTTTTAGTGCACAGATGTGGTAGATCAGTTGACTGAGGGAATTACACAATTCCTAAGGGTTTACTGGAGTTCATGCATGGAGGATTCAGTTAGAACTCAAGTGGCAGAGTTATTATAGAGTTGGAAGAGTAGTTTATGGAGTTGTATTTAGTTTAACTCAGGTAGACTCAATTGAGCTAGTGGTATCTAGTCTAACTGAATGATACACTAGTGAGAGTGGAGTGACTTAATTAGTTAACTAATTCACAAATAATAACTCATTAATCAACTGAACAATACATCAGTTAACTACAATGCATGGCAGTTATAGTGGAGACCCAGTGGAGAGATAGGTGAAAGGGCAAGATGGAATATCTGTTGTGACTATAGTGATGCATTGACTGCATCACACACACATTGGAGTTGCCAATGAGGAGTGCGTAGTCAAGGAAAGAGTAATTTGAATTCACTCAGAGCTATTCTTCAGCAAGGATTGCACAGTGGAGGTAGGCTAGTAGGGGGTAGAGATAGGTGCATGGATTTGCAAGATTGTTCCTGATTAGTGTATGATGATTGCACTGTACTGAGAGCTTGATAAGATTTGTATGAGGATTGTCATATGATTCCATGATACATAATATATAGTTGGGGTTTTTAGCTTCAGGCTTTCCCAATTAAAAACAAATGTTTTAATGTGTGATCGATTTTATTTATGCTTCACATGTGTGTGCAATTAATTTTCCACAATAGATTAACAGTGGAATGATTCTGTATCTTGTAAGAAGTTAAATATTGTGAGATCATGGGAATATAGTACATATGCATCCTTAATGTATATAATTTCTACGGCGATCGAGTCACAACCATTACTTGAGACATCATCAAAATATCTACTGATGTATTAGAAGAAGATCCAATCATCTTGCTATCTTGAACAGGAAAAAGATCTTTCAAGACAATGGGCATGGGTGAACCTTTGACGAACTTAGATACCTCAGACCTATGCAGGAATTCCTTGGTGAAATGATCCTCGCCACAGATAAGACAAGGATAACGAGGTTTTCGTTTATCGTCAGTCGACTCTTTTTTCTCATTTTTTTCCTTGGGATATGAAGTCAGTTTACTTTTATTCTTCCCTTTCTTCTTATTACCAGATTTTGACTTAGTGGTAGAAAAATATACAACGTGAATATCAGCAGAAGTTTCCAGGGAAGAATCTCCTTTTGGTGAATCAGGTAGAGTTATTATAGGAGAAGTAAACTTTGAATATTTCTTCTTACTTTTATTCGTACTAACTGAACCGATTACACCATCAACGGCATAAGACCCTGAAGGAGTTGTTTTTATCTGACCAGGAAGCGGTAAATCGAGAATTTTCTCATACAAAGTACCTAACTGGGTATATACCAAGTGAAGATACTGAGCTTGAGAAATGACTTGTTCTTCTGTAACAACTCCTCCTTTAGCTATATCTTCAGTGATTTTTGGAAGTAATGATTTTATAAACCATTCTTCCAATATTTGATCTGGAATAAAAACTTTCACCAAACGTCTTCTACATCCCCATTCATGTATATAATCTAATATGTACGTAGATGTATGTTGTTTTAGTGAAGTTAATAATTCTGTGCCATTGTCATATCTGACTAGCAATTGAAAATGAGTTAAGAAGGTGGTTGCTAGAGCATTGAAATTGTTAAATGAGCCTCGTGGTAGTTCAATGTACCATTTGGCAGCTAATCCTATTAACGTTCTCAGAAAAAGTCTAAGACGGATGGAATCGTCGATCAAAGAGTTGGATGCACACTAGAGGTGGTAAGTCATGATATGGTTAGAAGGGTCCTCTCCTGATTTTCCTTCGAACTTCGGGATATCACTGGGAAACTTATTTGCCATTGGTAGCCAATACAGATGATAATAGATGGGATCATTCGTAATACATGACAAATCAGGTAAATCCAAAGTTTCTATGAATGGAAATCGACGGTTAGGGTCCTGCTGATAACCTTGTGAAATTATACTAGTTCCAGGAGGAGGATATCCAGGATATCCTGGAATAGCCTGTGAATTTGGAATCGGAATGCCCATTGGATAACCAGGAATAACCGGGCCATACTGGGGTTGAAAAGGTGTTTGATATGTATACCCAGGATATGACTATTGCTGGTAAACTAGATTTTGTGAAACAGGTCCATATTGATATTTCCCTTGATACAGTTGATAAGTAAACTGAGGTTGACTTTTTATAGCTATACTTGTACCAGGTTGTCCTATAGGCATCTGAACAATAGTCTAAATTGTAGGTCCAGACTGCGAAGCAGAAACTTGAGGAATTTGTACTGATATTTGCGGGGCATTAGTAATAGGAGGTGTAGACACTCCAGGAATAGGTGTGGTAGGTTGAAAAGAAGTTGGAGAAGCAGTTTGTGGTGGAGTTCTAGGTGTACTTAGACTAGGCTGCTGAACAGGACCAGATGCAGGTATTTGGATTCTAGGCTAGACTGGCTGTAGGGTTTGATTATAACCAACCTATTGTCCAACTTGATAATAAGGTACTTGCACATTGGGCTGCAAATTATGTTGGACTTGGGATGGATCCCACACCATATTTACTTTGGGATATGAGGGTCCCATTGAAGGTTTTACATAAGATGGACCATAACTAGGTTAAACATATGGTTGATAACTAGCTGGATAATTTCCACCTCCTTGTAAAATTTTCTATTCTGGATAGAACTATTGTCCTAAAGGAAGCTGCAAACCTTGTTGTCGGTACTTCCCTTGAGGTTGATATTGACCTTGAGGCAAGTACTGACCTTGAGGCATATACTGTCCTTGCGGTTGATATTGACCCTGAGGTATGTACTGTCATTGGGGTTGATATGGACCTTGAGGTATGTACTATCGTTGAGGTTGCCCCCCAGGCGGTATTTTACTACTTTGAGGTTGTCCCCCAGGTGGTAAATTACTACCTTGAGGTCTGGGGTTTGGAATATTTCCATACATCATATAAATTTGTTCATTGTTCAAAATTCCAGTATTTGATTCATTTGGACCAGATGATGGCATACGTTTGTCGAGAAAAGGAGATTCTCCTAAGAAAGTACCAGAGAGCGACTGATATCCTGCAAGAACAGACAAACCACCATAAAAAAATGTTTCTGGAGATTCAAAAAACATAGATGACTCACTAGAAATGTTTAACAAAGGTGTATAACCTATTGGTGTAGGGTAATAAGGAATTCGAGGTGGCAAATAATTAATACCAAAATTTTGTAGAAAATTTGTCAATGAAGAATACCAAGCATCTTGTCTAAAAGTACTGTAAAAAATTGATTCACGTTCTTTGAGTTCTAAAGTTTCCTGAGTTGAAGGAAGAACAACTTCTTATTCTATGTTAGTAACTTCTTCAATACTAATGAGACTAGGAGGGAAATCTTTTGTGATTTGATCCCTCACTCTAGGTGAATCAGGAAGACTAGGAGTTGGAGTAATGAACTCTAAAGTAAACTGAGATGTAGTAGACTCAGTTTCTGGCTCAGAAATTTCAGGTTCAGAAGGTGATAATTCACTACTTGTAGAAGCAAGTTCAACTAGTTCAGAAAAAGAAATTTTCTGAGGAGTATCCTTTGCTGCTTGTGGTTGATCTACTTCATAATAAAGATGAATAATAATGGATGTTTCTTCCTATTCTGTTGATCCAGTCCTTGATGTTTGTCCTTTTTCAGATTTATTTTTTTCTAATTGGCTTGGTGTATATTTATGGGGTTTCCCCTGCATTCTATGTGATTGTCTCGGTAATTTAGCCACGATTAAAACCTTTAACACATGCAATCAAAGAAAATTTCAATAAAAATCCTAAAGTCACTAAGGAAAAAATCAAATGAATCACACGCCTATAAAAATCTAAGAGATCAATCCACGCACAAACAGTAGATTCCCGCACTAAAAATACTAGTTGGTGATGAAATCCAACATCGTAGCATTTTAATGTAGAGATGGTGGTTGGAACAGTTACCCCAAAAACCTGCTTAATGAAACATACCGGTTCAAATTTCTCCACTTAAACCATCTCGAGTGAAGATAACCCTCCGAAGAGTCCAAGTGAGTCTAGTCGACGTCTGCTCCAGGTACAGTGGGACCTTCCCTCCACCGTCACCTTTGGAAAGAATCCTAAAGTTTATAGCCACTAAGATCACCAACGGGAACACATATACCTGGGGAAATAGTCTACAATCCGATATACACGCAAGGGTAGAGTAACAAGCTCAATCCCCTTGAAGGCTCCTTGACATAATCCAAGGTTTACTGACAAGTGACCCCAGGCTCCTCGACAATGGTCTATCTGAGGTTTACCATTTTTAATACTTTCACATATGTTATCTTTCCCAATGAGATAGGTATGATTACCTCACTAGTTCGGACATGATCTCGTGCTTGACTCCTTTAGGAGGAGCTTCCCAGAGCATACATGCTACAATTGGATTTTCCTACCGCAAGATTGACTACTTGTTTGTTTTAACTACCTTGGAAAGTTAACTACAGCCTATTCCAAGACACTAGCCTAAGCTATGTTGGTGGAAAAGAGCCCTAGAAAACATAAAATTTCTAGATTGATTTTAATTAAGCATTACTTGATAGTCAAGACAAGTTGGGATAATAACAGAGAATCAAGTAATTGGATTCCAAAAAACAGAATTTTTACTTTTTCAAAAAATTTCTAGAAGTCCACAATTTTTAATGGAGCAAGGTGTAGTACCGCACTATATTGCACTAAAATCTACGGAGTCTACCACTCTATTTTAAAAAAAAAAGTGCAGAAGGCAGGAAAAATATAGGAAAAAATAAAAATACAGATTTACATTCAGGGACCCTATTGAGTCTTCTACCAAACCCAGTTTTGAGCTAATCAAAGTCAAAGAAATCTCAAAGAAATCTTTCAAAAGTAAAGCTAAAAATGAAAAAGAAAACTAAGTTCAGATTTATCCCCAGCGGAGTCACCATTTTGTTAGACGCACAAATTCTTCTTGCAGACAAGAACAATCTCCCTAGTATCCTAAGGATATCTAGAAACAAATAGACAAATACAAACCATTTTCTCTATATCATTATGCTTCAGAATTATTAATTAACTACATATGGAGAGATGCTCCTACCTGAAGTCCAACGCTTATTTTGATCTTCAATCCAGTCACTCCAAAAGATATTGATCCAGCACATAAGACATGTGATCAAAGACAAGCAAAAAGGATCAAAACCACTTACAAGATATAATAATTTAGAAACAATAATCTATCTCAGTGATCAAGGAATCCAAGAATTAAATTATTCAAAGAGATACATGAACAAATTAATGAGAAAATAGAATCCATTTGTATTAACTTTGAATGATAAGAAGTAACCTTACAAACTTGACACCTTGATGTTTGTATACGTTCTTCTGGGGTCCCAAACAGTCATTTCCCTCGGTTTGACAAGACTCCAACTCTCTGAATTAGCATGAAACTATGGACATGAGTATGTAATCGTTCTCATGTCAATGATGCCAAATATGGAGAGTATAATTTCTTCAACAATTCACCTCAAAACCACCAAGTTATAAGTACCCTTGAGACTAAAACATGATCTCAATTTATAATAGAAGGGAAGTAGTTTTAGTTCCAATAAGGAATGGATAAATTCCTCTCATAAAGGGATTTTAGCTCCAAAAACCAAGGGATAGCTCCATTAATGAAGGGATAGAGGTTCATGAATGGAAGGGGTGAAGCTCGACCAGATAACGCTTCTAGAAGCCTCCAGCTGGGAGAATATTCGATCAGCTGGGCTTCTAGAACTTACTTTTTCTTTTATTTTACCTTTTACATGGGTCCACAGTTTTAACAAGTAGAATGTGCGGGATGTGCCGCTGGTTTTAGAACAATAAACCGTGATACTGCAGGCAATGACTAGGAAAAGTGCTAAGCTAGGATTTTTAGGGTTTTAATGAGCTTTTCTCCAATTCCAAGACTTGGTTTAGGAACTTTATGATTTTGGACCGCTAAGGGAGCAATAAATAGGTATTGATGAACCCATATAAATAGTTAAATGTCATGATGACAAGTGTAACAACGGTTCCCTTTTTACTACTAATATATTTATCAAAATAGACAAAGTATAAGATAACTAAACTATCATTGTGATGGCCTTATGGTATTTGTGTCATTTTTCTCCTCATTCAAGGAAACCCATTTAGAAAAAATTATTCACACTTCTAGCCATAAGGGAATTTCTATTGATCCATTAGAAGATTCAAATCCCCCTTACTTTCTATTATCCATATGGTGTTTTTGTTAGCTTTTTCTTCCCATCACTTTATCCAACTAGATTTTATGATGTCATTCATAGTGAAGTTATGTCAATGAATTTTCTCTACTATAGTGATATTTTCAATTACTCATTGGTGCTCATCGATGTTCTCTTTGCACTCTTCCACTACTTCATGGAATGGAATTATCTCATTATGTGTGCCAAAAATTAGTAGGTGAAGCTTAGTCATATTATGTTTTACCTTATCCTGCATCCTTTTGCATGCTAACCACTCCCTCTCCATGCATTCAATTGGATTTTCTACGAATTAAGCCCAGTAAAGAGCAATGAAGATCTCTACTTGAGACTCTCTTTGGTTAAGAGAGTAATCCCATGTTCTTTGTCTCTACTTTCCATTTGTGTATACTAGATAAAATCCATTTGATTGTGTTATGGCTCATATTTCCTTCCACTAAAAAACCTCTTTATTAGGTAAAAATGACTACAAGGTCCTATTTACAAATTCAAGGACTTTATGCATAAAGGTATCTTGCACTTCCATGAATCACAAGTGTCGTCCCATGAGGTCAACTACAAATAGTTTTTTTCCTCTTATTTCTTTCTAGTACTTCACTTGGTGTTGCAAGGGTGCAACCTATTTGCACAATTGATTCAACTCCTTTTCTTCTTTCCTATCCCTGTTAAATGAAGAATGTGAAAAGCTGAGATTAGCTACTACTAATTTAGTTCCTTTGGCCCTATTACTTTATAACATGACTTCTTCTTAGGTAAAAAAGACTCCAAAATCAACAAAAAAAATGTGCATTATTTACATTCACATGAACACATACCTCATGTTCCTATTGTAGGCTAGTGTCTCAAAATCCACCACATCATCCATTGGTTATGGAATAGACTGGTCTCCACATGAAATAATATTCTTCAAGTTTCTTGGAGTTTGCACCTATTCCATCAATATGTCGATTTTTATAGAAAATCAGCATAGATTCCAGTGATCTCGTAATATGCTAAAAAAACTACTTTAATCTATTCTACAAATTGCGGAAACCAATTACAATCGCACAATAACATGAACAAGAAAGAGAAATAATTTCAAACGAAAAACACAAATATTTCTCTGGGGAAAGCCTCAGCTAAAAACCCTGCTATATGTATATTGCATTAAGTCAAGAATATGAAACAATAAATGATCCTCTCAGGCTTGAGAGCTATTTGCACTATCTCTAAGGGTCTCACACTACCAACCAGTGCACCAGTTTCTCTTGGAGCACCTTTCTCTCACGAAATCCACACACAAACTTGTGCTTCCTATTAATTGGTCTCACCAACTTGTGCTCACAAAAACAATGATTAATATTTTTCCTTCATTCCTCCTTTTAAATGCAATTTTCTCTAATTAAGGAATGGTTTATTTTAGGCCTTCTTCTGATTTCATGCACCACCTGTACAATTTGGATGGTTATACAACTGATAGTACACTTCCTTTTAACTTCAATCTCAAATGGGTCTTCCTTAGAACTAACATGCAACATCTATTTATAGAAAATTATCAGTTATATAATTGATCGCTACATTTGAATTAAATCTAATTTAATTCACTTGACCTCTCACTAGTTCCTCCATCAGTTAGAACTAGTTAAACTAATTTTAACTCAAATAATAAATTTAAACAATTAAAACTTAAAATAAATTGTAAATGGACCCCCTAAAACTTAGACTGAACTCTACAAGAATCTATTTTGACCCTCAACTTGAATTGACTGAGTTAAATAAGTCTTCCCAACTCAGTTAACTCGTACAAGTTTTCATGTAATGTGGAATTACAGTTTCCTTCTAATTTAATTAGGGGAAATTAAATTATAATCCCTTTTGATGCCATTTTCAATATTTCTTGTTGCCATTTTCAACACTTCCTCTCAACAAGAAAGGAATTCAACTCTATCCCTATCTGGTAGCTTTGGAATGTTCTAAATGCAACACTTCTATCTATTGTTGTTTCTACTCCAATTTATGAAACTAAAAAGCATCCAAACTGATCAATATGATGCATATGTCAGCAGAGTTTCTTACTAATACTAGATATTTCACTGTCAACTGAAAAAATATGCATTGATGCTGACTCTCCACTGTGACATCTGCACTGCTGCCAACTTTGCTCTATGTTCCCCTGCATTTGACTGCTACTAGTCTATGCATCTGTCATTCTAACATCTGATTGCATTAACCGCCACTGATCCATCCTGCTACTGTGTAATGTGGGCTCGCGTAGTAAATTAATGATCCATGAGACAAGACATCTCAATGGAACTTGCCCAAATTTTTGCACTCTTAGGACTATGACTTCACATTTCCCCACCTCTCACCTATAGGTATGGATGCAGGTTCTCCCTCTTCCTAATTGGCTCAAAATTCCCCTGTACTATAGGTATCTGCTTGAGTGTATGCCTCCACTCAGTCTCCTCTTTCCTTCTCTAATTTTGGTTGCTTCACAACTTTCTGACACTTCATCTAAGGCTACACGTTGAGACGTAATTCACGCTCCCTCTCAACCACCAAGTACCTAACCTTTCCCTTTCTCCTAAAATATTTTCATGAATCTTCGACCTCGAGATCATATAACTTCTTGAATTTCACACTGATCTGTTTCACGCGTCGCGTGGCAATGTTTCTAAGGAAAGCGTTTCCTTTTCTAAATATCACATCATAGCCAATGTATTGCAATACTGCGATGGAAACAAGATTCTTATTTAGCCTTGGAATAGACAATACATATGTGATTTTGAGAGGGGATCCAGACTCCCTATGAAAAGTAAATATACCGATATCAGTTGTGTTATACCTCCCATCATCTCCAAACTCTATCTTCTGCTTGAGGTATTTTTCCTTGATGTCACTAAAGAGATATCTATTCCCCGTCATATGGAATGAGGCACTACTGTCAAGATACCACATGCATCCCATTACAATTTTGTCCATGTATGCAATGAGAGTGAAATCAAGGTCGAACTGTGAAGCTATAGTTTCACCTGCTGCTGCAGTTGTATGCTCCTTTCTTGCCTTCTATGGACACTTCATGGCATAGTGCCCGTACTCGTCATAGTGAGAACACTTGGTGTTGGGAAAGTATTTCTTCTTGCACTATTCACCTTGGGACTTGTTTCCCTTTGATTTATTTCCTTTTTTGACTAATGTAAAATATTTTTCTTTGTCTTTGGAAAAGGTCCTGTCTCCGATGTTCAACCTTATCTCCTCTTGTACCAAGTCAGACCATAATCGCTCCCACTCTAGTAACTTCTCCCTTCCATTCACCAAATCCTGGTAGTTTTTCTTGATCTTAGGAAGGCCTAGAAGTTCCAGGCTCACTAGATCATCCTCGGGAATGGTAACACCAATGCTTCCAAGCTCATCTCGACATTGACTGAACTTCACCAAGTATTTTGGTATTGTCTCTCCCTTGTCCATCTTGATTTTTCTGAGCTTGTCCTTCAGTGCCAGCTTCCTATGGTCACTACTATTTTGAAACATATATGTTAAGGTATTCCATATAGCATATGGATTTTCCTTTCCATGGAGATTCGAGGCAATATTATCTCAAACTCCTTCTAACAGAATCTTTCTTGCCTTTGCTACATTCTTCTTCCATGCAACAAGATTTTGAGAATCTACTGATGCGGACCTAGGAATATCACTATTTATGAATTCCTTTAGTCTGTTGTGCTCCAACACTACCTCCATAATTTCCTTCCAATATATGTAATTTTTAATGCCCTCAAGGGCATAATTGAGTCACAATCCATAGAAAGACATCCCGATCTGTTGTTGGTCCTAAAGAATAAATCTGTAAATTTGATTCACCTGTTCAAAAAAAACTTTGGTTCTTCTCTTCTATAGTGATTCCTCTTCTAATACCATGTAGAAAATAAAAATAGATTCAAATTATCTTGTAATATAATAAAACAAAATACTTGATTCTATCTATAAATTGTGGAAAACAACTATGATCACACAATCACATGAACAAGAAAAATAAATAATTTCAATCGCATGAAAAAAAAGATTTATCTAGGGAAATCCACGGCTAAAAACCTCTATCTGTATATTGTGTTAAGTCAAGAATATGGAACAATACAATGTTTCTCTCATGCTTGAGATCTCTCAGCACTATCTATGACAGTCTCACACTACCAACCTCTGCACAAGTTTCTCTTAGCACACCTTTCTCTCACAAGTTCCATGCAAAAACTTGTGCTTCCTATTGTTTGGTCTCACCAACTTGTGCTCACTAATATAATAGTTAAAATTGTGCCTTCATTCCTCCTTTGAAGTAAATTTTCTCTAATTAAGGAATGATTTATTTTAGGCCTACTTCTGACTGCATGCATGACCTGTACAATTTGGATGATCATAAATCTGATATTACACTTCCCTTTAACTTTGATCTGAATTGGGTCTTCCTCAGAACTGACATGAAACAATTTTTTATAGTGAATTATCAGTTATATTATTGATCACTTCATGTGAATTAAATCTAATTTAATTCACTTGACCTCTAGCTAATTCCTCCATCAGTTAGAACTAGCTAAACTTATTTTAAGTTAAATAATTACAACTCAAAATAAACTTCAACTAGACCCCTTAAAACTTAGAGTGAACTCTACAGGCCTCTAGTTTGACACTCAACCCAAATTGACTGAGATAGCTAAGTCTTCCCAACTCAGTTAACTCATACAAGTTGTCATGTGATGCGGAATTACAATTTCCCTCTAATTTAATTAAGGGAAAATTATATTAGAATCCCTTTTGATTCCATTTTCGATATTTCTTGTTTCCATTTTCAAAAAAATTTTCTTAGGCCTACTTAGTCATAACAATGTTGTTTTAGGTCCCTAAGGATCCTTTGAATCCTTCAACATCAATAGATTATCATATGGAAACCTTCTTTATTTCAAGTGTTTCTTCGAAGGTGGTTGTCTGTTCATTTTCTATGGAAGCTCCTCCCTAGCCAATGTTCTCTTCTTTCTATTTTTTCATATCATGGGTTTTAGTACTTGTTAGGGCCTCATCCATTATTGGTTTCCCAACCTTTATTGTTTTTATTATTAAGTTATATTGATAAAAATATAAGGAAAACATGTTTTTGGTTTAGGTGTAATGGATTTGAGTTATGTATATTTTTTTTTCCATCTCTCCCTTTATGACCCTCTCTTCTTGTTTTCTTCCAATTATCTTAGTTATCATGGCCATCAGTTCCACTAATACTTGTAAAGAATTTTCCTCTTGTTATTTCCTCCTATGCACAATTAGGTATTTATTCCTTTACTATGCCTCTTTACTTAACCTCTTATGTTCAAGATTCTATTCTGCGTATTCTTCCTATTGTTTCTTTGTCAATTCATCCTCCACTTGAATTTCGCTCTCTTCCTCCTTTTCCCTTTCATGTTCATCCTATATATCCTTTAGTTCTAATTCCTCCTTAAGATGGGATATATTTGCTTCGATTTCCTCTTTATTAATATTTGTAGCATACTTACTAATTATTATCATTTATTCTTCTACAGATAATGAGGAAAAAATAATAGCTTTAGGATTATCCCCTTTCTTCAACATTGTTTCCCAATCTTGGGAATTTTAGGTAAAAATATCATCTTGCCAATTGTCATGAGCACGTGGCCAACTTACAGATTTTTTTTTAGCATGTTTCAATAATAATCCTTTGGGGTCATGTATTCTAATTATGCTAGTGTCACACCTATATTACAATTGCGCTTGTCCTTACTTTTTAGCATGCTTGATAACCTATCTAGAAATTATAGCAGATGAAACTCATTTTCTTGCCTTTTGATAGAATGGGATTTAAACCCTACATAATGGTTTGATAAAAAATATCCCTCACTAATAGCTTAACTTAGACATAGAAAAAGATGTGTAGGGCCAATAACCCCATATATATGTATATATGTGAGATCTTCATGAGGTACAAGCTTTTGATAAAAGCCAATTTTCTTTATTTTCCTACACAATCTATGGCATAATTTCCTAAAGATAAGTTGATACAAATGGAAAATGAAAGTATCATAAATAAGCATGTAAGGCCTATTGTACTTTCTTTCTTATAGCAGATTTAAGTGTACTTGTACTAGCTGGTTTGATAGCTACCAATCTGCTATTAATCCAAAACAATTCCTAGCATAGATGGAATTTAATAAATAGGATGACATGTAAAAAATCATGGTTCCAGTAGATCCATGATTTTGTGCCTACTCAATTTTAGTGTTGATTTTCCTACATATGATGACTCCCCAATTAATTAATTTTCCTTGCATGGCTATAATAAAATCTAGGAAATCCCATGCGTGTATGAACTCTGAATAATATTTCTCTCAATATATTCTACATAGCAAGAACATAATGTACATGTAATGTTCTCATAGACTGGGACTTGGGTATATACCCTCAAACCAAGTGAAAATATCCTCATTCTACTAGCTAGCCAAAAATATTTCCTATATCATACTTCTCATAAAATGTCAATGCAAAATTGATTTTTAGGAGCTTCGTAGGGTATAAGAACTTATAGTATCATCAAAATTCCTAGGGTAGGAAATTACATATGTATTCTCCTCTATCACCACTCACCGTGAAACTCTCTAGATTAATGTGTTTGATTACCTTTTCTATGATTTCCATACCTGGAAAAATTGGGGCCCTTTTTATAGCGAAACGTAGTTTTGGCTTCCTAATAAAACCAAAGACAAAGTTGTCAACTTTCACCTTCTTTTGGTCACTAAATAGTGTGAAAATGTGTTATTCCTAGTTCTTAAAATAGTTAGAGATATAATTATAAGGATTTTCCAAAGATGAACCAATTTTAATTGTTGTATCTCCAAAATAAGGGACATTGAGCTATCACTTCCTTGCTAGTAACAAAATGATAGCCTCATGGATTTTAACTTCCTCTATTGTTGGTGTGGCATGTGAAGAACCAACTTCTTCATTAGATTTAGTTTGCAACTTCTTTACTATGGATCTCATACATACAATTTCATTGATATTTCCTACACATAGAAACTAAATTAATCAAAATCATGACATTGAAAGGATTATAAAAAATAATCACAATGAAACTTATCATGAGAATGGTTAAACCATGAGATTTGATATTTCACCTGGCTATTAGAACCACATAAAAAATGCTTGGCTCTTCATATATAGAACATACTAAGAGTGATTTTCCCTTAACTCCTAAAACCACTGTTAAAAACTATGAAATTACTGAGGGGGGCTGAATGAGAAATTTTGTCTTTTAAATGACAAATTTTATAGCATTTTACAATCCTTTTAATATTTCTTTAACTTATTAGCAGATTTATACATGTGTTCAATAATTAACCATGAATTCTAAGGAAAACATACAAGTAGCTCATACAACACATTGTGACACGAGATATAAGTGGAAACATATAAAGGGAAAAACCACAAATTTTGATTTATGTGATATAAAGGCAAGCACCCACTCCCTCATTTAAATAAAATTTATATAGGCTTGTACCTACATGATGTATAAGTTAATTGTGGGTTCAAAACTTCTTATGTAATGTACTAAAACATAAGACTCAAATCTACTCTACTCATATGTGAAAGCAAATTCATGATCAAGAACACATATAAAAAGAATGCATCATGATTCAATAAACATAACCAAATATTTATCTAGGGGAATACAACTACTCAAAACTCCTTCCTATCTGTATTACATTAATCAAATAATTTGGATGAATACAACATTCTTTCTCAATCTAGAGCACAATCTACACAACTATCTTCTATCCTCTTCCCGACCGATTGAATTTGGCCAACACTTAACCAATTTTCCTAGCCTCCAATCCTTTATTTCCTTGCGTTGTTATGAGGAATTAGCCCCCTATTAATTAGGAAAATTCATCATTGAGAGTTTTGAAATTATATTATGCCCTTCTTTGACTGCATGCACCACTTTCACAATTTGGAAAATTCTACAACTTATAATACACTACCCTTGAACTCCAATAACAACTAGGTAACTCAAATTCCATGCATGCATGAGTTAATTTAGGTTGATTGATCAATTAACTGGTTAAAAACTGAAGTTGCACCCCTCTGCTAGATCTCCCGCTAGTTCCTCCAATAGTTGGAACTAGTTTAACTGAGCATAAATCAATTTAACTAAATTAAATTGTTATAACTAAAATTAACTCAACCTAGGCTCCTAAAATTTAGGAATCACTACACACAACTCAATTTAAGCCCATAACTCGAATTAACTAAGACAAATGAGTTATAATAACTCATTTAACCCATTCAAGTTGTCTATTGATGTGGAATTTTGATTTTCTCCTAATTTAATTCAAGGAAAAATTAAATTAGGAATTTATTGTTTCATTTTCAACACTCCCTCTCATTAAGAAAGGGATTATGAGATACCCCAATCCTATCTCTATGGAACTAAAATTTTCCTTTTGACAAGGAATTCATCAAAATATATGCATCATATTCCTCTGTAGGAATGTATTCCAACAACATGATCCTCCTCTACACACAATCTCGTAGATGGTGGTACCAGATATCAATGTGCTTGGATTGATATTGAAAAAATGGATTCTCAGAAAGATTGATACAACTATGATTGTCATATTAAATCATAGTAGAACCCATCATCTAACCAAATAAACCAACAATAATCTTTCTCATCTAGATAGCTTCACAATTTCCTTGACTGGAGTCCATGTACATTGGTTTTGTTGAGCTGAGTCTAATTGGTCTCTGCTTCCTGCTGTACCAAGAAACTACTGCTAACCCAACACTGAAAATTCCTCATGTAGTGATATTTCGATCGAGTACTGGAATCCTTGCACAATATAAATCTATGAAGCCTTGAAGCTTCACTCCCTCTATCCATTTGTACCAAAGGCGAAACTAAGTAGTTGATATGAGGTATATCAACACATGTTTTTCCACCTTCCAATACAATTTGGTTTCCTTAACCGTTGCTTGACTAAGTTGGTTAACTCATAACACATGTCTACATGTGTGTTCACCAAATACATAGGTGCACCCACAGGCTGCGTGTAAATAGTGGCCTCCACTACCTCACCTGAAGTGGCATTCTCCTTCCACCATCTTCTTACTAGAGGAGTGTCCATGGGTTTTCTACTCTCCATGCAAAACTTCTTCAATATCTCATTGGCATACTTGCCCTAAGAGACAAACAATTCCCCATATCCTTTCCATACTTCCAAACCGAGGAAATAATTCATGAGTCCCATGTCCTTCATCTTGAATTCTCTTTCAATATCCTCTTTGCAAGCTTTGATCAACTTCTTATCACTAGTTAAAATCAAATCATTAACATATAATACTATAATCAACAATTTACCTTCAAAAAAAATATGGTAAAGTTTTTCATCTGCTTCACGTTTTTTGAAGCCCAACCTGGTGAAATAGTTGTTGATCCTAATGTTCCAAGCACGGGGTTCATGTTTCAATCCATACAATGCTTGCTTGAGTCTACACACATGCAACTCTCCATTGAAGGTATGAAATCCTTCCAATTGTTCAATGTACACCTCCTTGTCAATCACTCCATTGAGAAATGTTATCCTCACATCCATCTGATGGATCTTCCATCCCATTTGCGCTACAAGTGCTAGAATAAATCTAATAGAAGAGTACCTTGCTACTGGAGAAAAGGTCTCCTCGTAGTAAATTCCCTCCACTTGAGAGAATCCCTTGCACACAAATATGACCTTGCTTCTGTCTACTGCTTGCTTCACCTGGTAGATCCATCTCAAACCTACCAACGACTTGTTCTCTGGTCTTGGGACCACTTCCAAAACACTGTTTCTGATAATTTAATCATATTCCTTTACCATGGGATCAACCCACACTATTTTTTGCACTGCTTCCTTGAATGAGGATGTTTTTGTCTCTACTAGCTCACTCATCAGATTAATGTATCCTAAAAACCGATCCGATGACCTCTACTGTCTGTGCTCTGATGTGGGTGCTCCCACTTCTATCTAAAATCACATAAAAATATGTCAGCTTCCCTGGTGTGCTTCCTTCCTTCTTTGGATTTCTTTGCATGAGTGGGTGTCTCCACTTTCTGCTCCTCTTCTTGTGGTTGCTCCACAACATCTGAGGTTATTCCTTGGAGCCAAAATATCCTCATATGAATGAAACTGGAGCTCCCTCTCAAGGGAACATCACAATTCCTTATCCTGATATAACTTCACATCTTTATGAACAATTATCATCCTGAGATATGGTAGGTACACTTGATACTTGTGAGGTGTATTATTGTACTGCAAAAATATGCCCAACTCTGTTGTCAGCTATAGATTTTTCCTTGATTCATTGAAACATGACAATAAACGGATGATCCAAAGATCATGAAGTGTGACACATATGGTTTCTTCCCTGAAAAATATTCTTCTGGTGTAATCATCCCAATAATATAGTGAGGACTCCTATTTTGCACATATACCATTGTGTTGCATGCTTTGGCTCCCAAGTGCAGTGGTAGGGCCTGATCATGCAACATCGCCCGTGCAGCTCCCACAATACTTATGTTTTTCCTCTCAGTCACCCTGTTTTGTTGTTTGTAATGGTGTGTTGTAAAGTCCTATCGAATTCCTTCATTTCCATAAAAAAATTTAAACTCATTTGACACATATTCACCATCATCTTCGCTCCTGAGAGCCTTCAATTTCATGCCAGTTTGTTTCTCAACAAGTGCTTTAAATTCAACAAATTTGGAGAATTTTTGGTCTTTCTTCTCCATGAATAAAATCCAACACTTACATGAGAAATAATCTACAAATATAACATAATACATGTGCTTGGTTGTGGAGGATGTCGAGAAGGTCCACAAACATCAGAGTGGATCCTTTCAAGGATTGTGTGTGCTCTCGTATCTCGATTATTGAAGGTGGATTTTGTGTACATCCCCAAGGTACAGCCTTTTCATGTATTTTTCTGCTCTAGTGATCCATTGGGGAGTCTTGTGGTGATATTACGCATGATCTTCAAAGCTCCATGATGCAAATGGAAAAGTATTATATCCCATAATTCACCTAAATCTAGGCTCTGCACTTTCTCCACAATTGTGCTCAAAGTAGCATAGTCTAACATATCCAACTTGTAGAGGTTCTTCACTCAAACCCCCATTTTCTTCACTTGTCCCATGGTGATGTGACTCAGGAATTCCTTTCCTTTGTTGAATATCACATCATAGCCATTGTCTTCCAACACTGCGATGGAAACCAAGTTCTTCTTTAGACTCAGAACAAACATCACATCCTTGAGCCTGAGAGGGGTGTCAGAATCCCTATGAAAAGTAACTATACCAATATCGATCATGCTATACCTCCCATCATATCCCATATCGATGTGCATCTTGAGGTATTTCTCCTCCAACTCACTAAAAATATCTCGGATTCCCATCATATGGAATGAGGTACCACTGTCCAGATACCACACACTACCCATCACTGTTCTTTCCATGAATGCAATGAAGGTAAAATCAAGCTCGAATTGTTAAGCTAAAGCTTCACCTACTATTCCTCCTAAGGGATTCTTACCATCCTTCTTCTGTGAACACTTCATGGAGTAGTGTCCCAATTCATGGCAATGAAAGAACTTGATTTTGGAAAAGTATTTATTATTTCCTCCTTGATCGGACTCTACTTTGGGTTGGGATTTCTTCCCTTTCCATTTCTTTTCCTTTCTAGCCAAGGAATAGTTCTCCTCATCCTCAACCTTGGATGAAGTCTCATCTCTCTTGCTCCACCTTATTTCTTCTTGCACTAGATCAGACCATAACCACTCCCAACTTGGTATTTTCTCCTAATATTTACTAAATCTTGTTAACTTTTATAGCTCTTGGGAATGCCCAAAGGAGCTAGATCTACCAAGTCTTCTTTGGGGAAAATAACAGAGACCCTGCCAAGTTCATCACGACACTCTATAAACTTGCTCGGGTACTACAGAATTGATTCAATATTTTGCATCTTGATAATTCGAAGATTTTCCTTAAGTTCCAAATTCACTTGGTCACTATTGTTCTCAAACAATTTTTTCAGTGTTTTCCACATCTCGAACGAAGTCTCTTTCCCATGGATATTCGAGACAATATGATCTCGAACTCCCTCTAATATGATTATCCTCGCTCTAGCTACATCTTCTTCGAATGAGCGAGATATTGGGCATTAGATGCTAGGGGTTTTGCTACATCTATCTTTATTTATTCTAGCATACCATTTTCATCCAATATTTACTCCATGCGGATCTTCCATGCCACAAAATTTTTGGCTCCTTACAAAGCATACTCAAGCCTGAGTCTAATGAAATCCATCTTCCAAGTCCTGGAGAAATCTGCAACATGGATCTTTGAAATTCAAAAATCCTGCAATGAAAAATTTTAATTCTCTTCTCTACTATAATTAATACCATGTATAAATTAATTGTGGATTAAAACATGCTCATGTAATGTACTAAAACATAAGACTCAAATCTACTCTACTGATTCTACAGAAGAAAATTCACGATCGAGAACACATATAAAAAACATGCACCACGATTCAACACACATACACAAATATTTATCTAGGGGAAATCAACTGATCAAAACCCCTTCCTATCTGTATTGTATTAATCAAAGAATCTGGATGAATACGATATGCTAGGTCAAACTTGAGCACAATCTGCATAAGTATCCTCTATCCTCTGTTTTACTAACTGAATTTAGCTAAAACTTAGCGAATTTTCCTAGCCTCCAAGCTCCTATTTCCTTATGTTTTTTAATGAGGAAGTAGAACCCTATTAATTACGGAAATTTCTCATTGATATTTGAGCAATTCTATTAGGCCTTTTCTTGAATGCATGCACCACCTATATAAGTTGGAAAATTCAACAATTGATAGTACACTACCCTTGAACTCCAATCTCAACTATGTAACTCGAATTTCATGCATGCATGAGTTAATTTAGGTTGATTGGTCAGTTAATTGGTTAAACACTAAAGTCGCACCCCACTGCTAGACCTCCCATTAGTTCCTCCAACAATTGGAACTAATTTAACTGACCATAACTCAATTTAATTGAATTAAATTCTTACAACTAAAACTAACTCAACCTAGGATCTTAAAATTTATGAATCATTGTACACAACTCAAGTTAAGCCCACAACTCGAATTAACTAAGCTATCTAAGTGAGAATAACTTATTTAACCCATTCAAGTTGTCTAGTGATGTGGAATTTCGATTTTCTCCTAATTTAATTCAAGGGAAAATTAAATTAGGAATTTATTATTGTATTTTCAACATAGGAGGTTTCCACCTACATTTATTATGCAAGATACAACTTTCTACAAAGATCCTACCCCCTCTTCTACATGCTTCAAATTGCTCTTTTTGAAGATACTACCTAAAATAAGACAACAATCCCCTATTATAGAAACTTCTAAATATGTCGAGTTACCTAGTATTTAGTTTTGAATTCTTCTTTTCTCTATCTTTCTTATGTACTCTAATATTTTCACAAACATATGTATGTTTCGTCACAACAACATACTATAGTGCTATAAAGAGATAATTTTATGGTTCAATTTGCATGGGAAAAATCAAATATAAATTAGCCTAGCATCCCTTCTAATGAGAAACAACACTTGGAGAGCACTTTATAGTTAGGTGACCACTATAAGCAAAAGCTTCTGGATTCCTTGAGATACTTCAATATGTAGTTTCAATTCTTTCAAACCTTCTTTCCTATGTGTGGATGGATACCCACTCATGTCACCATAACCAGAATTAGTTAATCAAGAAATGTGCACAGTTCCATTTAACTATTTTCAATACAAGAATTCTAAAAAATATTCATTCTCTTCTGACAATAACATTACATCAAAATTATTTGAAGTTATTCTAAAATGGGAAACTGAAATAACCATTGCATGCATTTCAAAAATGACATGCTCGATTAGTATATACTCTAACATTAGTCATTAAATAATCATCCACTCTTCAAATTGTTATAATCTTTCATTAATTTCTCAACTGTTTTTTAATATGGTCACCATCGATACTATCGATCCCACATAAAGAAAGAAAATTTTAAGGGCTAATATTCGTAGGTGGGCTAATTTTTCATGTTTTTTCCAAAAAAAGATTCGCCAATTTTCATTTTTTATAAAAATGATTCACCCACATTTTATAGTATAAAATTATTTTACCCTAAAAATCACCAAAATTTTATATAGAATAATATAAAATAATTATAAATCTAAATACATTTACAAAAATATTGCCAAACATTTTACAATTTTCATATTAGGGACTAGTAAGATTCGTCAAGTTTTCTAAACTTTAAGATAAACTTCCATCCTTAAAATTTTCCTTGACATAAAGAGACCTATGGCGTAATCTTGCCTTATGGTAATCTCATGCACTCCTTAAGCATGATACGGACAATCAAATATTTTGAGTGGAAATTATTATTTATTCTTCCTTTTCTTTCTAATTATTATTTTTTCTTCCTTTTGTTTCCTTTCACAATGACCAACCAATTGCTTCCTTTCCATGTCGTTACCTTGTCGTATTGCCACAAAGTTGCATTGGGTGATGTACATTTCCAATAAATTATTAAGTGAGAATATCATAAATGAAACAAATTGAATTACTTTGCCATTGCCATTCCATCCATGTGCATTTGCAAAGACATGTAGTGTTGCTTAAATTTGAGTTTAATTTTACTTGATTCTTTGTCAGTGGAATTGATAGAATGATGATGCCTTCACATCATATATAAAATGTTTGTCTCCACACATTTTCGGTCAAGGATATACATGCATATTAGGAAAATAAAACACATGTCTAGCTTAAATTATATCAGTGATAATAGATATTATCTCCACTATTCTTTTTTTCCACGATTTGTTGGTAGCTATTATTGGGCTTCATGATTTTGATGGATTTGTGGATTGAGTTGTATTAATCCCTGAGATGCTCCTAGAGGAAATAAACATCTCACATAGAGATAAATAACTAGATATTTATTCTAATATGAATCGAGCATCAAGTTCATGATCATCATCATCAACCAACATGTAAATAGCCATTCATGGGCCACAACCAACACGAAACTTGGAGGAGAAAAAGACAACGATAACACTTCTTACAAGCTCTTGAATTCGTTAATCTATGAATATTGTTCATTTATTTTCAATACTATTTGCATTTAAAGAACCATTTTTTTCTGTGAATTTAATACCATTCGATATGTTCATTTACCATTTTCGCATTCCTTCCACTTGTTAGGTATTGTAATCCTTTGTATTGTAACTAATGTATAATCTTGTCATTGCAAACATATTTTTCTATGAATAGGTAGATCTGGTATCCTTTATCTGAAAATTATATAATGTATACAATTCTGGCATTCTTTTTTCATAAAAATGTATCATTTAGATCAAATATGTAATGCTCCTGATATTTGTTATGCATCTTACACTTTATCAGATCTGTTACACATCTTAATATTACTCAGACTAGTTTCTTGGAATTTTTTATGTAACAACCCTTAATCATGCAACATTACACATCTATGTAATGTCCCACAAATCAATTTTTTGGCATATCTACATCTTTGGTCCACTGGTATATTCCTTATGATCCATATCCTATTAGACATGTTTAGTATCATCTTTCTTGCTCCATGTATTCCTCATTTCCTTTTCATCTAGTCCTTTTCTTTTCTTATTCATTCATCCATATCTATTTATTCATTTGCACGCCCTTTCATTCTATTTATTTTAGTCAATTCTTTGTCTTAGGCCAAGTAATTTCACTTTTATTTATTCCTCGTGAAGGAATTCATCCGGCTCCCACGTTTTATTTAGCAGTTATAGACTTAGTTTCAAATAATTTTGGTTTTTGTGGGAAATAGGTCTACATAGACCATGAGTAGAAGAAATTTTACTATAATATAATGGAGTATTGCATGGTGCCTCTAGTTACAATGCCACAATTTCTTTCATTTTAGTAGAGACTAGTTTTTTATATAAGAAAATTTGTGTTCAATTATTTCATTTGCTTATGGCCATAGCCATATTCTATCAATCAATCTATATTTTTATTTGTTTTGTTTGTAGATACATTGGTTGTTTTTTATTCATATGACAGTTAATGTTGGATGATAATATATATCTAATGACTAAAAAGTGACTAGAGTACCAATGAACTTCAACTTTAAAAGAGCTTGGTCAGAGCATGATGATTATGATATTATCGGAATCATGCCTTCTTTCAGTGATTGCTTCTCGACTGAGATTTTCTTAAAAACTATGCCTTGAAGTCAAAAATCTGTTGGTATTTAGTTTCCCTTCAATGCACCATTGAGGTGACATAATTATAATTAATCATATGCACTTTATCACATTTATATTTGTCATTTTGTTATGCTTTAAATGTAATTTTGTTGCTTCCTTTATTTATGAATATAGAAGTTGTTGTTTTTATTAATGTGTCCCTAGTTTTAAGTAAGGATAAGTGGATGCTTCTCTTCTTGTCATTGTAGAAACTCCCCATGGAATTAAGATATATTTGATGTGCACTAGTCATTCTTTTACTGCATAAGCTCTACGAATCAAGTGTTGGCTCATTGAAAGTACAAACAAATTTATGGTTATATATATGATGATATTGGCCCAACCTCTATTTTTCTACTCCATTTTTTCATTATGATTTCAATAGAAAAAATAATTTTATTAGTTCCAAATACATTTTCTTAAGATCTGACATAATGGATTTATAGATGCCTAAGTTTTTTCAAGGATATTATTGCTAGATTGTGTTGTGGATATTGATATGTCAAGAATTTTCATCCCATTTATAATCTATCATGGTTTTGAAAAATAATCTCCCATAGATCAGTTGTCACCTTTTCAATCATCCAACGGTACTTAGATTCTCCTCTCAAAGTTAAATGGTGAGAAAAAAGAGTAAAGACTATTCCCAACTTTTGCCTCAGATATTCAAAGTGCTCTCTTTTGAAAATTTTGGTGAATATATCAGGTATTTTCTCTTTATTTGATATGTAATTTAGATTTACTATCTTCTCTACGACCAACTCTCTAAAGAAATGATACTATATGGTAATATGTTTAGTTTTAGAATCTAGCATTCTATTATTTGATATGCTTATTTCACCTATATTATCACATTTGATAGATATTGGTTCATTGTATGTTACCTTCATGTACTGTAGACTCTGCTTCATCCAAAGTACTTGTGTGCAAAAATCTACTTCTACTATATATTTAGTTTTTCTAGTAGATAATGAGATTGATATTTGTTTCTTTCTCAACCAAACAATCAATGGTTCTACTAAGTAATGCAAACTAGTACTTGTACTTTTTCTGTCATCTATGTAGCTAGCCCAATTTGCATCTATGCAATTTTTCAGTGAGAAGAATTTTCCTTTTGGGTATTATTGGTTTCCCAAAAATCCCCCTTTCATTTTTATTAAATAAAATGGACCCCCTATATATATGAGATTACTAGTTATTTGATTAGATTGTTTACTCCGAACATCAATTTTATTTTTTAGGTTGTTGAATCCTTGGGTAAATGGAAAATGTTTTCAATTTTATTACTATCAAAATATAATGTGAAATATGATTGTAAAAATATTTTGTTAGGTCCATATATTACTAGTATAGTCCCTTACTATTGTTAGTGTAACCCCCTTATTGTTATTATTGTACCCTTGTAAGCCCCATATTGTTATTATTGTGCCCTTAAATTATTATTGTTAGGCCGGCTAGGATTATATTGTGGCCCCACTAGGATTACATTGTGGCCCCATGGACTCCTATATATAGAAAGGAGGTTTTGTAATTTGAATCATCCAAGAATTTTTCATTCATGTAATGTATTGGAGGTTTCCCCCTCGAAGTGGCTTATTTCTAAGGCGTTGATATCTCTTTTCTTCTCTTTTTGGAGCTGGTTTCACAACATTTGGTATCAGAGGTTTGAGATGCTAGGGTTTCACTGCTCCAAACAGGTCATCGTGGAATTTTCTCTATAACGTTTTTTCTACGAAGGTTCAGAATCTGAAATTTTTAGAGTATGAAGCCAAAATCCTGAGGAACATCATCACAAAATTTTAGATCTTGGTTCGCAATATTTTTCGAGATATGATCTATGTAATTTAGGTCATTTTGCAGGCTCCTGAATTTAACCTAAAGAGGTCATCATGATATTTTCGTAATAAGTTTTTTCCTACGAAGGTTCGGAAGCTGAATTTTTTAAAGTGCGAATCCACAATCCTGAGGAACATCATCACAAAATTTCAGATATTGCTTCGCAATATTTTCGGAGATATGATCTCTGGAAGTTAGGGCTTTTTGAGGCTTCTAAATTTCATCTCAAAGAGGTGATCGTGGGAAAATATTCATAGCTCTCTCTGAGAATCGGATTGGAATGCTATAAAAAGTGGTTTCAAGTACATGGAATATAGTTTTTTGTCTATCAATTTCATAGACAAAGGAGGAAACAGTGACACGTGGCAAGTCGTACAAGTTCGCTCTATTGAACCAGTCCAAAATTGGGTCATTGTGGGAGATTAGACATAACTTTGCCTTGAAGAATCCGAATTAGATCAAACATGTGGAATTTGAAAGAATATTCAGAGGGCTACTATAGGGATAAATTTCAAATATTGAGGATATGAAATTATAGAGATAATTCAATTTCAATATCGAGCTCCTCAAAAGCAAGTAAAAGGGGTGTATTTTTTTTTTTCTGAATTGCATAAGTCTTGTTTGAAGAATCAAGTTGAATTGATTCCAAGGGAATATTGTAGAATAGATATCAGTATTGGACTCTAAAATGGCCCCTAAAAAGAATTCAACACCCATTAAGCCTTTGGAAATCTCTACTATGACTCATGAAGACGAAGAATGGCAACATGACATATCAAAATTACAAGAGCAAGTGCAACAAATTTCTCTCTCGCAAAGAGCAACAAAAAATGACATGGAATTTTTGAAGAAAGGCATGGAAACTAAGATGGATGGTTTGAAGAATGGCATGGAATCTAATATAGATGGCGTGGAATCTAAGATAGATGGCGTGGAATCTAAGATGGATGACATGGAAGCTAAGATCGATGAGAAAATGGAAAACATGAAGAATGATCTAAAAGAAGACATGGAAGGTTTGACAAAGTTGATACAAGAAATGTTTCCTAATGGTGAAAATATAGTAGAGGAAACTCATGATGAGAAAAAAATAAATGTTAATCATGATTTCATAAAATCTAATGTTGGCAGGAAGAACCACCATATTTCAAAATTTGATATGAGGAAGTTTGATGGAAAGGATCTTGTAACATGGATACTACAGATGGAGCAATATTTTGATCTACATAATGTGCAAAACACAAAAAAGGTACACATTGCAACTTTACATTTAGAAAAAAATACATTTGTATGGTATCAATGGCTTTGCTCCTATAAAAAAATTGTCATTTGGTCAATTTTTACGGAGGAAATGATATCAAATTATGAGGATACAAAGAGCAACACCTTCTTTAGCCAATTGATAAATCTCAAAATAAATTTTTTAATGGGGGAGCACATTGAGGACTTCCAAAAATTGAATATAAGGGTAACTGGTATTCCAAAGGAACACAGGATTGATCTCTTCATATGAACTTTAAAGGATAACATCCAACATGAAGTTTGCATTTTGGAACCTGATTCATTGGAGAAGGCATTCAGGTTGGAAAGAAAAATTGAATGTAAAATTATGGCGAAAAGGAAGCCTACCACTCACTTCTATAAAGAGTGAAGTGTTGCTACTCCTAGATTTCCACATCCTACAAGGTTGACACCACAACAATTGCAAGAAAAAAGAGAAAAAGGGATTTTCTACAGTTGTGATAGCAAATACACTAAAGGTCATAAGTGTGCTGAGAAGAAATTATTTTGCATAGATTGTGAAGAGGAAGAATAAAATGAACAAGAAGAGGATATACACCAAGAACCAACCTAAGAAGAGGAAGAAATGAGTCTGACCATATCGTGTAATTCATTGGCAGGAATTTCCACTCCTCAAACTCTCAAGATAGAAGGAAATATCAAGAAGAAAAAGGTAATAGTGTTGATTGATTCACGTAGTACCCATAATTTTATTCATTGTAAGGTAGCCAAGGAATTGAATTGCTTCCTATACCCAGCACCAAGATGTCAAGTGATGGTTGCAAATGGAGGAACTATAAATTGCTCTGGAAAATGCCATAATATCAAACTAACCATGGGGGAATATGTATTGAATAGTTCAATGCTTTCCATTCCTATGGGAGGTGCTTATTTTGTACTAGGAGTACAATGGTTACAATCTTTGGGGACGGTAGCTTTTAATTTTCAAGAACTTTTCTTGAATTTTTTTTCGGAAGGAAAGGAATTTGAATTACGGGGTATTGCAGGGAACCAGGAAAGATAATAAGCTCTAATTTCATGACAAAGCTTCTAAATAAAGAACAACGAGGCATAATTGCACAATTATGCTCACTAGAAGTTCCAACATCAAAATCATCTATTTCTGCAGATCTCCAAAAAGTCTTGGACAATCATTCAAAGGTGTTTGAAACTCCCAAAGGACTCCCACCTATTCGTGATCATGATCATGCTATTCATTTGATTCCAGGAAGTGTTCCTCCAAACATCAGGCCTTATAGATATCCTTACTTCCAAAAGAGCGAAATTGAACGTATGATTGTAGAAATGTCAGAGGCGGGTATAATTCAACCTAGTCAAAGTTCTTTCTCTGCTCCCGTAGTATTGGTACACAAGAAGGATGGATCATGGCGAATGTGTCCGGATTATAGGGAGCTCAATAAGCTCACCATTAAATATAAATTTCCCATTCCTGTGATTGATGAATTATTGGATGAATTACATGGAGCAATTTATTTTACCAAATTGGATCTTCATTCAGGGTATCATCAAATTAGAATGAAGACTGAAGATATTCCGAAAACAACATTTATAACTCATGAGGGTCATTATGAATTTTAGGTCATGCCTTTTGGCTTTACCAATGCACCTTCTACATTTCAAGGGTTGATGAATTCCATTTTAAAACCCTTCCTTAGAAAATTTGTGCTAGTATTTTTTGATGAGATACTAATATACAGCAGGTCTTGGAAGGATCATGTTCAACATGTTGACAGGGTGCTCAAACTAATGCAGGAGAAACAATTATATGTAAAAACATCCGAATGTTTCTTTGGAGTACAAGAGGTGGAATATCTGGGTCATATTGTATCTCAAGAGGGTGTTAAGGTAGACCCTAACAAAATTAAAGCCATTAAGGAATGGAACGTCCCCACAACCATAAAGCAGTTGCGAGGATTTCTTGGGTTAACAAGGTATTATCGAAAGTTTGTTAAGAATTATGGGAGAATAGCAGCACATCTAACAACATTATTGAAGAAAGATGCATTTTCATGGACTCTTGAAGCAACTAAGGCCTTTGAACATCTTAAAGAGGTAATGTGCCTAGCACCAGTCTTAGCTATGCCAGACTTCACAAAAACCTTTATCGTGGAATGTGATGCCTCAGGAAATGGAATTGGTGTTGTTTTATTGCAAGAAGGAAGACCCATTTCTTTTGAAAGTCATCCAATTAAAGGAAATTATTTACATAAATATATTTATGAGAATGAAATGTTGGCAATACTACATGCACTAAAGAAATGATGACCTTACCTAATTGTAAGACACTTCAAGGTAAAAAATGATCATGATAGTCTTAAAAACTTTTTGGAACAAAGACTGATAGTCTCAAACACTTTTTAGAACAAAGACTATCTTCAGAAGAGCAGCAAAAATGGGTCACAAAGATTTTGGGTTATGACTTTGAAATAATATACAAAAAAGGGAAGCTAAATGTTGTTGCGGATTCACTCTCAAGAAAGAATGAAGAAGTGGAAGCATTGCTTTGTTCCATTTCTATTATCCAACCAGATTGGATAACCAAAGCAAGAGATGAATGGAAAAAGGATGAAGAAGTGTGGACACTCATTCAAAAGTTGTAGCAAGATCCTAGTACATATGATACATTTTGTTGGAAAAATGATTCCTTATGGTACAAATATTGCTTATATCTTTGTAAGAATTCCCAACTAAAACAAAATATTCTTTTGGAATTGCACACTTCTCCTTTAGGAGGACACTCAAGATTTTTAAAAACTTACCACAGGGTGAAGAAAGAATTTTTTTGGGATGGCCTTAAATCTGATATTCAAAAGTTTCTGGCAGAATGTTTGGTTTGCCAGCAGAACAAAGTTGAGACAATTAAGACCCTGGGTCATCTACAACCTTTGTCCATTCCACGTCAATGTTGGGAGGAGATTTCAATGGATTTTATCACAGGTTTACCTAAGTTCAAAGCAAAGAGTGTCGTCATGGTGGTAGTTGATAGACTTACCAATTATGCACACTTTTGTTCATTATCTCATCCATTTAAAGCAATTATAGTTGCCACTACATTTATGGACACAATTCAAAAGCTACATGGAAACCCAAGGGTTATTGTAAGCGATAGAGATCCCATTTTTATTGGAAATTTTTGGACGGAGTTATTTTCTTGTTTGGGTACTCAATTAGCTCATAGCTCATCTTATCATCCTCAATCCGATGGTCAAACTGAGATAGTAAGTAAATGTTTGGAAGGATATCTTCGTTGTTTTGTATATGATAAACAAACACAATGGGTCAAGTGGTTACCTCTATCTGAATGGTGGTATAACACTTCGTTCCATACTACAGTAAAAATGACCCCATTTATGGCACTTTATGGATATCATCCACCATCCATCACATCATCTTTAAGAGAAAATTTGTAGGTTTTAACCCTGAACAGAAATTATCTACACACGAATCTTATAACAGAGAATAAACAATAGCGAGAGCATAAAACATAAAAATAGATAAACACAGAGATTTTCCCCTGGATCCCAAATCGAGACGACTAGCTTGATATTTCATTATATTCCTTTTAGTGTTACAACAGATATTTATACATGCCGAAGCATACATAAACCCTAATCCATTAACCCTAGATTAGAACATAACCGTAGTTCCCTTGACCGGATCTACAAAAATACCAGGGGCCGAAAAACCATCGTACCCCAAAACCATGCACAAAACCATGGGCGTAGACCACCCACCGGAAATTAAGGACCAAAAATTTTTGCCGGGGCGCTGCCTCGAACCTCAACCAGGGGGGCTATCGCCCCCCCCACACGTGCTTAGTCATGGAAAGAATATAACACATACCCAACATTCTCCCACTTGTTGTTTTCATTCCACAGGGGGCCACAAGAGAGCTTAGCCATTGGCCCAATTCTTCAACACCCATTGTTTCTCTACACCAAGAGAACTTCTGAGTGCTCACAGACTTCGTCAATGCATCTGCAACATTCTTTAAAGTGTCCACCTTTACCAAAAACACTCTTTTAGCCTCAACCATATCTCTAACAAAGTTATATTGAACATCAATGTGCTTTGTCTTTAAATGATAAGCAGGGTTCTTAGCCAAAAAAATTGCACTTTGGCTATCACAGTCTATCCTTATAGCTTGTTGTACCAACCCCATACTTGAACACAATCTCTGCAACCAAACTTCCTCCTTGCTTGCTGTTGAGTCCCAAACTTGCATCTTTCATATACACCTTTCTACACTTTTTTCCATTTACCTGGACCTCCTAAGTCATCAACATCATTGCATATTAATCATAAAAGAGCATTTAAAGTGGTTTTTAACTATGTTTTGTGTCTACTGTTTGAATTAGATTTTTGCTCATTGAGCTGTGGAATCTTGTCACTTTCCGCAACCATTTTGTTAAAGTCTATATTGCAGGTGTCTTCAGGAAAATCGGGCCACATGGGCAAGTTGGAAATGACATGGACATGGACCGAGTCCTACTGGCTTAGTCGAATTCACTAAAGAAGTCCGTGGTCAAAAGCAGCCAAGCGGCAGTCAACCTAAGAGTCCTACGGTGACAAAACTCTGTTTTTCACCACGTGAAGACTTGCGTGACCGTTTCTAAATCATGGGAGACATATCAACACCTGTAAACGGCTCCATAATCCGAATCCAACGACCACTCTCCATAGATTTAATCCTCACGGCAGCCATAATGCTAGATTTCTGGACGTGGTTGTTCACGTGTCTTGTATCAAGCGCAGAATGTAGGAAATTGGTTATGTCACCCTCTTTTATAAATAATGCGTTCTCATACGCATAATAGTTAGTCGCTGTAATGTAATTTTGCTGGATAGAAAGCCCACTGTGCCGTGACATTATTTCTTTGTTATGAATGTGTTTTAAATATATAAGAAGACTGTTCATAATCGTAATTCGTAGTTGAAAGCTGTTGCCCGAGGATTGTGCAGAGGGCCCCTGCACACACCGAGGTTTTGTGTATTATTGTATATTTTTCATGCTTCATTTATTTACGTTCATTATGCCATAGTCATTCACATGTATATATTACATCTTTTGGGGTATTAACGTTTTGTTTATGTTCATAACTTTTCATGCTTTATACTTCTGTTAACTAATCAGTGTCTTTGTTTCAGATTACAATAGGCAGCCCGGGAATTTGCACATAGTTTTATAATGACTAATGACATGGAATCAATCTTGTCCTTCTGCTGATTTATTTTTCTTAGCTTTTAGTTCCAGCACTTTTTTATTCATTTCAGTTTTGTACATTTGCTTTACTAATTATATTAGATATTAAATTGCTCATGTCATTATCAGTTACCTCCGAAAGCCATAGCGAGACTAATGGTGAGGGATTGAAGTATGAGTGTGTAGTTTGATATTAGTTTATTTTTTCTGCAAGTTAGATATTAAATTTCTCATGTCATTATCAGCTACCTCCGAAAGCCATAGCGAGACTAATGGTGAGGGATTGAAGTATGAGTGTGTAGTTTGATATTAGTTTATTTTTCTGCAAGTTAGATATTAAATTGCTCATGTCATTATCAGTTACCTCCGAAAGCCATAGCGAGACTAATGGTGAGGGATTGGAGTATGAGTGAGTAGTTTGATATTAGTTTATTTTCTTTCTGCAAATTAGATATCAGATTGCTCAAGTTGTTTATGATTACTTCCGAAAGCCATAGCGAGACTAATGGTGAGGGGTCAGAATATGAATTGATGTAATTTGATTTTAGATTTACTTTACTTGCAAATCTTTGGATTTCTTTGAGTGCAGTTTCTTTTGTGTTTAGACAGCAGCAAGGGTAATGGGTTTCATGATCAATAGTTCACTGTTGTTTGACTAGTATATTAGCACATTTTCATTTTCTTTTAAGAATTAGTTTTGTCATTGTATGTTTTAAAAATCTTCTTGAAGTTTGAAGTTTGGAACATCATTATAAAGAACATCATTGCCTTTAAAATTTATATCCATACTTGTCTTTTAGAATTGCCATCTCACATTGGGAAACCAATCAAGATAAATACAAAACCCAAAAACGACAAAAAGTAAGAGATAGGTTATCTTGCACATATAGTGCGCCACACTTTGTCAGCTTACGAATCCCGGATTGAAAAATTAATGTAGCAATTTAGGACACACTAAATTGACCAAACACTTGCATCAGTGGCTGCTATGTATTCTTGCTCTGTAGTTGAAAGAGCCACTACAGACTGTCTTTTACTCATCCAACTAATTGCGCCTCCAAATAGGCTAAACACATACCCACTTGTAGATCTTCTTTGGTCCAGATCTCTAGCCCAGTTTGCATCAAAAAAACCACGAATTTCCAACATTCTTTCCAATCTTGGTATTCCCTAGTAGCACAAGCCATAATCACCAGTGCCACGTAAATATCTGAAAACCCGCTTCACTGTTGTCCAATGCTCCTTCCCTAGGTTTGACATAAACCTACTCAATAATCCCACTGCATGTGCAATTTCTGGTCTAGTACACACCATTGCATACATCAGGCTACCTCCTGCACTTGCATATGGAACACAGGACATATCCTCCTCTTCTTCTTGTGTCTTGGGACACTGTTCAGTAGACAGCTTTACACCTACAGGAATAGGAACATTCACCTTTTTACTATCCTGCATATTGAACCTCTGCAATATAGTCTCGACATACTTCCTCTGGTTTAACCAGAGTGTCCTCTTTTCCCATTCTCTCTTAATTTCCATGCCCAAAATATAGTTTGCAGCACCAAGATGCTTCATGTCGAATTTGGAGAACAGTTAGGTTTTCAAATATGGGATAATTTCTTCGTCATTTCCAATCAACAACATATCATCCACATACAAGACCAAATAAATAACATGGTCACCAATTAATTTAAAATAAACATAATGATCCTCCTTACTTCTGGTGAAGCCAAGTCCCCGTATATAGGTATCAAATTTCTGATACCACATCCTTGGTGACTGTTTTAACCCATACAGAGACTTCTTCAACTTGCATACCAGTTCTTTCTTACCCTTCACCATAAAGCCTTCAGGTTGCTTAATGTAGATCTCCTCTTCTAGATCCCCGTGAAGAAATGTTGTCTTCACATCCATCTATTCTCTCTCAAAATCAAATGTAGCAGCAACAGATAAAAGTAATCTAATAGAAGTAACTTTGGCAACAGGAGAAAAAATATCACCAAAATCAATTCTCGGCACCTGGGAATACCCTTTTGCTACCAACCGAGCTTTGTATTTCTCCACCTTGCCTTCTACATTCATATTCTTCTTAAACACCCATTTTATCCCGATGGGCTTCCTTCCAGCTGGAAACTCCACCAGATCCCATGCCTCATTTTTGTGTAAGGATGACATTTCATCAACCATGGCCTCCTTCCAGAGTTTTCCATCCTCTGAATCTACTGCCTCCCTGACAGTTCTGGGATCATCATCAATTATAGTTAAGGCAAAACCTGAATAGAAAGAAAATGGACTATACCTTTCTGGTTGCCTTCTTTCCCGAACTAATCTTCTAATAGCTAAAGTTTGTGGCTCTTCATATTCTGAGTCTTATTCTTTTATAGAGTCTGATTCATCCTCCTTTAGCTCAAACTCTATCTTCTCAGGTTCCTTTGGTAGGACTTCATGTTTAAAAACATCTTTCACTTCTCTAAACACCACATCTCAGCTATACACAACTTTCCTTATTTCTGGGTTCCAAAGCTTGTAACCCTTTAAACCATCCTTATACCCAATAAAGATGCACCTTTCAAATTTATTATCCAACTTGGTTCTTTTCTGCTTTGGAACATGTACATATGCATCACATCCAAATACCCTTAGATGTGAAAGAGAGGGTTTCTTACCAGTCCATACCTCATGTGGAGTCTTATCCTCTAACACTGATGAAGGTGATCTGTTAACCAGATAGCATGCAGTCTCCACTGCCTCTACCCAGAATTCTTGTCCTAACCCAGTACCACTGAGCATGCTTCTTGCCTTTTCCATCAGTGTTCTGTTCATTCTTTCTGCAAATCTATTTTGCTGAGGTGTGTATGGAGTAGTCTTCTGTCGTGCTATACCACACTTCTTACAGAACTCTTCAAATTCCTTCTTGCAGAACTCCCCACCATTATCTGTACTTAGCACCTTTATCTTCTTCTCTGTCTGGTTTTCCACAAGAGCCTTAAATTCTTTAAATCTATCAAAAGCTTCAGATTTCTTCCTCAAGAAATATATCCAAGTATTCCTTGAGAAGTCATCTATGAATAAAACATAGTACACAGACTTTCCCAATGATGGAACTGACACAAGTCTAAACACATCACTGTGCACAAGTTCTAATATCATGTTCGCCCTCTTAGCACCAGAAGGAAAACTCACCCGATTCTGCTTCCCATATACACAATGTTCACAAAAATTGAAATCCAGAGAGAAATTAGACATACCTTCTACCATACCATTTCTATGCAATATCTGAAGGCCCTTCTCTCCAATATGTCTAAGCCTTTGATGCCATAGCATGGTCTTTTCTACAGAGATAGCTAGGCTTTCCGCTCCACTTTCAGGAACCAAAAAATTGTTACACCCATAAATAACAGTGCTACCTTGTAGCTTGTACAGATTTCTTGTCTGAACTCCCCGCATTAATACCAGTGCTCCCCAAACCATCTTGCAGGCATCTTTCTCAAACACTGTTTTTACACCTGCATCATCCATCTTGCTTATAGAAATAAGATTTTTGGCCAATGCAAGAATATGCAGAACACCAGGAAGTGTTCTAATCATTCCACCTTGTAGCTTCAGATTGACCTTTCCACGTCCGACGATTCTAGCCTTCCTATCATCCCCTAGGAAGACATCACCACCATTATATTTCTCATACTCACAGAACCACTCCCTATGGGGAGTGAAGTGAAAGGATGCACCTAAGTCAATCAACCATGACTCAGGATCTACATGTGTATTTGAAGAAGAAGCCAAATACACATCCCCACCTTCATCCGAGGTGGTTTTTGCCTCTGCAGAAGGAGCATCATCAGATCCCTTTCCCTTCTCAGGAGCTTTAGATCTGCAGTCCTTTTTGTAGTGCCCTTCCTTTCCACATTTCCAGCACACCTTTACAAACTTTCTAGGAGATTTAGATCTCCCTCTAGATTTAGATCTCCCACTCGAAACCTTATTCTTGTTTCTGTTTTGGGACCTTCCTCGTACAGATAAGGCATCTCCATTCTAGCCCTCCATATTTTTCCGTCTCATTTCCTCCGATAGCAAGGCTGACACAATGTCATCAAAATTCAAGGTAGTTGTATTGATACCTATTGCAATAACCAGACTATCCCACGACTCTGGTAGAGAACAAAACAAACTGATGCACTTATCTTCATCTAAGATTTTAATATCAACATATGACAGCTGACTTACCACATTATTGAAGGCATTCAGATGCTCTGTCACCAAGTCTCCATCCTTCATTCTTAGGTTATACAACTTTTTCCGTAGGAACAATTTATTCACCAGAGACTTATACTAGTACAAAGTCCCTAGCTTATCCCACAAGGTCTTCGCCATAGATTCCCCAGATACATTCAAAAATACTGAATCTGTGACACACAACTGTATTGTGCTTTTAGCCTTCTGATCCAGTTTCTTCCAGTCTTCATCCGACATTGCTGTTGGTTTAGTACCTAGATCTACTGTGATCCACTGGTCTTTATCCACCAGCAGATCCTCCATCTTGAGCTTCCACAACTCAAAACTCTGACCATTAAATTTCTCGATCTCTATCTTTCTGCCTCTTGCCATCTTCTTTCACCGCAAGAATTGATCCCACAGATCTCCCACTGAATAGGGTCTACCTCAGGCCCGAGCAAAAAACCCTTAGTAGCAAAGGCATCCCCTTGAAGCCGAAACTTCTCTGATACCAAATGTAGGTTTTAACCCTGAACATAATTATCTACACACGAATCTTATAACAGAAAATAAAAAATAACAAGAGCATAAAACATAAAATAGATAAACACAGAGATTTTCCCCTGGATCCCAAATTGGGATGACCAACTTGATATTTCATTATATTCCTTTTAGTGTTACAACACATATTTATACATTCCGAAGCATACATAAACCCTAATCCATTAACCCTGGATTAAAACATAACCGAGTTCCCTTGACCGGATCTACAAAAATGCCAGGGGCCGAAAAACCATCGTACCCCAAAACCATGTGCAAAACCATGCACAAAACCATGGGTGTGGACCACCCACCAGAAATTAAGGACCAAAAATTTTCACCAGGGCGCTGCCCCGAACACCGACAGGGGGGACTACCACCCCCCCTATGACCCCTCCATTGCACCCAGTGCAAAGGGGGGGCTATCGCCCCCCCTCTTACCCCCCCACGTGTGCTTAGTCATGGAAAGAATATAACACATACCCAACAAAATTCAAAGGTTCAAGCAGTGGAAGATCACATCGAGCATCAACAAGAAGTTCTCCAACTCTTAAAGGACAACCTAAATTTGGCACAAAATTGAATGAAACAACAGGCAAATCAACATCGCAGTGAGAGAAGTTTTGATGTAGGAGATTGGGTATTTTTACGACTACAAACATATAAAAAAATGTACCTCAAGCAAGCTAAGAAGGATAATAAATTATCACCAAAGTACTATGGTCCTTACCAGGTGTTGCAAAAGATTGGTACTATGGCATACAAATTGGAGCTTCCTGCTTCTTCACGAGTGCATCCAATTTTCCATGTTTCATGCTTAAAGAAGGTTAAAGGTGAAAATATTCCAGTTCAAAAAATATTTCCCGAACTTGATGAGGAAAGAAAAATCATGTTGGAACCTGAAGCAGTCACGTAAACAAGAACTCGACAGCTACGAAATCGATCAATTTCAGAGTATCTCATCAAGTGGAAGAACTTACCCATTGAAGATTCTACATGGGAGGATGAGAATTTTATACAGAAGCACCCATAGCTACTCAAGCGTTGAGGACAAAACTTTTTTGAAGGAGAGGGGCATGTTAGGTCCCTATATTACTAGTATAGTCCCTTATTGTTGTTAGTGTAACCCCCTTATTGTTATTATTGTACCCTTGTAACCCCCATATTGTTATTATTGTGCCCTTAAATTATTATTGTTAGGTCGGCTAGGATTACATTATGGCCCCATGGACTCCTATACATAGAAAGGAGGTTTTGTAATTTGAATCATCCAATAATTGTTCATTCATATAATGTATTGGAGGTTGCCCCCTCGAAGTGGCTTATTTCTAAGGCATTGATATCTCTTTTCTTCTCTTTTTGGAGCTGGTTTCACAACATATTTTCTATTGTTTTACAATCTTATCATTGGATCCATGACATTTTTTCATGATTATTTGTTTTAATAAGTTGAGGATTTTAATATGGTTCCTAATTGTAGCCTTGAATTATATACTAGTTGTTGGTTGTTTTATCTTTTCCAAAGAGTTAGAATGGACTCTTGTTTATATATGCTTTATGTTTAAACAAACACCATTATTCATAAAAATAAGGCCTACATTAGGGATTTAACCTTTGTAATTAATGGATTATCGCAATTCAAATTGGAAGAATAATATGTATGGTGTTTTAAACTATATGGTTTTGAATTTCTTAACTCCCGATCTTTTTTAACCTAAGGATTGAGATTTATATCAGATTATGAATACTTATGCTAGTTGAAAGGCTGGAAGTTAATGTTGGATGTATTATTTTGATTATGTGGAAATATTGGTTTCTATGGAACATTATGTGTATCCAACACCTAGACTATCATTACGAGTGAAACGATCATGAGGGTTGATTATCCTCATAATTTTTAATTTCATCTATTACTTCTACTCTATACAACTAGTACCTCACCCATATTGTCATTTCAGATGTGTCATGTAGCGAAAACTACCATTACCCTAAACCTAACCCTCAACGCAAATTTTATCCAATGCTAATACGAGCTTTATTTCAACCATTTTTGTAGAGGTATTTATCCTTTTCCATTGTATGAGGTTCTGCTCTATCATGCCACAACCACATGCTTTTCCTTTCTTCTGTGAAAAAAAATCTCACACATTGTGATACCCATCCTATTCAATGTCCCCTATGTTAAGGTTTTAATGCCCCCATGGTGAGATTTTCAAAGCTTATGAGTTATATTTTTCCTTGTTTAAAGACGAATGGTGGTGGGATTTTATCCAAGCCTCTCAAGCTTAAGAACCTCTCCAAGACCAAGTCACAATGCTTCCTTGAGTAGTTCTTCTTCTTCTTTAGTAAACAATGGTAAAACTGTCTTCTATACCACTATTCTCAACTTCCTCTAAATTTAGGCTTCTTAACATAGACCTACAAATTTCAACCTACCTGTAACCACCAAGATAATGCATGTGTGAGATGATTGAGGAAGTTTTGTGAGGATTCTCTCCTTCGCTTGTATTGTAGAATTATTTGATATTTTAGATAGAAAATACTTATTCTTAGAGCTATAATTTGGTTCTTTCAAGATATTAAATAACCCTAGCTTCATTCACACGTGTGAGGTAATTATCCCATAAATAATCCCTAAATGCTTCACTATTCTCCTTATGTCCTTCATTGTACAAGAGACTTATTTTATTCCTTTTCTCGCACTTCCTTCTTCATGCTAGATTATAATGGTGTTCTCTCAAGGTTGAGTCCTCTATATATAGACTACTTTCCATGATATCTAAGCTAACTTATCATTACCCTAGGCTGACATGTCCTTTTGGCGAGGCCGACATATCCTTATAGCTTCTTTTGAAGGCTGGCTTGTGATGGGAACTTGTGACAAGGCCTTGGAGGGTCTTTTTACTCTTGCAATGAATTAGATAAATATGTAACATGTGAAGGATCTCTCATACATGAAAAATTTCCTTTTGACTTGTAGACCACATGAAAATCCCTAGAAGCTCTCAATGGGAGATTTATCTACAAAAATAAAATTCCCTGAGCATGAAATCCATGTTTCAAGAATAACAAAAATACTTTTATTTTTTTCTTCTTTACATAAATTACAAAAAATCATGATTACATATTTTATTATGAATACCGAACCTTGTTACATATTTCAACAAAAGTAACTCTAATATATTTTCTAGAAACACATCCTAAAACTACTACAAAATAGGGTATCTCTTTAGGACTTCATCATCCTCAACATCCTTCCATTTTGCAATGGAAATATGCATTGCTAACAATACACACCCCTTCCTTCTAGTGTACTTAGCTTGCATAGTTGTAACAATTCTTGTTGATGTATACTTCTTCCTTCCCTGCAATATTCTCCTTTCTCCATCATAATCTAGACACTTGATGGCCTTCTCATAACAATCTACCTTGGTGCTGTGAGCGAACAACTAATCCATGCCCAAAAGCATATCATAGCAAACCATAGGAAGAAAATTTAGATGTGTCGATGTAGGAATACCATTCAATTCAAATTCACAAGCTCTCACCCAATGTCAAACTCTTCTCTTAATCCCTATAGCAAACTGTACAAACCAATATTTTGCATGCAATTCATTACTCAAGCCATACTTATCCACTAGGTATGGACTAGCATAACGATAATTATATCTAGGATGAATCGAAATGGAAATAACTCGATCTTATATCTTACCTTCCATCACAATAATGGATTCCTTATGATCTTCCTGCATGTTATCAAGAGCTGCATAGATTCGAGGAATTATCTATTCAACATCCCTAATTGTTTGTACCTTCTCGGAACTATAGATCTAAGGCTTGCCACCCTAGTATAATACACAATCCTTCTTGTGATGTTCCTTGCCACAAATCCAACACTGCAATGGTTCTCTTCTACTACCTTTAATTTGTTGCTCTTCAAGCTGAGACCCATGTCCTTTCTCTATTGCATTAAAATTCTTCTAAGGAGCCACATTCTATTTCTCACATGCATCATGAGGTCTTCCTTGCTTCTCAGGATTTTTTCCCTTAGTATTATCATTCCCTTTCCAATCATGCTTAGGCTTAGACTTGAGCTTCAACTACTCATAACAATGCTTCAATTTCCTAATGGCTTCCTTCAATGACCAAGGCTCATAAAACTCAATCCAATCTTTGAATGGTACTAGAAACTCACTAATGAAACTTTGAATCTTGTATTTATCATCCTCAAGATATGGTACATACCTCAAAAACTCCAGAAACATGCTAGCATACTCATAATTTACCATAGAACCCATATTCATCTCATAAAACTCCTTAGCCCTATCACCATAGTATCTCTCAAATAAGTACTTATGCTTGAAAAGTCTTTCAAACTCATCCTGAATTACATCATCTTCTCTAATGCTTCTAAAATTCTTCACATCCTCCTACAAGATATCTATTTTCCCTTTGAGAATGGACATGGCTATCTTTTCTTTCATGTTCTCTAAATAGTTATGAAACTTGAATAAATTCTTCATCCCAAGTTGCTATGCCTCTGCATCCTTTGACTTATTGATCTCTCCATCAAAATTAGGAAGATTGATCTTCTTAAACTCATATGGAAAGTACTCAATCCTCATATGGTACCAGTGGTGATAATGATGATGTATTCTACAAGACGATTGTGAATAAAACTCATACATATTATTCCTCCTATCAGGAGTATCCAAGAATATGACACTCTTCATTATATCCTCCATATATAGCTTGTGTCTCCTTTGAGACATGCTACTATATTCCCCATTAGTCTTCTCCCCCTTCCTCTCTCCATGACTTCTCCCCATATTTCCTTGTTTCTGCAAATATAGAAGGATTTGAAGGATGACTACATTAACCTCTAGTTGCTTTTCATAAGCTCTAGTAGACCTTTTCTATGCCTAAATCAACTTGTTATTATTTTCCTTAAAACTTATGATATTTCCGTTTAAACTCCTCAATGTATCTACTATATCAGGATAATTCTCTTCTCCTTGTTGCTCAATTGGCCTTTCCCATCCCATATAATTCACATCATGCCTATAAGGGGATTTATGTGAATTGTAGTCCACTATTATTATCTTCATCTTTATCCTTCTCTTTTTGGAAAACATGCCATGTTAGATAAACTAAATAGAAATAATATTAAAAATCATACCTCAGTGTATTTCAGGGGAGGTTATCTTATCTGTATAATCAATCCAGATTAGAATAATATAGATACATAATGACATAAAAATATCAACATATCAACATCATGCATGATAACACGAACTGTAACACTCAATATATACATGAAAACCAAAGGAACTAAAATGAATGGATAGTAGACACACATACGATTGACATGCATGCATAAAATAACATCTAGTCCATCTACTCCAAGTGTTTGAGCCTAGAAGCTATAATACCAATTTGTATTGACCCCTCCCACTTTTACCCATGGTTACAAGATCTCTTGGGTAAACATGAGCTGAGTGCTACTATGACATGACCCTACCTCCAAGTTCTAGATATGGAAGTTTGGACCACAACCTGAAATCTTACAAACATTGATTAGGGACTACATATCACTCAAGAGCCTGAAAACCCCCCTAGGTTATCAATCCTTGAGTTGGAACTCTTTTTCATTTACTTAACACCCCAAATGCACCCTTGATGCATTATTCATGCAATTATGAGGCTCCAATCGCACCAATAAACTTTCATGCATGTAGTTATGACCAAAAATCCCTTTTTATGTGCATGTGATCACGATATGGGTGACACTTTTTCAAGAAAGGCTCTTGAACACTACCCATAAATTCTTGCAAGTTTCCAAAAACATAAATAAGGTGATAATAAGGCTAACTATGCAAAACTTGGACAAGAACTTGACCACAATTGTTACGGGAAACACTACCCTAGGGTCTGGGTTGAGGGACCTAACAAAGCAGATGGAATATCATCACAAGGAGCACTTTAATTATCAGTTTTTATGGTTGAACTAGAAAAATGAGGATGGAGGACCTTACTCATTTATCCTTCATTTGAGGTTGATCCCATAGGGTGCAAACCCTCTGCTATTCCTCGTGCTCCAAAACCTGCCAATCAGTTAATACAAAGCACACAAACTAGTTTCACAACATATATGTCCTAGATGTTAGCATGCTAGCATATATAATCTCATAAAAATAACATGAAATAAACCATTCAATATCATTCAACATGTATAGGACACATATAACAAAAAGAACATCAGGAACATGACAATACTTATTTTATTGATAATATGTAAAGAGAAAGTGGAGAAATTCCCTGATATCTACCACAGACTTGAGAAAAACCATCCTCTGGATCCGTCCAGCCCTAGCCTCACAAAGCTTCTTCCATAAATGGTGCACAAAGGATATCACATAAAGTGGGGGTGATCATCACAAGGAAACAAGGGTTTCATGAACTTAGGAAGTGTAGGAGGCATAGGGGAAATATAAAACTTGATCAGGGCTAGAGCAGGCTATAATATCAATAGAGTTCTCTCTCTCCTCCCTTAGGCCATTCCATTAAGGTGTACTTATACTTCCTAAAATTAATTTTTTCAGTTGGGGAACAGTTAGGCCTCGAGTTGGGGTAGTTAAGTTACAGGAAAAAATCATAAACCCTGCGTCATTAATAGGAGTTATAAATATATTTTTAATATCTTAAATAGTATACGTTGGTTAGTTATGGATGGACCCGCGTCTGCACACGGAAAAATCTAGGCAGAGTCATGTATCGATTTTAAAATACTTTTTTAAGAAGTGTGATCAAGTCTGAATGGAAGGATTGCCCAAGGCCAATGCATAAGTCATCAAGTATATAGAGGTGATAAATGATGCTATAACATATTCCCCCTAATATATAGTGTCAAAAGGGGTACATGATTTCTGAAATGTATTATATGCATAAGAAATAACCTTGCGAGGACTAGAGAGGACTTCACCAGATTTCAGCCTACCAAAAAAAAGTGATAGAAATCAGAAAGATAGCTCATGTCTGAGGTGGGCATACCCATGCTCAGTGAAAGAAAAGCATGTCCACATATCAAGTATAGAGAGGATCCAGTGTGTATACAAGTATAGCTGAACTGTAAAGTACATAGTGAATCATCTGATCACTACTCGGAAGTAAAAATCAAAATCATGTCCAAGTATCACATATAAAAGACTGATCAATGATGCTGCAAATATATATGATCACTGAAGTCACGACTGAATCTCCAAGTAGAAAATCATAAGTGGTGGAACAAATGGTACAACACGCAACTCGGGTGCCAACATATAAGATGTTTTTGTGATGAAATTGTAACATATAAGGGTGGATGGTGTTACCAGCGGAAAACGGAAGGAGCTATCAAAGTGAACCAAAACATGATGATGCAAACCTGAGGTCTTCACTGATCACCATGGCACAATTCTACATAATGGGAATAAATGAGTTGAGGTCGACCATGTTAGGAATAGTTTGATTACCGGTCATTGATGTATACCGTTAACAAACACAAGACAACTCACGGATAATGATAATGAGCATGAAAGTGCCCCGGTACAATCTAAGAAGTGCGAATAAATGAGTTGAAGTCAAAAATTTGAGAGATTATACCAATCAGGATACATTTATGTATTCTCACTGTTGATAGTGAAGGAGTTTTCCACTGATGACTGCAAACCCTAAGGTACTGACAAAAGTACTCTAGACCTTATTCCTAGAGCAAAGAGTCAAATTCGATGGGAAAAGATCTGTTGGAAGGAAGGCATTAAGGCATCCCACATCAGCCCAGTGCGAGTGTAACCCACAACCAAAGATTTGGAAGGAATCAGACAAAGAAAATTGAAGTAACCAACTCGAAGTATGTTTTCAGCATGCACAAAATGCAGCTAGCGCATGACAGAAACCCTCTAAACCAACCAATAATGAAAGCTAACAAATAGGCGAGATATCCACCGATAGGGTCAAATGGAAATCAAGGTACTGCACGAATCTTGGGTTTGATAATGTAAGTTGAAGTTGAACTAAAGGGAAACCACTCATTCAAAGACCCATTATGTTGATCAAATGCTAAGCACAAGGTCACCTATCAATGATGTAAATAGGGCTAGGGTGCGGCTCTATGTTTACTCTCAAAGAAATATGTCGAAGTCGATAAGAGATAAACCCAACAACAAGAATTCAATGGAGACCTTCTCAAACTAGCACAAGAAAAGGGTCAAATATTTGATGTGATAGAACAAGACTCAAAAAAATTGGGATGGCCAACTGAAAATTGAGTCAAGAAACACTGCAGAAAGGTCGACTCAGGTTAACTTCCCTTGAATAATAGAATGAATCATTTTGACTATGGTAGCAAATTATAACTTTGTATAAGTTTTTCATTCAAGAGGCATAAAAAAACCCTCCATATGATTGGAAGAGATAACCGACCAGGGGACTACTAACTCGATAACAAGGTTATGAATTCTCCAAAGTCAAAAAATAAAACTGTCCAAAATGGAGAAAAGACTTAGCTTTTTTGTGCTTTGTTCAAGGGTGACATAATTGACTCTTTAACCACCATCAAATATGGAATTAATGTCTCGTTCCCGCTCTTTTTCAAATATTAATTTTTTTTGTCTTTTTCATATTTCAAAGCCTGAAAAGGAATAAAATAATGCCTAATATACAATGGATAGAATGAGTGTCAGTAAAAAAATGGACTAGCTCCTGAAATAGGTACAATCATATGCTCAATGCAAGGTGGTGAAAACTGGTAAGTGACACTCAGAGGAATGTTCCATCCATGGGTAAAGGTGTCAAGTTGTGAAAGCTAAGTGATTGCATGGTTGAATTTGCAGAAAGATATGGTCAAAGATGGCTTAAACATGAGTCCAAATGAAGCCAGCTAAAGGCCAAGATAAACAAATGGTCAATATACACTGCAGTAATACAACTCAACAAAAAATGGGATCCTCTAAGGTATATGGATAGAATAAAGATAGAGAAGAAGAAGAATGATGCTTCAATGCATAAGTCATGATGGGACTAAAGAGGACTCTCAATCCTACACAGATTTCAGCATGGGAAACAAATGCTAGCAAGGAACTAACTAAGAAACCCATGTAAAGGATGACTCTACCTCATATCAAGATTTAAAAATCAGAGAGTGAAATTGGTTAAATATTCATAACATGATGGGGTCGACCCTATGGAAAGTTTTCAGAATGGAGGCTAGTATGCATAAGTGCAACGGAAAGTGAATTCCCTAATCTATATGCCAGTTCAGAATCAAATACCTGCCATGATAGGTTAGCAGTCATGGATCCAAAGAAAAAGTTAGAAATATCTCAAAATAACCAGAATGGACCTAAAAATAAATTTTCCCAACACTTACAAGCCAAAAGGTTAAACAGTCATGATCAAATTCAAAAAATAAACAAAAATGAAATTTGTAATTTTTTTTTGAATTTTGGGCATAAATAAGCATTTTGGACTCACATCTAGTCATTTGTGCTGTGAAAAAGTTGAGAAAGTGCTTTGGAGAAAAAAATCCCTTTCTTTCAAATGGAGCAATCATCCACCGAATCAATTCAAATCAGTCAGGTAAGCCTCATACTCAGCTTGTTTATCAATTTTCTTATCATTTCAAACAAATTTTATGATTTTTCACCATATAAATATATGTTTTTTTAAAACCATCTTCATATACGTGGGTTTGTCATGAGGAACTTGCATATAGATGCCACTGTGTCCGAATGAAGTCGCATATGAGCATAGTGGAATTTTAAAATTGATTTCTGATTGGTTAATGGATGAAATGATTTAGGATGACAATCAGCTAGAGGGAAAGAGAGAATACTACCATTGATAATGAGGTTATGAAGGATCAAGTATCCTTGGATATCCTTCGAGGATGTGAATTATTAAAATTCTTCAAAATGTTGAATATGAAAACTAACACATGATTTCTCGAGATGTTAGTGAATTATTGGGATCCTAATGAAGATTGCTTCATGATAAATCAAATTCCATTAAGAATTTAAGTGGAAGACATCTATTTCATAATTAGACTCTCCCAGAGAGGAGAACCGGTTAATTTTTAGGGTAAGAACATAGGAGGGCTTAATATTAATGACTATATCCAAGTATACTGTGTTGAGGGTACTAAGAAGGTGGGGACACAGATCCCAATAAAATATGTGCGAGATCTGCACATGACAATTCTCCTTTTCACCATTGCTAGAGTAGTAGGATCAACATACTTATACCATGCCTCATGAGGCAACATGATTCTGCCAGTGGATTTCTTGACTGCGCTCTACGATTGGTGCACAGCCTTATTGTAAAATCTAAAGAAACAATTGACTTCTATCCGGCAGAGAAAAACAAAGAATTTTGGCTATGGTACCATTCTCTGTACATTCTTCTTTGAGAGAGTTCCAGGGCTTGGTCATAAGATCATCTCTACCATCAGTAGCCCTCATGATCCACAGATAGCTAGATGGGAAGACTTGATGAAGAGACTGAGGGGTGTTGAGGTCCCCCAAACTACATAGGATGATGATTTCTTCCAGTGATAGGGAGAACAACTCGTTTCCATCGAAATCAACCAAGGCATATGCTCCCTTTTTCAGGACATTTTTTACAATAAAAGGGCCATACCACATGGATTTTAACTTGCGTACCCCCAAGACATCCTTGTCCTAGGCATAAACCAAAACAAGTTCAGCTTCAAAGAAAACCTTAGGTTTTACCGCTTTATCAAAATGAACCTTCACTTGATTCTTATGAGCCTCATTCATCATAGCTACTTCTCAGCGCTGATCATCGAGATGTTCTAGATGGACAAGGCATTCTTCGAAACTACAAGTGTCAGGAAGAAGCTCAAAAACCAACTTAAGGGAAGGAATTTCACATTCAACAATAAATATATATTCCACCCAATAAACTAGTTGGAATGCAGTGAAACTGGTTGTAGTCTTCACGGACATCCGATATGCCTAAAGTTCCGGATACAACTTGACATGCCAATTGGATCTGGCTTTATCAATTTTTCGTTGAAGGATAGTCTTCAAGGAATTTTTTACGGCTTCAACCTACCCATTGGCCTGAGGATAATACGAAGATGACTACTCCTACCAAAAACCAAATTTGAGAGCCAATTCAACCATCATACTGTTCTGAGAATGATTTCCATGGTCAGTAACAATGTCTTTGTGGATACCAAAGAGAGAAATAACTTGGTTGAATAGAAACATGGCTCATGTCTCACCATCGTTCGCAAAAGTAGGCATAACCTCGGTCCACTTCGTAAAGTAGTCTACTACTACGATAATGTACTTATGACCCTTTGCAGAAGGCAGGTTACAAGTAGTATAATCAATACCCCACTTTGTGAACGGACCGACAGTGGCAATAGGAAAGAGTGGAGAAGCATGACACTTTTTGACTGCCTCAACACAATCTTTGAAAATCAAGGGCCACAAATATCTTGCACGCAATATATTTTGGGCTGTAGAAAGCCTAGATAAATGACCACCACAAGCTCCACTGTGGTAACCATTCAGCACAATCTCAACCTCTTCGAGAGTCAAGAAACGTCTAAGGATCGAATCAACCCAGCAACGATATAGAGTGTCACCAATAATAAGATAACTTTTAGCTCAGTGACACAACCTTCAACACTCGTCTTTCAAAAAATATAAGGTAAAATTCACAGTATAGATATAAACAATGAGATATCCATACCAAGGATCCTATGAAGAAATGAGGAAAAGATGTTCATCATGGAACAACTCTTCATAAAAAATCTCTTCTCCATAGGGAAACTCAAAAATCAACTCTGCAAATACCAAAGAATTCTTGGATTTTGCAGACAGGAATTCGAGATCAAACTCTTGCAAAATTAAAATCCATCGATTGTATTTGCCCCCAATCACTCGCCTACTGAGAACAAATTGAAATGGATTAACTACTTCCAAAACATAAGGTTTGTGAAGAAGGTTATAATTGCTGAGCCGTTGGAAAATGTGGACAACTTCCAAAGATAATTTTGCTATGGGAGAATACTGGAGTTCAGGACCCACCAGGCCTCGAATAAGGTAGTAAACAACATGCTCACAAAGAGCATCATCTTCCTAAACCAGAGCCATACCAATGATATATTCTGCTGCAACGAGATACAAAATGAAGTCTCTGTTGTAATTGGCTGGACTCAGTAATGGAGAAGAGGTCAATGCCTTTTTCAAAGAATCGAATGAGCATTGATAAAAGTCATCCCAGAAGAATGAAACTCCTTTCTTCAATAACCTCATAAATCCCTTCGTCACCTCGGCATAATTCACAATAAATTGCTGTGAGAAATTGGCTTTACCTTGTAGATTTTGAAGCTAACAAATAGAAGACGGGGGAGGCAACTGAAGTATTCCCTCAACCTTGAAGGGATCTACCCGAATCCCTTCCGTAGACATGATGAATCCCAACAACTGATCGGGTGTGATGGTGAAAACACACTTATTATGGTTCAATGGAATTTTATAGTAATGACACCATTCAAAAACTTGACGAAGGTGTGAAGGATGATCAATTCTCTTTCGAGAAAGAGCAACTAAATCATCCAAATATGCTTTGATAATATGATTGATGTCATGAAAGGCATAGGACATAGCCCACTGGAAAGTAGTACCAGCATTTTTAAGGCTGAAAGGCATCTTTTTGTAAGAAAAAGTACTCCGAGGGAAAATAAAAGCAGTCTTATTATGATCTTCAGGATGGATAGTGATATGATTGTATCCCGAGAAACCGTCCATGGAGGAGAAAATCTCATTCCCCACACACTCATCAATAATATGATCTATAAGCGGTGTGGGGTAATTGTCTTTATGACATGCCTTATTCAAATCCCTGGAATCAATGCAAACTTGGATTATTCCCTCTTTCTTGTCCACAGGAACTGAATTCGAAATGCAATCAGTTAACGAAACGTGGTATATGAAACCCACCTTTAGTAGCTTCTCAACCTCGGCCTTGATAACTGTAGTGTTCCTAGGGTTGATATAACAAAGCTTCTGCCAAATAGGCTTACCATTTTAGTAAATCTTGATATCATACTGGAAAATAGATGGATCTATACCAGGCATTTCCTCATAAGACCAATCAAACACATCCTGAAATTCTCGAAAGAGATCGGTGTAAGTTTGAACCTCTTTAGGGGAATATTCAGCTCCAATGAATACATTCTCAATAGCATTGGGATCTTTGGAGATGTTCACTGGGATAGTAGTAGAAATGATAGCTGTGTCCCCTTCAATAAAAACATGTTCCAGTGCTAAGGGGTTCAAGACTGGGTGAAGAGGACCAAAAGACTAAAGGCTAGACAATATTGTTTCAACTTCTCGCAAGTATGGTAGAAAATAGGACCGATGATGCAAATCATCCCATGGTATTTCCACATTAGTCATTGCTTCAAGGATGGCCTCTTCATACGGAAGAGTGGTATCAAGGCAATCCTAAGCAGAAGATGAACTAAGAGTCCAAGCCGAAGCCACATCTCAATCCAATTCCTCCAGTGAAAGAGAAACTGGAATGAAGTCTACAAAGTCAACAATATATTGATAGGCAATCTTAGCTACAGACATAGGAAATTCCATTCCACCCACTTGACCTTCCTATAGTGTGGAGGTAGGAGAAGACAAGGTCCAAGGGTCTGAAAAATAATGAGTTCGAAAGAAATTTCTTTGAGTAGGAACCCTGGAGGATGAAAATCGAAGGAGGTGGAAAATAAAAAGTACCCATCAACAATGTATACATTCCAACCCCTAAATTCTCAACAGGTTGCTTGGCATCATTCACCAAGGGTAAAGTCATGTTGGCAGATGCATTTGGATCTACAGGAGAACAGTCCATCTGATCAACAGTGACAATCCTCCCTTCGTCGAGAAAACACAAGATGAGAAATAATGAGGAAGCAATAGCATCCATCTCATAAATCTAATTTCACCCCAACAGAAGGTTGTAGTCTAAATTTGCATCAACTATTTTGACCTCAATATTGATAGTTTTACCCCCAACACAGATGGGTAAAGCTGGAACAATGCCATGTGGCCTATGATAATGACCATCAAATGCAGTAAGAAGAGTAGTTGAAGGGATAGCTGAAGGAGATCCAATAGCCTTCCAACATGAGATAGACATCACACACATGGAAGCACCCTCATCAACTACTATTCGAAAGATATTCATCTTAAAATATGTAAACTTAATCTGAAAATCCATATGATGAGGATGTCTCTTTTTAAAATTCGACATGTCAAATGTGTTCATAAGAGAGTTCTTTTTATCAATAGCCCCAATGGTAGTGAGTAATGCACTCATTTTTGCTAGGCACGACTAGAGTACCTCTAACGCAGATATGGCACAAGGAATTTGGGCTAGATCCTCTACAATCGAGTATTTCTGGTGAACCTTGACATTAGGATTAATCGTCGTATGGATTTTAAACCCTTTCGACATCCGAGGTATATTCTCAATTGCAAGCTTCTCGATATGGACTAGCTTAGAATTACTAGGAGAACCTTTAGATTTTGATGACTCAACTTTGCCATAATAATCAGATCTCATAGCGATATCAGCATGAGCACTCATCATATATAAATTTGATGAATTTTCCCCTTCTTGGTTGCCTATTATAGCATCATTTATCACCATCATATACTTGATGACTTATGCATTGGCCTTGGGCAACCCTTCCCTTCAGACTTGGACATATTTCTCAAAAAACAGTATCTTAAAACCCATATGTGACTCTGCCCAGACTTTTCCACATATATACGCGAGTCCATACATAGAGAATCGCGTACGCCACTTTAAACATTAAAAAATATATATTTTCCATATTTTAGAGGCGGGTTTTACGGTTTTTCCAGTAACTTAACCACCCCAGCCCGTGGCCTAATTGTTCCCAACTACAAAAACTAATTTGAGGGAGTATAAATGCCCCTCAATGGAATGGCCTAAAGGGGGAAGAGAGAGAGAAATATAGATATTATACATTGTTGGAGCCCTATCCAAGTCCGATATATTCCTGTGCACCCTGCACTTCCCAGGTATTTATAGGAAACCTTTGTTTCCTTGAGATGCTCACCACCCTATGTGACATCCATTGTGCACTATTCTTGGAAGAAATCTTGAGAGGCTAGGGCTAGACAGATCCATAGGACGGTATGCTCAAAGGTCGTGGAAAATTTCAGGTGATCTCTCCACATTTGTTTACTATACATGTCATTAATAACAAAATTACCATCGTGTTCCTAATGTTTACATGTCAATAATCTTTTATATGTGTGTAATAATCATAAATTGTTCATTTAATATTGTTTTGATGATATTATACATGCTTTTCACTAACATCTAGAACATATATATGTTGTACAACTAGGATTTGTGCGCTTGTTCTTTGCTAATTTACAGATTACGGAGCACAAAGTGTTGCAGGGGATTTGCACCCCACGGGATCTACTTCAATCGAGGGATATTCGGGTAAGGTCTACAACCTGTAGTTTCTAGTTATTAGCATAAAAGTTGGTTAAGTTAGTCCTTCTTGTACTGGCATGCCCCTGATCGGTGAATTATTATCAACCCAATACCTTTAGGGTAACATTTCTCAAAATAGAAATGGTGACCATATTGGGGATCACATTCTTGTGATTTCCCATTTGGGTTTTTTTATCTGTCTTGTAGGTTCCTGACACGTTTTATCACTTTTTACAGTCTAGTAAGTATTTTTCAATCAGACAGAAGACCTGGTCCCTTGATCAGGCTTGAATTTTTTATTTTTTCCTTATCTTTATTTCCATACGCAACTTAGTCTCTGCACAATCACGTATACCTCTTGTATTTTCCAAACGGACCTGCGTATATGTGAGTTTCCTTGGTTACAATCGTGTATACACGCTAGTTGCACACTGTAAAGCTGCATATGGCTGGAAAATTTTGAAATTTTGAGTTTTTAGCCTCTGTATTCTTTTTTGTCTGTGTTGGACCATTCCTGTGGTTTCTTTAAGGTCTCTGGACTGTGTTCATGGCGATTGCATATCTTTTTCTCTCTTGTTTTTGTGAAAACCTAGCCATTTGGTGAAATTTCATGTTTTGTGTGTTTGTAATTGTGGCTAAAGCACCAATAAATTTTAATGAAATTATTGGTTGTTCTGAACATTCACAACAGTGAGCCTCTGCTTGTTTTCTCTTCTTGCCCCTATGCATTGCTTCACTTCTAGTTTTTGCCTCCTTGGTCTGTTTCAGTTTTCTTGATTTCTTGGACTTGTCTTGTTGTGAATCTTGAAGAATCTCTTTTTGGTTTTTTGAGTTGTTGTTCGTTGCAAGATTGTGCTACTATGCTGAATCAATTGATTGAGTTTCGTGATTATTTTTTCTCATTTAAGTCCCACTACGAAACACTTTGAACCCTTTGTTGAGACTCATTTTCTTGATTTTGGTTCTTGGGTAGTTTTTTCTTGTCTTCTTGAAATATTTTTCTTCCATTACGAGTTAAAATACCAAAACCACTTTGTGTTTTCCATAGCTTTTGCTTCGAGTTTTTTATTACGGTTTCATCATATCTTTTGAAGATTTTGTTAGTTTCTAGTCTTTGGTTCTTGGCTTGATTTTAAAGGAAGTCTTCTCTTGATTTCTCTCTTTTGTGTCAAGTGCATTTTGGCATTCTTGTGCATAGGAGTTATGTTTGGAACTTGCCTTGTTTTTCTATCAAAAATTGATCGAACCATTGTCTTGCTAGGGACTCTTTTTTCACTTCTTTAGAGTTAGCATCTTAGGATTTGCATATCATTGGTAATTTGAATTAAGTGAATTTGATAATTCTAGTCTTTTTCATAACTTTTTGGATCATGTGAAGTGTGAGTGTCTGAAAAGAAAAAACAAAGTTTTTGCTTATTATTTTCGTAGAAACCATGTAAAGATCACTTTTCATCAAAAGGAAATTGTTGCATTTGCATGTAACTAGGTTTTAATTGATTTCTTCTACGTCATAAAACACCATCAGTTTCACTTCCATGTACCCTTGACTTAAGTAACAACCAATTTAAAACAAGCGATATAATTAAAAGAAACTATAATTTTTTGAATCATTGTCATTAATCATCCACTAACTAGCTAGGTTCTAGAGCCTTGGATTAGGTGAATGGAGAGATAACTCTCCAAGGCTGCTCAAATTGTTAAACATAGAAAATTCATTAATGAGTGAAATCCAACACTGTTAAGTGGACCAGAAAAGCTTTCCTCTAGAGAGTCAAGCACGAGGGATAGTGTAAACAGAGAAGAGAGATACCCCCTCTCCTATTTGTTGAATCTTGACCTAAGACCATTCCGCCCGGGTGTCGATATGGATTGGGGCCTGTTGGTGTCCTGTGATTTGGCTGATTGGAAAACCAAATGATAAGGCAACATTCAAACCAAGCTTTAGAGCTCTAGGATCTAGCCCTCCTAGTCTTAGAGAGGGATCTCTCAATATGTTTGTAATGATATAGCTTGATGCTTTTAAGAGGTTGATTTTAGGCCAGTTATTAAGTACAAGTTTGTTTGTTTGGGTTTGGTTGGTTGGACATGAATGATCTAGGAAACATAGATAGAAAGGGGAAATATCAGAGTTGTTGCACAATGGAGTCAAGAAGAAGTTATAACAAGTTCAATCAATGGATATGGGATATCAAAGGGAAAATCTAACTTGGCCAGTGGATCTTGGGTTTGGTGGATGAAATGAAATGGAAATTAAGGATTTAGAAGGAGAAGTAGAACTAAGGGAAATTAAGAATCCTTAATTATATGTACTCCTCAAAAAAGGGACTTAAAACATCATTTGAACATGAAGAGGCATTCCATAGATAGTGCTAACCATAAATTCTAGAGACCACACTTCAGCAAATAATAATTCCAAGACAAAAATTTCCAATGAAATCTAGGAGTCGAGGAATGCTCTATTTCATCCAAAGATTTCACTTTCAAGGATAAGAAAACATTCAATATTCACAAATAACTGCAATCATAGAAGAGGGAACTCCTAGAAATCTTTGATTACAGCTATAAATACATTCAAAACAATTATCTCAACAATAACAAAGGGTATGATCAAAACAGACCTCTTTGGCAGACTGTAAACAATGGTACTTTAAAGGGAGACTTCAGAAACAATTTTAAAGAGGTAGCAAGTAAGCAGGGAAAACCATAAATCATTCTTGAGACCAAATGTTTGAACTATTTCTGAAATAAACAAGCATAAGGGTTGAAAAGTAGTCAAACCACTCAATAAAACCTTCAGCAGATGAAAACATAAAGGCAGTGAAGAGTAAATAGGCCTAAGGTGATTCTAGGAGACATTTGTTAGCATAAAATTTTTACTCTACTGTAAGTATAGAATGATGGAACAAAATGGAAAACAGGAAATAAAAATTCACAGATTAGAATACATCACCAACAACCATGCTCAGGGATCTAATGATAGAGCCTTCTCATTAACAAAACATGTCAAAACATCATCATTCTTCCAATACTTCAATTTTCTTCTTAATCTTCAGCCAGACTATGTACAACTTCAAAGAGTTCGAATGCCAGCAACCAACCCCTAACAAAGAGCTCCTCATAGAGTTTTTATAGAAGAATGAGGAGGTGGAACTCTTTTTATGGTTCAAAATGTTATTAATTATAGAGTAAATGCATTCCTAGCCTTGAACACCACGCAGGGCATAAGGTAGGAATGAGTTGCACTACTTCTATGTTTTGATAACTCTGTCTTTACTTCCTGAGGATAAAGTAGGTGAAAGGAATGGATTTTAAGGTTTTCCCATGTCTTACAATAACTGTTCTGACAGTCAAAAGATGTTCTATCAGTGTGATAACTGTCAAAGTGTATTTTTAGGTGAAACACAGGCTATAAGTGGCTTCAGATATTTTGATGAATTAACTGATTTTCTCTGATGTGCACGAAGCCTTCTGCCTTGTTGATCTATCCTTGCTGACTGATTTAACCTTGATTACTTGTCTTTACGCCGCTTTATCCATTTAACTGTGGATTAAGATCTTTGATTTTCAATATTCGCGCTTTAACCCTTTTTAATCTTTAATCTTTGATACTCTTCACTATTTCATTCTATACAGGTACTTTTCTTCGCGCTAGAGGGTCTTCACAAAGTCAATAATCATGATTTATCAAATTAAACTTGGAAATTCATCCCTTTGTCCCTTTTTGCATTTGATCAGGCCACAAAGAATTGTCATCCTCGGCTTGCGTCACCTTTTAGTGACTATGGGACGGCTTTCAATATTTAGCCGCTATGAAACCTACACAGAAAAATAGACCAATTATAAAAAACCTGCGTTACCTTGTTAACTGCTTCAGAGGGTTTTGGCGGAAGCAGAGGAGCGTTGTAGAGGGGGGAAAGCATGCGGAAGGAGATTCCATGGTGGAAACCATAAGAAATAGGGTTTAAACTTGATTTATGGTGTGAGATTGGAAAAGCGGTTTGTGGAAAACCAACAGTGTTTTTTGCATTGCCAGAAGGTGGTAAGTAGTAATGGGCTAGGGGAATGCGATACGGGTCGGAGGATGACACATGTCCCTCTAAAACCACCCATTTCGCATTGAAAACACATGATGGATGGGTTGGGTGAAATGGGCATGAAAATTAATGCAGTTTGCTGGATCGTGAGGATCAACGGTGGAGATTGAAAGAAAACACGAATAAAAGCCCTTTGCGCAGTCGAGTGGGACCGTCGGGATGATATAGGAGATTAAGCGATGGCCGTCGGAAGACGATGGAGATCAACCGCGAGGGAAATGAGTGGGGTAAAATTAGAGGAGTGCTGGCCGTTGGATCAAGATGATCAACGGTCCAGGATGTAGCGGAATATCGCACAATGAAATGAATGGTGCGAGGGGAGGGGAGAAAGGCGATAAGGCGATGAAGCACTGACCATACGATCAGGAGGATCAACGGCTGAGATCATATCGGGGAATGGCCAAAATGAATGCATGGGGCGGAGGAAAAGCGATAATGTGAGACAGCACAGACCGTTGGATCTGAGGCAGCCAGATCAACGGTGGAGATTAACTGCGGGGGGGCTGGGGGTACAGAAGGATCTCGTCGTCAGGGTGCCTCCGTAGTGAATGGGGAAATACTGGCAGTCAAATTGGGAGAAAATAAACGATGGAGATTAACTGCGGGGGGACTGGGGAGTACAGGCCACTTTGGTCAGATGCCCCCATAATGGGCCTGCACCATTGATCTGGGAGGAATGGATGGTCCAGATTTAATCAAGATATCAGAGATTAAATATGGTGGATGAGGGGTCAGGGGGATGGTGAAGTTTCGAGGAAGCAAGGGCCATTAGATCTTGAGGATCAACGACGGAGATTAAATCAGGGAATGGCAGGCAGAAGGGGCTTGGGAATGAGGAAACGGGGATTGTCGATGTGCGATGGAGCGATGCGATGGCCAATAGATCAGAGTGCAGAGGGCGATGGCCATCAGATCTTTGGGAATGGACAGTCCAGATCTCATTGGACGATCGGCCATTGGAAGAAAAAGGAAAAGGGAAGCAGAACCAGGGAAATAGAGATTTGCGATGGGCGATTCGCCAATGGTCATTGGATCTGGCAGATGTTTAATGGTTGGGATCAAATCGAGGAATTAGCTATTGGTGGGAGAGGAGACAGGGGAGCAAGACTTTGGGAAGTGCGATGCGCCGATGAGCGATGGGTGTTTGGTCGCAGGGCTGGGTTACATGAAGAAGAGAGGCTGAGGGCTTAAGACGAAAAGCTCTTAAGGCCCAATGTTATAATGGGAGCAGATTTAGGCTTAAAAAGGGGTTTTTTTGGTTTTTGAGGGTTTCGATATGTATAAAAGGAGGGTTTAAAACCTAATAAAGAGGGTTTATAAGGTTTTAAGGGAATTTCAAAGGGAATAAAGGATAAATGAGGGGAAAATGAGGGAAAAATGGGGGAGGAAATAAAGGACACATTTAGAAAAGGAGAAATGATGGACATGGAGGCTTGAAACAATATTTTCTAATCAGCAAGCTTCTTTGAGGATTTTGAAGTGAAAACATCAGTGAAGTCGGGTTTCTTTGGACAGAGAGAAATAGGCTTCAAGAACTAATATATTAGCTTGAAATTGTTTCTTGAAGGCTGCAAACTGATTCTAGCCATCATTAGGTATAATAGAAATTATAGATGGCTAACAGTGGCTCCACTTGGGGAGGACAACTTGCTCTTTAGGTGTCCAGAACATCAGTTTATCAATCTCTGGCTTTTAGCAGACCAGTGCCTTATCCATTGGGCAGCAATGCTTTTATTTCTTGGATTTGATAATATTTCAGAAATCTGCAGCATATGACATTCTTCAAAGCAGCATCACTACCTACCCAACCCTACTTATCCTAGAATTTTTTATTCTCTTAAGTGCACTTGGACTTAGCAAACTCTTTGACATTTTATTTTTGAAAACAGAACAATAAACTATCTAATGCTACCCTTATTTCTTCCAAGGGTCCAGATTAAATAGTTGGACTCTAAAGCTTCTCTACCTAATCTACTATCTGTCAAGATTAAGCTATTTGATAGATCTACATTCTCTACATTCTAAAACAGAAATTTAAACACAGACAAACTAGGATTAAACAGTCTGATTTGTTGTAGTGTCTATGGCATAAGAAACCAGTTGCACATAGACTTTTATTTGCAGAAAATTAAAACAAAACTGTGAAGGCTTAAGATCTGAGAATAGTAAGCATCCTTCCCTTCTTTTTCATCTCTAATTTTGATCCTTTTGAGCTGTCCTCTTCTTCTTTTCCTGGTTCAAGTTTTTAGCATATTAGAACCATCCTTTATTTCTTTCTTTGGCTCAAGTTTTTATCATGTTAGAGCCATCTTTTATTTTGATTCTCGGTTCATATTTTGAGCATGTTTGAACCATTTTTCTTCTATCCTAATCTATTCTACTGATAAGCCAAGATTAAACAGTTTGGCAAATCTTCTTCACTAACCTATTAGCATTAAATTGAAATCTATCTATTCATGATTACACTGTATGACTAAATAGCAGTGTTCTTTCAAGTAGTGGCATTTAGGGTTGCACACTTCAGATTTTTCTCTTTTTTGGTATAGGGTTGTACATTTCTTCTTTTTCTAATCCGCCCTCTTTTTCTTTTCTATTGTTTTTATATTTTTTCAATTTTTCTTTTTGAAAGCAAAAACAAAACTAACTAAATTCTCAAAGGTTGAGCTTTATTACATTCCTATATAACCTAACCTAACTTGGAAAATTTACATATTTAGCTGACGAACTCCCTTTTCCAATATAGGCAATCAAGTAAATGGTTCCATGATTGGTCTTTGCTCAACTCCTTGAGCATGCTGGACAAACAGGGCCACTCCCAATTCCCTTGTTCTTTAGCAGCAGTGATAAAAAATATTCTTGCTTTTGGTAATACACTGCTTCTAATAAACTTTATCCCTTCTTCAAATATCTTCAAGAAATGAGCATAGGGATCTTGAAATAATGCCTGGTTATGAATATTTGGAAGATAGGTTTCGACGAGGCTTACTTTTTTCTCTACTGGATCAAGCTTAAGATTCTTTTGAGAAAGAACTTCTTCCTCATATTCATTATCATCTGAACTAGAGGACTCATCATATATTACAATGTTGTACTCTTGTAGTTCTGGAATGATCTGATTTAGTGGACCGTACTCTATGAAGAGATCATCATATTATTGAGCAGGGGTATCTTTTATTACCTCAACCCTTTTATGAGAAGTCTCCTTATCTTCATCCTGCCCAAGAAATTCCTCTTTTATCTCAACCTCATCATCACAACTGATAGATTGCTGACTCCCAATTATGTGAAAGCTATTTTTGATGGATTGGATTGGTTGATTTTTGCTTTCAACCTGATGATAGTGAATTTCATGACACCAATCAACTGCTGGTTGCCCTGCTTGATTAGTTTCTTCTTGAAGCTCATCGTCATCATCAGACTGATAAAAAATTGGAAAATCATTAGTATAAACAATCTCACTAATCAAGCATATTGGGTTATCAGTTTGTTTTTATTTAAGTTGATCTACAAGTTTGTTTTCTGGTTCATGAAAACGAGGCCTAGTGGGTAGATGAGTAGAAGTGTTTTGTTCCAATGAAGGTTTGGAGGCTAGCTGTTTATTTAATATTTGATCAATTTCTTCTTTTTTCAAAAGAGGAGGAATTTTTATTTTTCTTTGGACATAAGTACAACAGTCCTCTTTCTCTTGTGATGACTAATTTTGAGGCTGGATGTCTTCTTGAGCCTCTCTTAGGGGATCTTTACTTGTGCTTGCAAGGAAAATTTGAGGATTTTCTTATATTTCAGGTTCTGTGTTTCCTAGGAGGCTTATTGTTTCCTCAAAGCACTGCTCACTTTTTGCATTTGCATTTTGGTCATAAAGTTCTCTTAAAAGTGAAATACAAGATAAAGGTATGTTGTCGGGACTTTCTTGAAAACCTTCTTCATTGTTTTCCCAGTAACCTTGCTCATCATACATATTTTTCTTGTTGTATATGTCTTGTAGTCGTTGAGTTTGTGTTTGATTAGGGAAAGGCATAGGTTTCTATGGATAATCAACATCTGTATCGACCTCATGCCTTTCCAGTTTCTTATCAAATATGTACACTATTTTTCCAAATAGGTCCAACAATGGTTCTATTTTAGCTTCTCTGTCTATACTTGGATCCATGTTTGTAAAAAAGAGGTCACTGTATCTCGTCAACCAATTTAGAGTCTTCTTCCAGTGGAGTCATTAGGTCTTTTGGAGGTTGTCAAGTCACCAAATGGAAGATTTGAACTTTTTTTTCCACCAACAATATGATTGGGTTTGCTCAATGCATTTCCAGGGGAGTTTACAAGGATTGGTAAATTAATAGGCCTACTAGAGGGCAGTGGAGTCGCCAGGTGGAAATTTTTAGCTCTTTTGGAGGTAAAATATTCTATGGTCCACCACCAATGTTTATTATGAAACCAATCTGAAATTTTTTTGGGGTTTTCTGAGTTTCTATGGTTTTTGAAGGAATAATGAGTCTATAAGAGCTTGTTGGACTATTATGTACTTAGAGGTCCCACCATGATCACCAAAATGTTTGTGTCCTATGATTTGATTGATTGGAAAACCAAATGACAAGGCAACATTCAAACCAAGCTTTAGAGCTCTAGGATCTAGCCCTCCTAGTCTCAGAGAGGGATCTCTCAATATGTTTGTAATGATATAGCTTGATGCTTTTAAGAGGTTGATTTTAGGCTAGTTATTAAGTACAAGTTTGTTTGTTTGGGTTTGGTTGGTTGGACATGAATGATCTAGGAAACATAGATAGAAAGGGGAAATATCAGAGCCATTGGGCAATGGAGTCAAGAAGAAGTTATAACAAGCTCAATCAATGGATATGGGATATCAAAGGGAAAATCTAACTTGGCCATTGGATCTTGGGTTTGGTGGATGAAATGAAATGGACATTAATGATTTAGAAGGAGAAGTAGAACTAAGGGCAATTAAGAATCCTTAATTATATGTACTCCTCAACAAAGGGACTTAAAACATCATTTGAACATGAAGAGGCATTCCATAGACAGGGCTAATCATAAATTCTAGAAACCACACTTCAACAAATAATAATTCCATGTCAAACTTTTCCAATGAAATCTAGGAGTTGAGGAACACTCTATTTCATCCAAAGATTTCACTTTCAAGCATAAGAAAACATTCAAGATTCACAAATAACTACATTCATAGAAGAGGGAACTCCTAGACATCTTTGATTACAGCTATAAAGACCTTCAAAACAATTATCTCAGCAAGAAAAAAGGGTATGATCAAAACAGACGTCTTTGGCAGACTGTAAACAATGGTACTTTAAAGGGAGACTTTAGAAACAGTTTTCAAGAGGCAACAAGTAAGCAGGGAAAACCATAAATCATTCTTGAGACCAACTGCTTGAACTATTTCTGAAATAAACAAGCATAAGGGTTGAAAAGAAGTCAAACCACTCAATAAAACCTTCAGCAGATGAAAACATAAAGGCAGTGAAGAGTAAACAGGCCTAAGGTGCTTCTAGGAGACATTTCTTCGCCTAAACTTTTTACTCTACTGTAAGAATAGAATGATGGAACAAAATGGAAAACAGGAAATAAAAATTCACAGATTAGAATACATCACCAACAGCCATGCTCATGGATCCAATGATAGAGCCTTCTCATGAACAAAACATGTCAAAACATCATCATTCTTCCAATACTTCAATTTTCTTCTTAATCTTCAGCCAGACTATGTACAACTTCAAAGAGTTCGAATGCCAGCAACCAACCCCTAACAAATAGCTCCTCATAGAGTATTTATAGAAGAATGAGGAGGTGGAACTCTTTTTAGGGTTCAAAATGATATTAATTACAGAGTAAATGCATTCCTAGCCTTGAACACCATGCAGGGCATAAGGTAGGAATGAGTTGCACTCCTTCTCTGTTTTAATAACTCTGTCTTTACTTCCTGAGGATAAAGTGGGTGAAAGGAATGGATTTTAAGGTTTTCCCATGTCTTACAATAACTGTTCTAAAAATCAAAATATGTTCTGTCATTGTGATAACTATCAAAGTGTCTTCGTAGGTGAAACATAGGTTACAGGTGGCTTCAAATATTTTGATGAATTAACTTCTTTGCTATGACGTGCATGAGGCCTTATGCCTTGTTGATCTGTCCTTGCTGACTGATTTAACCTTGATTACTTGTCTTTACGCCGCTTTATCCATTTAACTGTGGATTAAGGTCTTTGATTTTCAATCTTCGTGCTTTAACCTTTTTAATCTTTAATATTTGATACTCTTCACTGTTTCATTCTGTACAGGTACTTTTCTTCGCGCTGGAGGGTCTTCACAAAGTCAATAATCATGATTTATTGACTTAAACATAGAAATTCATCCCTCTGTCCCTTTCTGTATTTGATCAGGCCACAGAGGATCGTCATCCTCGGCCTATGTCACTTTTTAGTGACTGCGGGACAACTTTCAATATTTAGCCGCTATGAAACCTACACAGAAAAACAAACCAGTTATAAAAAATTTGTGTTACTTGGTTAACTTCTTCAAAGGGTTTTGGCGGAAGCAGAGGAGAGTTGTAGAGGGGGAAAAGCATGTGGAAGGAGATTCCATGGTCGAAACCATAAGAAACATGGTTTAAACTTGATTTATGCCGCGAGATTGGAAAAGCGGTTTGTGGAAAACCAGCAGTGGTTTTCGCGTGGCTAGAAGGTGGTAAGTGGTAATGGGCGGGGGGAACGCAATATGGGTCAGAGGATGACACGTGTCCCTCTAAAACCACCCATTTCACATTGAAAACACATGACAGAGGGGTTGGGTGAAATGGGAATGAAAATGAATGCGGGTCGTTGGATTGTGAGGATCAACGGTGGAGATTGAAAGAAAACACGAATAAAAGCCCTTTGCATGGTCGAGTGGGACCGGCAGGATGATATAGGAGATTGAGTGATGGCCGTCGTATCTGGATTAGATTGACGATGGAGATCAACCACAGGGGAAATGAGTGGGGTAAAATTAGAGGAGCGCTAGCCGTTGGAACAGGATGATCAACAGTCCAGGATGCAGCGCAATATCACACAATGAAATGAATGGCGCGAGGGGAGGGGAGAAAGGCGATAAGGCAATGAAACACTGATTTTCCGATTAGGAGGATCGACGACTGAGATAATATCGGGGAATGGCCGAAATGAATGCATGGGGTGGAGGAAAAGCGATAATGCGAGACAACGTAGACCGTTGGATCTGAAGTAGCCAGATCAACAGTGGAGATTAACTGTGGAGGGACTAGGGGTATGGAAGGATCTCATCGTCGAGGTGCCTCCATAGTGAATGGGGAAATACTGGCTGTCGGATCGGGAGAAAATCAATGGTGGAGATTAAATATAGGGGGACTGGGGAGTACGAGCCACTTTGGTCAGATGCCCCCACAGTGGGCCTGCGCCATTGATCTGGGAGGAATGGACGGTCCAGATTTAATCAAGAGATCAGAGATTAAATATGGTGGATGAGGGGTCAGGGGGATGGTGAATTTGTGAGGAAGTGAGGGCCGTTAGATCTTAAGGATCAACGACAAAGATTAAATCAGGGAATGATAGGCAGAAGGGGCTTGGGAATGAGGAAACGGGATTGCTGATGTGCGATGGAGTGATGCGATGGCCAATAGAGTGGAGCGCAGAGGGGGATGGTCGTAGGATCTTGGGGAAAGGATGGTCCAGATCTCATCGGAGGACCAGCCATCGGAAGAAAAAGGAAAAGAGAAGCGGAACCGGGGAAAGAGTGATTTGCGATGGGTGATTTGCCAATGGTCGTTGGCTCTGTCGGACGTTTAATGGCTGAGATCAAATTGGGGAATCGGCCATCGGCAGGAGAGAGACAGGGGAGCAAGACTTTTGGAAGTGCGATGCATCGATGTGCAATGGGCATTTGGTCACATGGCCGGGTTACATGAAGAAGAGGGGCTGAGGGCTTAAGCCGAAAAGTGCTTAAAGCCCAATGTTATAAAGGGAGCAGATTTAGGATTAAAAAGGGGTTTTTGCGGTTTTTGAGGGTTTTGATAGGTATAAAAGGAGGGTTTAAAACCTTATAAAGAGGGTTTATAAGGTTTTAAGGGAATTTCGAAGGGAATAAAGGATAAATGAGGGGAAAATGAGGGAAAAATGGGGGAGGAAATAAAGGACAAATTTTCAAAAGGAGAAATGATGGACATGGAAGCTTGAAATATTCTTTTCGAATCAGCAAGCTTCTTTAAGGATTTTGAAGTGAAAAAATCAGTGAAGTTGGGTTTCTTTGGAAAGAGAGAACAACCAGGCTTTAAGAACTAACATATTAGCTTGAAATTGTTTCTTGAAGGCTACAAACTAATTCTAGCCATCATTAGGTATAACATAAATTACAGATGGCTAATAGTTCCCTTAATTGCCTATCCTAAGGACCACACAGGTGACTCCAAGGGGTAATACCCATGGTACCTGAGACAGACATTGCATCACTTCCATCAGTACTTCTGGAGGGTTCCCTTCGCTAGTAGGCATGGGGCGTAATTACCTTGGACTATTTTTGGAAGGTCCTATTATTTCACTTTCCTATATTTTGGTGTCTGATCCTCATCACCCAGAGTGGGAATACTTGAGAGCTGCTTCTTTGGATGTATCTTAGAACTTTGTAGAGTGTGCTCTTTGCTCCTAGATTTCTTAGCTTCATATATTTTCTGAGTCTAAAATTAATCTCTTAAAGTGGTTTACCGATCACCTCGTCTATCGCAGAGGCTTCGTGGGTTGTCTCCTGCGAGTGCCGAGCCTTCTTCAAGAAGGTGTAGGAGTAATTCGATGGGTGATTTTCAACTGGTGGTTTATAACGCAGCGGGGAGAGATCCTCTGTCGAGGCTTTTTGTTTCTATGGGTGGTTCTGGTGTCAGTGTTAGTATAGAAAAGAGTGCTCCACTCATATCTAGAGTTTTTTTCTAGTAGAAGAAGTAGAAATAGAGGAATTCCCCCAGCCTGTTGAGTCTCTTCCATCTCGTCTTCTTGCTAGTTATCCTCATGTTATTCAATACATCAGGCCCAAGTCTCAGAGACTGGCCAGTCCTTTTCCATCCTATCCCTTTCTTTCGATGGCCATGACTGGGAACACAGTTTCAACTGTGAACACTCCAAGTGTTCAGACTCCTCTTTCAGTTGAAGGAGGGGGCACTCTTTCTATATCGAAAATCACTTCTATTGCTGTTGTGTTTGGATCTGAAAACACCCAAGCACATGCTTCTCAATCTGGTCCCTTTTCTTATGCAATGCCCACTAGAGGAATTCCTTCTTTCTCATTTTCTGCTGCATCAGCTGTCTCCACGCCCATACCTTCTATGGCTAGTGGATCAGCTTCATTTCAAGGGTTCCCCTTTAGAAGTGGGCACATCCCTCATTCAACCCCTTCCTTAGGATCTTAACCTTTTACCTCTCAGACTCAAGGTTTCAATCCTTTTTCAGGAGGTCAAAGTTTTAATGTATTTTTGGGATGGAACCTTGTTTTTACAACATTAGGAGTGAGGAGTCAGTTTCTTACTGGTCAGCATGGGAATGTTCCTTTCCCTTCATTGAGTACTTCTTAGGATTTTTATCGGTTTGCAAATGCTTGGAACCCTTACTAAGGGGTTTCCTCTTCATTCAATACCTCAGTTGGAGGGAATGGTCATGTGTATAGTAACTCTATGTTGGGGGGGTGTCCTTCTCCGAATGTTGGGTCGCAAGGATTTTCTTATGGCCCGAAATTCTCTACGAACAACATCTAGCAACCTGGTGCCTCAACAAATCTAGGTTATTCTTTTCAGAATGTTGGTAATTCTTCCTATGGGGGGTAGAATTCCCAGGCTCCTCCTCGTTTACCATTTCTGGAAACGTTAAAATTTCCAAATCTATCGAAATTTACTAACGATCTTATTCGGTATAGTCCAGGTTGGCCTCTAGTCCCCACCAAGCTCCCCTCAGACATTCCAAAATATGAAAGGAAGATTGGCGAGGACCCGACATATCATATCACCACTTTCCATTTATGGTGTTCTTAGAACTCCCTGATCGACGATTCAATTAGGTTGAGATTATTTCAAAGAACCTTAACTGGAAATGCAGCCAAACGGTACATTGAGTTAACTGGGGGCAGTTTTTCTACTTTTGGAGAATTGGCTACCATGTTCTTAAATCATTTTTAGTTACCTATCCATTATGACGCCGGGACTAACCTCTTAGCTAATTTTCAACAGGACAAGGAAACTCACATTTCTGACCATATTCAGGAAGGGCGAAAAAGGAAGAGGCTCATTAAGGCCCAAATCCCAAATTAATTCCTTCTTGAGTGGTTTTTGAAATCTTGACAACCAAACATTTCTAAATATTTATCCCTTTCAAGGGTATTTTCTGAAGAGCAGGCTATTTTTAGGGTTCAACAGTTAGAGCTGATTTATTATCAGTGTGGAGTCCTTAATAAAATTTTGCCGGATCCTCCTCACTTCAAATTAGACTTAGCCAAAACTAAACCTAGCCCTCATGGTGATGGACTTATCGGTTCGATTGATAGCAATATGAGTAACCTGCTATGTCAATTGAAGAAATTGTCTATACAATATGCTTCTTCTGGTCATATTGTGCCTTCAGTGTCAACTCCTTCCTAGTCCTTGGCAATAAATGTTGTCCAAAATTCAAACCCAAAAGGAAATCAACAATCTGATGGGAAGAAGAAGGGATGGAATAACAAGAAAAAGGACAAGGATGGGAAGGGGAATGCAAACAAATCCAATGATCATGTTGGAGAGGGTAAAAAGGATAATAAAAATAAAGTGAAATTTCCATGAAAATTGTGCACTGGAGATCATCTTACGCACCTTTGCCCTAAAATTCAAGATGTGCAGCGCTTCTTAGCTCAATAGGGTTCTTCTAGTTCCCAGGCTATGCTGAAAAACCCTTTTCCCCAAGGGAAACAATTAGTTGCTAGAAAAAATCCAAATATTGGGGCTCCCTCTGGGAGTAACTAGGAAGGGGAAAATACATCAAACATATACATGATGAGTGCTCATGCAGATATCGCTATGATATCTTGTGACTATGGTGAAGCTGAGTCTTCAAAAGCCAAGGGTGTTCCTGATAGTATTGAGCCACTTCATATTATGAGGCCTACTGTTAATCCTATACCTTAGATGCCGAAAGGGTCTTCAAAATGTTCGGCTATCAATCCTAATGCCAAGGCTGCCTAGAAATACTTGATTTTAGAATATTTGGCTCAAATTCCTTGTGCCATGTCTGCGTTAGAGGTGCTCCAGTATTTTTCAGCTCAGCGAAGTGCTTTGCTCACTGCTATTGGGGCTGTTGATCCAAAGAATTCTCTTATGATCACATTTGATATTTCGAATTTTAAAAAGAGACTTCCTCATCATATGGCCTTCCATATCAGATCGACTTATCGAAAATTCAATATCTTTCGAATAGTCGTTGATGAGGGTGCTTCCACATGTGTAATGTCTCTTGAATGATGAATGGTATTAGATCTCCCACATTTGTTCCTTCAGCCACTCTTCTAACTGCGTTTGATGGTCATTCTCACAGGCCGCATGGTATTGTTCCAACTTTGCCCATCTGTGTTGGGGGAAGACTGTTAATATCGAAGTTGAGATAGTCGATGCAAGCTTAGACTATAACCTTCTGTTGGGGCGAAATGTTGTGTAACCAGCTCCAAAAATAGAAGAAAAGAGATATGAACGCCTTATAAATAAGCCACTTCGAGGGGGAAACCCCCAATACATTACATAAATGAACAATTCTTGGATGATACAATTTACAAAACCTCCTTTCTATATATAGGATTCCATGGGGCCATAATGTAATCCTAGTGGGCCACAATGTAATCCTAGCCGACCTAACAATAATAATTTAAGGGCACAATAATAACAAAAAGGGGGTTACAAGGGTACAATAATAACAATAAGGGGGTTACACTAACAATAATAAGGGACTATACTAGTAATATAGGGACCTAACATGCCCCTCTCCTTCAACAAGTGTTGTCCTCAACGCTTGATTATTTCTTGATGCTTCTGTATAAAATTCTCATCCTCCCATGTGAAATATTCTACAGGAAAGTTCTTCCACTTGCTGAGATACTCTGAAATTGATCGTACTTTTTGAGTTCTTGTTTCTATGACTGCTTCATAACTTCTTTCGATATGATGTTGATCTTCCTGTTGTTTCATTAGATTCTGCACCAAAGTTGGGTTATCCTTTGAGAGTTCGAGAACTTTTTGTTGATGCTCGCTGTGATCTTCCACTAATTTATCATCCATATTATCTATTATTTGATCCTTCAAACCATCCAACTTAGCCTCCATTTCTGCTTTTAAACCATCTATTTCATCTTCAATTGCTCTTCGTAAGATCAAAATTTGTTGCACTTGGTACCGTAATTTTGATATCTCATATTGCAATTCTTCCTCCTCATGCGTCATAGTATAGCTTTCTGAGGGCTTAATGGGTATGGAAATATTTTTTGGAGGCATAATAGAACCCATTACTGAAAAAAATTCTCCAATATGCCCTTGGAATCAATTCAAATTGATTCTTCAAACAAGACTTATGCAATTCGGAAAAAAACAATACACCCCTTTTACATGCTTTGAGGAGCTCGATATCGAAATTGAATTATCTCTGTAATTGAAAATCTTCAATATCTGAAATTTAGCCCTGTAGTAGCCCTCTGAAGCTTATTTCAAATGCTACAGGTCTGATCTAATTTGGATTCCCCAAGACAAAGTTGTGTCCAATCTCCCACAATGACCTAATTCTGGACTGGTTCAGTAGAGAAAACTTGTATGACTTGCCACGTGTCACTGTTTCGTCCTTTGTCTCTGAAATTGATAGCCAAGAAAATAAAATCCGTTTACTTGCGACCACTTTTTACGGCACTCAAATCCACTGCCTAGAGAGAGAGTTATTGAACTTTTCCCACGATCACCTCTTTGAGATGCAATTCAGGAGCCTGAAAAATCACTACCTTCCACAGATCATATCTCCCAAAATATTGCGAAACAAGCTCTGAAAGTTTTTGAAGAATTTCCTCATGATTTCAGCTTCGTACCATATGAATTTCAGATTCTGAACCTTCGTAGAAAACAATTTATAGCGAAAATGCCACGATGACCTGTTTAGGAGCTTGAAAAAAGACCTAACTTCCACAGATGATATCTACGAAAATATTGCGAACCAAGCTCTGAAATTTTTAGAAAATCTTCTCGTGATTTTAGCTTGCACCTCAAAAATTTCAAAATTTTCCGAAACTTCGTAGAAAAAAATTTATAAAGTGAAAATGCCACGATGACCTCGTTTGGGAGCAAATAAACCTCAGAATCCCAAGCCTCTCGATACCAAAATGTTGTGTAACCAGCTCCAAAATAGAAGAAAAGAGATATCAATGCCTTAGAAATAAGCTACTTCGAGGGGGAAACCTCCAATACATTACATGAATGAACAATTCTTGGATGATTCAAATTAAAAAACCTCCTTTCTATATATAGGAGTCCATGGGGCCACAATGTAATCCTAGTGGGGCTACAATGTAATTCTAGCCGACCTAACAATAATAATTTAAGGGCACAATAATAACAAAATGGGGTTACAAGGGTACAATAATAATAATAAGGGGGCTACACTAACATACTAAGGGGCTACACTATTAATATAAAGGAATTAAAATATATGAGGCCCATTATTAATCCTATACCTCGTATGCCGAAAGGGCCTCAAATGTTCATTCTCAATCCCACTGCCAAGGTCGCCTAGAAATACTTGATTTTAGAATATTTGGCTCAAAGTCCTTGTGCCATGTCTCGCGTTAAAATTGCTCCGTATTTTTCAAAATTCTCAAATAAGGCTTTGCTCACTGTTATTGGGGTCGTCGATCCAAAGGATTCTCTAATGATCACATTTGATATTTCGAATTTGAAGAGACTTCCTCATCCATATGGCTTTCCATATTAGGTCGACTTATCGAAAATTCAATATCTTTCGAACAGTTGTTGATGAGGGCGCTTCCACGTGTGTAATGTCTCTTGCATGCTGGAAGGGTATTTGATCTTCTGCAACTGTCCCTTCAACCACTCTTCTGACTGCGTTTGATGGTCATTCTCATAGACTGCATGGTATTTTTCCAACTTTTCCCATCTGTTTTGGGGGAAAAACTGTTAATATCAAAGTTGAGATAGTCGATGCAAGCTTAGACTATAACCTTTTGTTGGGGCGAAAATGGATCTATGAGATGGATGCCATAGCATCCTCATTATTTCATATTGTTTGTTTCCCTCACGAAGGGAGAATTGTCACAGTTGACCAACTGGATTGTTCTCCTATAGATCCGAATGCATCTTCTGACTCGACCATTCCTTTGGTGAAGATTACCAAGCCACCTGTTGAGAATCTGGGGGTTGGAATGTACACTTCCTTGATGGGTACTTTTGATCTTCCACCTCCTTCGGTTCATATCAATGCTATTTCATCCTCCAAGGTTCCTATTCGAAGAGAGTTCTTCAGAACTCATTATTTTTTGGACCCTTGGACCTTACCTTCTCCTACCTCCACATTAGAAGAAGGTCTAGTGGGTGGAATGGAATTTCCTATGTCTGCAAATGAGATTTCTTATAGCTCTATTGTTGACTCTGTAGATTCCATTCCAGTTTCTCTTTCACCCGAGGAATTGGATGGAGATGTGGCTCGGGCTTGGACTCTCAGTTCATCTTCAGCTCAGGATTTCCTTGATATCACTCTTCCATCTGAAGAGGCCATCCTTGAAGCAATGACTGGTGTAGAGAGACCGTGGGATGATTTTCATCATCGGTCTTACTTTCTACCGAATGCGTGAAATTGAATCAATTTTTCCTAGCCCTCAGTCTTCTGGTCCTGTTCACCCCGTCATGAACCCTTTAGCACCAACACAGGGTTTTGCTGAAGGGACCATGGCTTCTATTTATCCTACTACCTCGGTGAACATCTCCAGAGATTGCAACATCATAGAGAATGTCTTCATTGGAGCCGAGTGTTCCCCTAAAGAGATTCAGACTTATACCGATATTTTTCGAGAGTTTCAGGATGTATTTGCTTGGTCTTATGAGGAAATTCCTGGTATAGATCCATCTATTGTCCAACATGAGATCAAGGTATACAAAAATTCTAAGCCTATCAAGCAAAAGCTTCATCCGATCAACCCTAGGAAGGCAACAGCTATCAAAGCTAAAGTAGAGCAACTGCTTAAGGCAAGGTTCATTTACCCCGTTCCTTTAATGGAGTGGGTTTCAAATGCAGTTCCTGTGGACATGAAATAAGGAACGATTCGAGTTTGCATCAATTTTCGAGACCTAAATAAAGATTTTCCTAAAGATAACTACCCCACACTGTTTATAGATAAAATCATCGATGAGTGTGTGAGGAATGAGATTTTCTCCTTCATGGACAATTTTTATGGATATAACCAAATTACTATCCATCTTGAAGATCATCATAAGACTGCATTTATTTGTCCCTGGGGTACCTTTTCTTACAAGAAAATGCCTTTTGGCCTCAAAAATTTTGGAGCTACTTTTCAGCAGGCCATGTCTTATGCCTTCTACGACATCAAACATATTATCAAGGCATATTTGGATGATTTAGGTGCTCGTTCTCACAAGAGAATTGATCATCCTTCTCACCCCTGTTAATTTTTTGAACGATGTCAGTATTACAAAATCCGGTTGAACCCGAACAAGTGTGTTTTCACTATCACATCCGGTCAGTTGTTGGGATTCATCGTGTCTACAAAAGGGATTCGGGTAGATCCCTTCAAGGTGTAGGCAAGACTTCCACTGCCTCCCTCGTCTTCAATTCGTCAACTTCAAAGTCTGCAAGGAAAAGCTAATTTCCTACAAAGATTCATCGTAAATTATGCCAAGATTACAAAAGGATTTATGAGATTATTAAATAAAGGAGTTCCATTCTTTTGGGATGACTTTGCTCAACACTCATTCGATGCTTTGAAAAAATCATTGACCTCTGCTCCTTTAGTGATTCCAACTGATTATAGCATGGATTTCCTCTTGTATCTTACGGTAGCAGAATCTACCATTGGTATGGTTCTGGTTCAGGAAGACGGTGCTCTTTCCGAGCATGTTATATACTATCTTATTCGAGGCTTGGTAGGTTCTAAACTCGGGTATTCTTCGATAGAGAAACTTGCCTTAGAAGTTATCAATGTTGTTCAGCGGCTCATACATTATATTCTCCTTGGAAAAACATATGTTTTGGCAACGGTCAATCCATTTTAGTTTTTTCTCCGTAGGCGAGTGATTGGGGGCAAATACAATCAATGGATTGTGATTTTGAAGGAATTTGATCTTGAGTTTATGTCTGCCAAGTCCAAGAAATCATTATTTTTTGCAGAGTTGATTTCTGAGTTTCCCTATGGAGAAGAGATTGTTTATGATGAATCATTTCCTCATGAACATGTTTTCCTCATTTTTTCACAGGATCCTTGGTATGGGGATCTCATAGTTTATCTCCAACTGGGAAGTTTCCCTCGACTTTTTCAAAAGATGAGCGTCGAAAGTTACATCACTTAGCCAAAATTTATTTGATTATTGGTGACACTTTATATTGTCGCGGGGTCAATTTGATCCTTAGACGCTGCTTAAATCTTGAAAAAGTTGAGGTTGTGCTGAATGATTGCCACAATGGAGCTTACGGTGTTCATTTATCTGGGCTTTCTACAACCCAAAAAAATCTTGCGTGCAAGATATTTTTTCCCTTTGATTTTCAAAGATTGTATGGAATCAGTCAAAAGGTATCATCCGTGTTAGGTTTATACTCAAAATATGCACGCTTATCCAGCTCCGTTTTTTCCTGTCTTTAATGTCAGACACTTTAAAAAGTGGGGTATTGATTATACTACTTGTAACCCACCTTCAACTAAAGGTCACAAGTACATTATAGTAGCCATATACTACTTCACGAAGTGGGTTAAAGCTATGCCTACTTTTGGGAACGAAAATGAGACAACAACTCTTTTCCTCTTCAATCAAGTCATTTCTCACTTTGGTATTCCCAAAGAGATTGTCGCTGATCATGGCAGTCACCTTCAGAACAACATGATGGCTAAATTGGCTTTGAAATTAGGTTTTCGGTAGGAGCATTCATCTCCTTATTATCCTCAGGCCAATGGGAAATTTGAAGCCATGAAAAAATCCTTGAAAACAATTCTTCAACGGACGATCGATAAAGCCAGATCCAATTGGAATATTATCTTATATCTTGCAGTTTGGGTACATCGAATGTCAATTAAAACTGCAGCTAGTTTTACTCCATTTCAACTGGCTTATGGGTTGGAATCTATATTTCCTATTGAGTGTGAAATTCCCTCTCTTAAGTTAGTTGTTGAACTTCTTCCTGACACTTCTAGTCTCGAAGAACACCTCCTTCACCTAGAAAATCTCAATGTGCAGCATCGAGATGCAGCTACGATGAATGAGGCACATAAGAAACGGGTAAAGGTTCAATACGATAAGGCGGTCAAACCCAGGGTTTTATTTGAAGGTGACCTTGTCTTGGTTTATGCCCAAGATAAGGATGCCTTGGGGGCAGGTAAGTTTAAATCTATGTGGTATGGCCCCTTTATCATTAAAAATTTCCTGAAAAAAAGGAGCTTATGCCTTGATTGATTTTGATGGAAATGATTTGGCGGAGCCCAGAAATTGGCTTTGTTTGAAAAAGTATTATGACTAGGCTTTGGCCTAGCATCTTGCTTTGTTATATATATATATATATATATATATATATATATATATATATATATATATATATATATATATATATATATATATATATATATATATATATATTTGTACATATCTGGGTTTCTGATCTTTGGTGTGATTTTGATGAATTTGATCTTCTTTGGCAGGTAATATTGGATGACATGAGTCATTTTGGTTTAACTGATGGTGCTAGTAGACATACCCAGAACTTGGCTTCCGCGGCTTGGGTACTCTATTATCCATCCAGTCAGTTGCTAGTTTTAAGAGGTGTCTGTATTGTTCCTGCTTCATAAAACATAGCATAATACACTACAGTAATTAATCTACTCTCGCAGGCAATATCTTTGGGTGTTGATTAGTTAGTAGTTTTCTTGGATTTGCAGCTGGTGGTTTCGCAGTTGAACAAAACATATCGGGTCTGAGACCCATTTTTACATTGGGTGTTTTTTATGGTACATTTTTTACAAAGATCATTTCAATTTATAACATTCATTCATATTCATCGAGCTAACAACTAGATGACATACTTATTGGATAATCAAGCAATTGATTAGCATATTAATCATTCAATAATTTAAACAATATATCAAATACATCATTCATTTATCATACATTTGAGTCATCACATCATATAAATCATTGTGTGTATATATCTATATATATATATATAGTTAGAGTGTTCATAAATATACAAAATATGGACCATCATGTCCTACAAAAATTAGGGCTTATGCACGATCATGTCTATCATCAAAAATATCACATCCATCCAATCATGACTATAAATATACTCCTGAGGTCCCTGCCCAACATTTATGTTCCTATAGAACACAATGGCAGTCGCTACACGGTGGAATAACCGCACCCAGTCTCGTGCTAATCCTACCACACCTCTCTGGATAGCCTCCGGTAGGTCCTCTATAGTGGCCATCAACACCTGGTGAGTCAATCTCTCCAAGTTCCTTTGTACTGCATGGAGTGTCTTGCCAGGGTCTTTAGCATCCGCTTCACCTCTGTGGCACTTGTGCCTTGGGTACCCCTCAAGCCTGACTGGTCCCATGTCTGCATCATGATCATCATAATTTTTTAAGTCATTCGGTCCAATCAAAAACATTTTTTCATTTTCATACTTTGAAAAAAAAAATCAAAAAATCAAAAAATTGCAAATTTCACCGATTGCGCCCCATGTTTCACCGGGTGGTAGGACTAGATCTGGATCTATAAGAAATTCCATCCCAGCATAGGGATAGTCTTCCACTGTGATTACTTTTTCTTCCCACCATTGGAAGAACTCATCATCCCAAGTGGCCCGGGGAACTTCACTTCCCCCTAATATCTTCATCAGATCTACCCATCGGGCTATTCTTGGATCTCTCGGGTTGTTGATAGTTGAGATGACCTTGGGGCGAAGCCCTGGGACCCTCTCGAAGAAGAATTTTAGCAAGATTGTACCATACCCAAAATGTTTGGTCTTTGCTTTCTGGATTGAGGTCAATTTTTTTTTCATAATGCTCAACAAGCCTATGCCCCAATCAAAGAGATGAATCAGGCATTCCACTGCTATGCTAATTTGTGTCTGTGAAGCCTGATTCAAAGAGGTGAATCCTGCTACTCTAGCAATGGTAAAGAGAAGGATATTCATGTATAAATCCTTCAATTCTCTGATAGGAATCTGTGTTCCCACTTTTTGTGCATCCTCTACGCAGTATACTTGGACATAATCCTCTACAGTAAGCCCTCCAATAGGCTTTCCGTGCAAGTCTACTGGGTCTCCTCTTCGAGAGATTCCAGTGATGAAGTATATATCTTCCAATTCTATTCATATTGGCATCTGATCAATTATGAAACAAGTCTTCATCCGGCTCCTAATGATCAACCAACATTTGAAGAGAAAGTACATTTCTTTTCATATTGGGCATTTTGAAAAATTTGAGCAATCAATAATTTCAGAGAATATCCAACGAAGTTCGATCTTCCATCACCTCATTGTCAATTGCACTATGCTCACGCTCTCTCCAGCTGATGGAAATCTTCAGAAAAATCATTTAATGGTTGATTAGATTCAAGTTTTATATTTTTTCTCTGTGCGCTGAGAGTTTCATCAAAAAATATATTTTCTACGGTCGAATTTCCAAAAAAAATCCTTAAACAGGAACAAAATTGATGAAAATGATGAGTTTAGAGCTTACTTGACTGATTTGGCGTGATTTGATGGTTGATTGCTCCATATTTGAGAAGAGGAATTTTTGCCCAAAAGCTCCTTCTCCACTTCTGCAATGTGAAAATGATCCAAATGTGAGTCAAATGGTGTATTTATGCCCAGAATTTGATTTTTTTTTGAAAATTTTCATTGTGCTTATTTTGCGAATTTGACTAAGGTTATATAACTGTTTGGCTTGAAGTGTTGGGCAAGGTATTTTTTTAGGCAAATGTTGCTAATTCAATATTTTCCTAGTTTTTCCTTCGGATCCATGACCGCTGACCTATCATGGCAGGTATCTGATTCCGAACTAGCATATAGGTTAGGGAATTCACTTTCTGTTGCATTTCGCATATTAGCCTCCATTCTGATCATTTTCCATAGAGTCAATCCCATCATGTCAAAAGTACTTAACCCATTTCACTTGCTGATTTTTTAATCATGACTTGATGGTAGAGACTTCCTTTATAGGGCTTCCTAGTTAGTTCCTCGCTAGCATTTGTCGCCAATGCTGCAATTATTGTAGGCTCGGGAGTCCTCTTTAGTCCCCCCATGCCTTATGCGTTGAAGCTTCATTCTTCTTCTTCTTCGCTATCATTTTTCTAGCCATTACCCTAGAGGCTCCCTTATGTTGTCGAGTTGTATTACTACATTGCATATTGACTACTTGTTTCTCTTGGCCTTTAGCCGGCTTCATATGGACTCGTGTTTAAGCTATGATTTGACCATGTCTTTCTGTACAAGTTAACCATGCAATCACTTAGCTTCTGCAACTTGACACCTTTACCCATGGATGAAACATTCCTCTAAGTGTTACTTACCAGTTTTTTCCACCTTGCATTGAGCATAGGATTGTTCCTATCCCAGGAAATAGAGCATCTGTGTCATGACACTCACTCTATCCATTGTACTATAGCATTGTTTTATTCTTTTTTCAACCTTTGAATATGAAAACGAAAAAAAAATTAAATATTTTGAAAAAGAGTGGGAACGAGATATTACTTCCATATTTGATGGTAGCTACAGTGTCAGTTGTGTCGCCCTTGAACAAAGCACAAAAAAACTAAGTCCTTTATCCATTTGGGATGGTTTTAATTTTTGACTTAAGAGAAGCCATAACCTTGTTTCATGAGTTATTACTCCCCCAGTTGGTTATCTCTTCCAATCATATGGAAGGTTTTTTTATGCCTCCTACATGAAAAACTTATACAAAGTTATCATTTGCTGCCATAGTCAAAACATGAGTCATGATTTTTTCAAGGGAAGTTAACCTAATTCAGCCTTTCTATGGTGTCTCTTGACTCATTTTTCAGTTGGACTTCCCGGTCTTGTTAGTATCTTTTTCTATCACATCAGATATTTGGTCCTTTGCTTGTGCTGGTTTGAGAAGGTCCCCATTGACTTCTTGCCGGCGGGTTTGTCTCTTATCGACTACGACATATTGCTCTGAGAGTAAGCCTATAGCTACAACCTGGCCCTATTTACATCATTGATAGGTGACCTTGTACTCAGTATTTGATCATCATCATGGGTCTTTGACTGAGTGGTTTCCCTTGTGTTCGACATCAGCTTACATTATCACACCTGAGATTCATGCAATACCTTGATTTCCATTTGACCCTATTGATGGGTATCTCTCCTTTTTGTCAGCTTTCATTATTGGTTGGTTCAGAGGGTTTCTGCTGTGCACTAGCTTCATCCTGTACATGCCGGAAACGTAATTTGGGTTGGTTACTTCACTCTACTTCGTCTGATTCCTTCCAAATCTTGGCATGTGGGTTACACTTGCGCTGGACTGATGTGGGATGCCTTAATGCCTTCCTTCCAGCAGATCTTTGCCCATCAACTCTGAATCATTGCTTTGGGAATGAGGTCTAGAGTCCTTTTACCAGTACCTTAGGGTTTGTAGTCATCAGTGGTAGACTCTTCTCTATTAACAGTGAGGATACATCACTGCCTACCGATTGATAGATTCTTTCAAGTGTTGGAATTCAACTCATTCATTCACACTTTCTAGATTGTACTGGGGCACCTTAACACTCATTATCATTATGAATGGGTTGTCTCGCATTTTTTAATGGTATACATTAATAATCGGTAATCAAACGATTTCTCAATTGGTCGACTTCAACTCATTTATTCCCATTTTGTAGAACTATGCCATGGTGATCGGTGAAGACCTTGGGTTTGCATCAGCATTCTTTGGTTCATTTTAATAGCTCCTTCAGTTTTCTACCAGTGACACCATCCACCCTTATATGTTTCAGTTTCATCACAACAACATCTTATATGTTGGCTCCCAAGTTGCGTGTTGTACCATTTGTTCCACCACTTATGATTTGGTACTTGGAGATTCAGTTGTGACTTTTGTGATTAGATATCTATTGCAATATCATTGATCACTCCTCTATATGTGATACTTGGACTTGATTTTTACTTGTACTTTCGGGCAGTGATCAAATGATTCACTATGTATTTTACATTTCAGCTATACGTGTTTACATATTGGATCCGCTCTATACTTCATATGCGGACATGATTTTCTTTCACTGAGCATGGGTATGCCCACCTCATACATGAGCTATATTTCTGAACTCTCTCACCGGTTTTTTGGCAAGCTAAAATTTGGTAAAGTCCTCTCTAGTCCTCGCAAGGTTCATTCTATGCACATAATACATTTTGACCATCATGTACCCCTTCTAACCTCATATATTAGGGGGCATATGTTATAGCATCATTTATCACCATCATATACTTGATGACTTATGCATTGGCCTTGGGCAACCCTTCCCTTCAGACTTGGACATATTTATCAAAAAACAATATCTTAAAACCCATATGCGACTCTGCCGAGACTTTTCCGCATATATAAGCGAGTCCATACATAGAGAATCACGTATGCCATTTTAAAAATTAAAAAATATATATTTTCCCTATTTTAGAGGCGGGGTTTATGGTTTTTCTAGTAACTTAACCACCCCAGCCCGTGGCCTAACTGTTCCCAACTACAAAAACTAATTTGAGGGAGTATAAAATCCCCTCAAGGGAATGGCCTAAAGGGGGAAGAGAGAGAGAAATATAGATATTATATGTTGTTGGAGCCCTATCCAAATCTGATATATTCTCGTGCCTCCTGCATTTCCCAAATATTTATAAGAAACCTTTGTTTCCTTGAGATGCTCACCACCCTATGTGACATCCATTGTGCACTATTCTTGAAAGAAATCTTGAGAGGCTAGGGCTAGACGAATCTAGAGGATGGTATGCTCAAAGGCCGTGGTATATTTCAGGTGATCTCTCCATGTTTTTTTACTTTACATGTCATTACTAACATCAGTACCATCATGTTCCTGATGTTTACATGTCAATAATCTTTTATACGTGTGTAATAATCATAAATTGTTCATTTAATTGTTTTTATGATATTATACATGCTTTTCACTAACATCTAGAACATATATATGCTGTACAAATAGGATTTTTGTGCTTGTTCTTTGCTAATTTACATATTACGGAGCGCAAAGTGTTGCAGGGGGTTTGCAACTTGTGGGATCTACATCAACCAAGGGATAACTGGGTAAGGTATGCAACATGTAGTTTCTAGTTATTAGCATAAAATTTGGTTAAGTGAGTCCTTCTTGTAATAGAATGCCCCTGATCTGTGATGGTTTATCAACCCAAGACCTTTAGGGTACCATTTTATGAAACATTGCCCCATGAGGGAGCTCCAGTATTCGCATTCACACAAGAAAGTAGCTACTGTCGTTGGGGAGAATGGTTTGTTAGTACAGCATGGGAACTAGAAGAACCCTGGTGAGCTAACAAGTGTTAAGCATCCTAAATTTTTGGGTAGAGGTGAGTAATATGGTCTCCGGTGCATATCTTGCATGGAAACCTAACCTTCTTCTTATTGTCCCTCTTTCCCTCTCCAACACTATCGTTGGATATGTTCAACTTTCCCTTCCCATCCTTGTCTTTCTTCTTATTATTCTGTCCCTTCTTTTTCCCATGGAATTGTTGATTTCCTTTAGGGTTAGAAGCCTTAACATCATTCATAGTAAAGGGCTGACAAGGAGTTGACATTGACGGCATAGCCTGACCAAAAGGAGAATATTGTATAGACAACTACTGCAATCGATTTAGAAAGTTAGTCATGCCACTATCAATCATACCGATAAGTCTGTCAGCATGAAGACCTGGCTTCATTTTGGCTAAATCTATCTTGGAATGAGGAGCATATAGAAAAATATTATCAAGCACCCCATATTGAGAATAAATTAGTTCTAATTGCTAAGCCCTAAAGATAGCATGTTCCTCATAAAATACCCATGAAAGAGATACATCCTTCGAGATTTCTACTTGCAGAGATTTAAGAAACCATTCAAGAAGGAACTCATTCGGAATTTTGGATTTGATGATCCTCTTCCTTCTCATCCATTCCTGAATATGATAAAAAATGTGAGTTTCCTTGTCTTGCTAGAAATTTGCCAAGAGAGCAGTTTCAACATCATAACGGACATGCAACTAGAAATGGTTTAGAAACATAGTAGAAAACTCACCCAAAGTAGCAAAGTTGCCCCCTGACAGCTCAATGTACCATTTTGAAGCTTTCCCAGTTAGGGTTCATTGGAATAGCCTCAACTTGATCGAATCATCGATAAGGGAGTTCGATGAACACCATAAGTGGAAAGTGGTGACATGGTCAGCCGGATCCTCACCGGTCTACCCCCCAAACTTTGGAATGTCTGAGTGAAGTTTAGTAGGGACTGGAGACCAACCCAGACTATAACAAATAGCATCATTCATAAATTTTGATAGATCTAGAAAATTTAACGTTGCCAGAAAAGGTAAGCATGAAGGAGCTTGAGAATTTCATCCCCGATAGGAAGGATTCCCAACATTTTGAAAAGAATACCCTAGATTTTTTGAGGCACCATGTTTCTAGAGATTGTTCTTAGAAAATTCTGAGCCATAAGAGAAACCTTGTGACCCAACATTTGAAGAACGACCCCCTCCCATCATACGGTTACTATAAACATGGATATTATGTCCAATCGAAGTGTTAAATGAAGAATAAACCCCTTGGGAAGGGTTCCATGCATTGGAAAATGGAGAGAAGCCTTGAGAAGCACCTATAGAAGGGAAAGGAAAATTTCCTTGCTGACTAGAGAAAAATTGACTCCCAGCTCATAACCCTGTAAAAGCAGGGTTCCAGCCCAAAAAATCGTTAGAGCTTTGACCTCCAATGAAAGGATTGAATCCTTGATTTTGAGAGGTGAAAGGCAAAGACCCTAAGGAAGGGTTCGAATGAGGAATGTGCCCACTTTCAAAGGGGAAACCCTGAAATGAAGCTGATCGACTAGCCATAGAAGTCATAGCCGTGGAGACAGTTGAAGCAGTGGTGAAGGAGACAAAAGGAATCACACTAGAAGGTATTCCAAAAGAAAAGGGTCCAAAATGAGAATAAAATACTCGGGTTCCCCTACTCATAGACGGAATAGAGGCAGAGCCAAACATAGTACCACTAGAAGTGATTGTTGAAATAGCAATAGTACCTCCTCCTTCAACCGAAAGAGGAGTATGCACACTTGTAGTGCTCATAGCGGAAGTTGTGTTCCCAGTCGTGGCCATCGAAATAAAGGGATGAGGATAGGGTCTAGCTGGTCTCTCAGACGCAGGCCCAACATACAAAATAAAACCTGCAAAGCTAGCAAGAAGAGTAGATGAAGGAGTACCATGAGGTTGGGGAACCTCTTCTACTTCAACTTCTTCTATGGGAAACAAGACTCTAGAGATGAGTGGAGTACTCCTCTCTATAATACAACTAGTACTAGGACCAACTGCAGAAACAACAATCCCAGATCAAGGATCACTCTATGTTGCGTTTGAAACTATTAGATGAAAATCACCCACTGAATTGCTCCTAGGCCTTCTTGAAGAAGGCTTGACACTCGTAAGAGAAAGCCCATGAAGCCTCCTCAGTCGACAAGGTGATCGATCAACCACTTTTAATAATTATGAGATTAATTAGAATCAAAAATTAAGAAGCTATGCCAATCTAAGATCAAATAGCACACTTTATCAAAAGTCCCTAAGCTAAAACAATCAAGCAACCTCCAGGTATTTTCACTCTGGGTGGTTAGGACTAGACACCAAAATACAAGAAAGAGAATAAAAAGGACCTTCCAAAAATAGTTCGGGGTAATTACGCCCCGGGCCTACTAGCGAAGGTAACAGAAATAGTTACACTGACCTCCTGACAAAATCCTTTGCCGGTGCAAGCACCCAAGCTTCACAAGGGCACCCTCCATAAGTACTAATGAACGTGATACAACATCTGCCTCAGGGACCATGGGTATTCTCCCCACAATCACCTATGTGGTCCTTAGGAAAGACAACTAAGGGCACCAATCCGTATTGACAACCGGGTGGAACGATCTTAGGCCAAGGCTCAACAAATAGGAGAGGGGTCATCTCTCTTCTCTGCCTTCACTATCTCTCATGCTTAACTCTATGGAGGTAGAGCTTTCCTGATCCACTTAATGGAATTGGATTTCACTCATTAATCAACATTATACATTTTATAGTTTGAGTGACCTTGGAGAGTTAACTCTCCACTCACCTATTCCAAGGCCCTATGACCTAGACTAGTTGGTGTATAATTAATGATAATACATAAACTTCTAGTTCATTTTAATTAAATTGCTTGATTTTAAATGGTTTTTACTTAAGTCATGGGTATATGGAGATGAAACTTATGATGTTTTTTGACGAAAAGAAATCAATAGAAAACCTACTACATGAAGATGCAATTTCCCCTTTCAATGAAAAGAGATTTCTAAATGGGTTCTATGAAGCTATTAATAAACAATTTTTTATTTTTTTTTTCAATTATTACTCTTCACACACTTCATAAAACTATCAAAAAGACTAGAATTCTTCAGTGCAACCAATGCAAAAACTACCATTGATATGAAAATCCTAGGACTACTCACTAAGGAAGAAAAAGAGAGTTTCTAAAAAAGACTAGTTCAATCACTTTGACACAAAAGAAGAGGAGAGTCCGAACAATAACTCCTTTGCATACAATAATGCCAAAACAAACTTGATATAAAAGAGAGAGAAATCCAAAAAAATACTCCTTTTGAAACCAAGAAAATGAACCAAAAACAAGAAACTAGAAAATTGCTTCAAAATGGATGAAAACCATGAAAATAAAACCAAAGCAAAAGAAATGAAAAACAAAGATGTTTTTTGGCTTTTCACTTTTAAGGAAACAAGAAAATTTCAATGACACAAGTGCAAAACTACTAAAGGTCCAAAATCAAGAAAATGCACCAACAAGGAGACATCCAAATGCACAAGCCAACTATGCCACTTTCATAGCGAGATTCAAATGAACAAGAAGAAGTAACTGACTCAAAAACTGATTCAGAATAGTAGCACAGACTTCTAGCAAACAAAAACTTCAAGAAACGAATAAAATGCAACTTCAAGATTCACTACAAAGATAATACCAAGAAACAAGAAAACCAAAGAAGTCAAAAAGGAAAAAACAAAAAAGCGAAGAAATGCATTAGGCAAACACGAGCAAAAAAGAAAAGGGTCACTGTTCTAAATGGTCAGAACAACCAAGAACTCCAGAAAGACATCCTGGTGCTACAACCGCAATTGAGACTTCACCAAACAGGAAAAACCCTAGAATGACTAGGTCTTCACTTGAGAAAGAGAGGAACTGACATACAACCACGAGAATCAAAATCGAGACACCTAAGAGGTTCCACATGGATGACCAACCATAGACACGAAAGACTTATAGGGACTCAAAATTCAAATTTTCAAAATTTACTGGGCATACGTGGGTTCACTGTGTGCAACACACATGTATATATGATTGCATCAAAAGAAACACACTTATACATGGGTTCTTTTGGAGAAAACAATAGGTATACATAATTGTGTAGAGATGAAGTAGTGTATAGAAAATGAAATAAGGAAAAAAGAAAAACCCAGGCCTGATCCAAAATATTAGGACTTCTCCCTGGTTGGGAAAAGAACCTACTAGACTAAAAAAGTGATTAAATTGTCAAGGAACCCACAAGACAGATAAAAACAACCCACACTAGGAATTACACGGTTGTAATCCATAGTGGAGTCGCTAGTTCAGTTATGGGAAAAGCTACCCTAAGGTCTGGGTTGAGGGACCTAACGGAGAGGATGACATATCATCACATGAAGCACTATAATTATTAGTTATTATGCTTGAATTAGAAAAATGAGGATGGAGGACCTTACCCGTTTATCCTTTGTTTGAGGTCGATCCCATAGGGTGCAAACCCTCTACTACTCCTCATGCTCCAGAACCTACAAATCAGTCAAGACAAAGCACAAAAACTAGTTTCACAACATATATGTCCTAGATTTCAGCATGTGAGAAAATATAATCTCATAAAATTAACATGAAATAAACCATTCAAGATCATTCAAGATGTATAGGAGACATATAACACAAAAAATATTAGGAACAGGAAAATACTTCTTTCATTGATAATATGTAAAGAGAAATTGGATAAATCACCTGAGATCTACCATAGCCTTGAGAAAAATTGTCCTCTAGATCCATCAAGCCCTAGCCTCACAAAGCTTCTACCATAAATGGTGCACAAAGGATGTCACATAAAGTGGGGGTGATCATCACAAGGAAACAAGGGTTTCCTGAACCTGGGAACTGTAGGAGGCATAGGGGAAATATCAGACTTGATCAGGGCTATAAAGGGCTATAATATCAATATCATTCTCTCTCTCCTCCCTTAGACCATTCCTTTGAGGTTAATTCATACTTCCTCAAATTAGTTTTTTCAATTAGGGAATATTTAGGTCACATGTTGGGGTAGTTAAGTTATAGGAAAAAATTGTAAACCCCGCCTCATTAATAGGAGTTTTATATATTTTTTAATTTTTTAAATATCATATGCAGGTTAGTTATGGATGGAGCCGCGTCTGCACGTGGAAAAATATGGACAGAGTCACATATGGATTTTAAAATACTACTTTTAAGAAGTGTGATCAAGTTTGAATGGAAGGGTTGCCCAAAGCCAATGCATAAGTCATCAATTATATAGAGGTGATAAATGATGCTATAACAACAACATTCTTAGTACATGATAGACATATCGTCAAACATATGGTAAACATATAATATACATGTTATGAATGCATATCTGATCATAAAATTATGAACTTCATTTGAGAATCACCAAGAAGGGTAATTTTCCTCTCATTCTAGTTGCAACAACACTTGTTCTACCATGCATTCCTCAACCATTCAATAAAATATGAAATCATGAATAAGAGCGATAACTAGATCACATCATAGAACAATGTTTATAACCAACATATAGCTAGAATAGAAACCATGAAAAATTGACGATAAAATCCACATAATAACAAGTATATGTTCTCATTAATTACATTAGAATAATAGCTCATACTAACTTATACAAAAGTCAACCAAGTTAGGGACTTCCACGTACCATCTAACCATAGATTTTGTTGAGCCAAATGTTTATTTCGTCCAATCACCCCTATGCCATATTCCATGCATAAATGTGGGATATCATGGGATAAACCAAGACATAATCAACTAGGGACTCCAAATGTTAAACCACCTCCACTCTCAAGTTACTGTGATCTCACCGAAACTAGTCCCGACATCACAAACTAAACCAAGCTTGGATGCCTCTTAATTTCTTCACCATACCTTTAGGAATTTTCCTATCTTCAACCACCTATTGAGGGTTTCCCATATAAACCCATCCCCACCACCAACCCTTCGTATTTTCCTGAGACCACCTCACCCATATCCAAAACCTTTAAGAAATCCAAAGCTCAACCAAGAATGAATCCGATCACACCATGGTTATCTAGGAAATGAGAAGGAAAGTCTAGAAACACTTTCAAACCAAGAAAAATCCATTCCAATGAAAGAAAATGAAAAAAATAAACAAATTCATATACTATTAATTCATATCTTAGAAAGGAAATCACACTGCAACATGTTACCTACAATATCTTCCCGTTGAATTTGTTGATCCAACCTTCTTCTTGTTCTCCTTTGCTTTCCTTTTCTCATACTTTTCCTTCCTTCTCCAAATCCAAGTGAATGATAAAGTGATCCAAGAATAATCTAAGTGTGGAAGAGGGTATGATAAAGAGAATGAAAGAAGAGAGCTAAAATTTAACTGACAAAAGTTGTGAACTATTTCTCTGATGCTTTTTTATCATTGATATATCATTTTCTTCATTTTCCTTCATTTTTCCTCTAATTTCCATTGCATGCAAATTTAAGTCTCTTCACCTTCCTTTTCTCATATTTTCCTTTATTTATTATAATTAAATTCCGCTTATTTCCTCTTTCCCTTTGCCAATTTCCATAGCCATTAATAAACTGCAAGTGATGCCCACTATAATATTTTCCCAAGATTTAGCTTGGAATACATGTCTCGTGACCTTGATCTTATTTTTCCTTTATTATCCTTTATTAAATGAAACTTTAACATGATTTTGTTACAATTCTATCCATATTTGCTATTTTTTCTCATCTATGGAACAAATTTAGTCGAAATAATGGAACCCCTTTTCGACCTAGCGACCTGATTATAACACAACCCAATAGACTACTAATGGTTTGGTTTGACTACGTTAAATCTTAACCAAAGTTAAAATATAGACTCTTCTATAGTCTTATACATCATAATAACGTTTCTATCCCCTTTTCCATGAATAATGGGGGTTAATATGGCATCCTCTTGAATTATGGTGGTGAAAGCAGGAAGTTCAAGTTTTAAGTGGCATAACTTTCGCATACTGACTCTGATTGATGTGATTTTTACTTTGTTGGTAAGGTATTGGTGTGTATAATAGGAAAAAATATGTGGCATTAAAGTAGAGAATTTATACCCCCAAAAATGTCATTTTATGTCTCAAAATTCTCCCATAAGAGTTTAGAACCTGTTTTTCCAAACTGGGTCACGCCAATAAAAACGATCGCCTAAGTTGATTCCTCCACTTTTTGCAGTTTGAGAGAATTGAGATGGATGAAAAAAAATATAATCATCCATTCTCGATCACACAACCTGAAATAGCATCAAGAGGAGATATTCTTCCATCTTCATAACCTAGCTCATCCTCCTCTTCTTCTAGTGAGGATTCTTTTGATGAAAAATTCCCTCGACATTCTATATCAATTGAATAAAAAACAACACATTATTCCCAAGATTTTCCAAACATGGAAAATAACCAGCCCAGTAACCAAGAAAATAATCCTACTAGATCTTGGCTTTATTAGGATACAATTGTTGTTTTGGGTCACCAACATTCATTACCAAAACATCCACATATTTTCTCTCTAAATTTGACCCCAATTTCAAGAAACTTGCAGATTTCCACAATAAGAGTTTCATGTTAGCTCTTAGGAAAAAAAAAATGTAAAACATGAACTTGTTGTCCATAGAATATTTCCTTATACCTTTGAGGATCAAGCCTCCACATTGTACTTTTCCCAACCAATTCAAATTATAACATCTTTGGGTCAATTTGAGACTTATTTTCTTGAAATATTTGGTGAAGATAAAACTCTTGAAGTCTTGTTAATGGAACTATACAATATGAAAATGGATCCAAAACAAACGATCAAATATTTTAATGTGAGGTTCCAAGGTTTAAAAAATAAGATTCATATTGAATTTATACTTGCACAAAATCTCATATTTTCCTATTATGTCAAATCTTTACCTATTACTATTTCCATGTGGGTGAAAGGATCCCAAAAGGAAACTCTTCAAGAAGCATTTGATGAAGCCATTTTGTTTAAGAAGGGTAGGCTTAGTATTAAGGGAAATCGTGACATTCAAAATGACCAAGATTCTTCTTCTCGAAAGATACCTCAACCAATCCCTAAACCACCTACAAATAAGAAAGACTATTGGCTTTACGGTTCCTAACCTAGGTTCAGATTTATTGTGCAACCAACAAACCCTCCAACTACTAACCCTTTCTGTAATGACCTTCTTGCACAAATCAAAGTATCACCCAAAGCAGTATGGGAGGGTGATGGAACTAGGTTTTTGCACACTATGGAATAATTTAATGTGGTGGCCCAAAAAAAACTTATAACATAACTTATCACAGATAATATATAGATGCGCAGAACAAAAGAATAGAAAAACAATAGATCAACTCTTCGCTGATTATCCAAGAATCTAGTATATATTTCTACACAGTAAATAGATGTATCTTAATCATATATAATCATCAAAATAGTTCTTGGTACATAATAGATTTCATTCATTCACGCATATGCATTTGATCATAAACAAAAGTAAATATAACACATCACAGAACAGATTTTGATCTTAAGAAAATAACATATACATAACACATCGATTGCATAATAGACTCAAGTTCACCAAAATAGTCCTTTATTTTAAGATATTAGTAGTTCAATACATTCAATTCTTCAAGACCAATTACCCTTCTTCGCACACAGCCAACGGGGGCTGCACACAACCAAGACTAAGGTATCCATGCACATAACCAGCAGCAACATTTTCTACCCAAAACCTAGACTTTTTAAAACCTTACAAAATGTTCATCATCATACATAAGATTCATATCTTTACTAGAATCGATATATCTATATTTATACTAATATTAGTGCACAGATACCATGGTCTCAAACCATGGTTTGAGACTCATAGTTTTCCCTTAAAACACATTTACATTGATTAGGGACTTTGACCCGCCCCAAATTCCCTTTGACTATTCCACGCAATGTGCACAAAAAATATATATACAAAAACATAACTAAAATTTACCCCAGGGGACCCCACTCCAACAGGCCGCTAACACAAACTCATGACTCATCCCGAGTTAGTGCGAGGTGGGCTCCCTCATCTTTGCTTTGAGCATGTTGACATAAATTTTCTATGGCAAGACCACTTTGAAACTCTTCACAACAACTCCCTATGCTTCGTTCACCAATTTTTCAGTTGTCGGTCATTCAACTACGAGATCGATGTTGTGTTGGGTCTACTAAAGGCTTTGTAGTGCACCATCCAATTTTTGGGATAACTACAGGGATTCCTCAGCCCATGTATGCATTCGTGCTTCTAAGAGCTACTCGTGGCAATATAGATCCTCTATATTTGTTTGAATAGCTTGACCCTCCTACAGGTGGGCAAGGCGATGTGTTATCAGCAATGTGGGCACCGCCATCCTAATATTTGCAAACTTATGCTTTTTCACACGCAATTCGTTGTGTGGTTGTTACACCATTGGATCATTCAGAACTAAAATCCAAACACCCATGACTTCATCTAACATGTGTCTACACTCTATTACTATAGCTGATATACTATCCATCGCTTCCTTGACTTCGGTAGCACGTTGTGCTCAGACCTTCAGTGGCGTTTCCGGCTACAAATTCATCTTCAATTCTACAATTTGTTGTTCAAATTCTTCTTTGACTATTGGAACTTCATCACGCGAGGCCTTCAGCACAATGGACAACCCTTCCAATTTTTCTACAGGGCCAGTCGAGGCAGGGACCGCTGGAAAATCGTTGCATACTTGATCAATTTTGGCTTCCAGGGCGGCGTGCCTAGCCTTAGTTGTGAGACATACTTCTTCTGTTGTCTGTTGTTTATGCTGAAGTTCAACTGATTTCTGATGTGACTCAGTGGTAGTGCGGTAGGCTCAAGATTCTCTAAACTACAACTCATCCACAATCATGTTGTGGATCATGTGGAGCTTCTGTGCTGGAAGTACAACCAAATCAACGTTGATTTCACCAGAGGCTCTGAGTTGTGTGCTCAAAATTGGTGACTCGACATGGATGGTAGGCTTGGGGATCTGGATTAGATGGCTATCACCAGTTGAAGGTAGCACAATGTTGATCGATTGGGTGCTCATAGCAGTCACGCATGCTTGAAGTTGGCTCGCTTGGGCCACAGTCGCTTGAATCAAGATCACCTGCACGTTTAGCTCCTATATCCCAGTGAATACACCTTCAAGCACAACTTTTTACTATGCCTCCATATCTTTCCACATATCCTTGATGGTGTGCGTTACGGTATTTTCGATCTCATTGAATTTTTCCTCTCTCAGAATGAGTTCTTCATCTCTAGCTACTTTAGACCCTTTCCTCTTCTTTCGCAGACCTCCCACAACCTGAGAGTTGTACTTGGTCCCCTTGGTAGTCTTAGCTTCAGCTTGCTCGACACCTATACCATTTTTTTCAGGCTCCGCATCTTTTTTTAGATCAATGGTCTCGCTGGTTGTGGTCAGCGTGGCCTCTATGTCAGTGTCTTTACTTGTTTGTTGCGTACATGTCCTGGGCTTGGTGGGGGTCTTCAAAATGGACGATGAGGCACCCCTAGTGGTGCATGACTCCAACCAAGCTGGTGCCCAATCTGTCATGATGTGCACTAGATCATATTCCTTGACGAAGTATGGCAAGTCATACCATACACCTTTGATGACACCTTTCCAGTGGATATGAAAATTTTGGAATGTCGCCTTGAAGTCTACGATCAGTTTTTATTTCTCATACAAGGTTGGGGAAAACCTCGACTTCGACTTAATTTCCTGACACAATGGAGAGTCAAAAAGGACCCAAAATAATTTGTTTTCAGTTCTTCGGGTTCAAATATTGGAGTTCCACAGAGTGGCATAGCATGCGGCTTTGCACATCTCTAGCACTATCTTTGGGAATTGGGTCTCTTCCAGGGTCTTCCACCCAATGAGTGAAATGAGGAGGATTAGCCACATGTAGTAAAAATGTTTTCCTTCCTCCTGTGACTCACACACATTCTATAGGAACTCTGTGCATAAATATTGTGCTCAGTTGTACTAGACACCCTTCTCACATTGTGTGACAAGCACAATAACATGCGTTGGGACTTCCTTCGGCCTGCACTTCCTCATCATTTTGCAGGCAAGCATTGTGGTTCCAAATTGGGCAACCAGGTCACTGATTTCACTTACCATGAACCCTTGGGTGTGGCATGACACTTTGTAGTATTTCTTTACTTTTTCGACGACCTTCTTCTCTTGACCCTTCGTGGTGAATGCTGCCATAGGGTTTATGCCCTGGTCAGGGAAACTGGTGATCTGACGGACTAGTGTGGCATCGATCAGTATGCACTCCCCGAGCCATAGGCAATCATCATGAATCAATGTGAGCAGCTATCACACACAAATATCGTTGATCGGGCTACGCACGAAGTGAAGGATCTGCAACATATTAACCAATCCAGACTTATGCACATTAGGGGAATTTTAAGGTCTAAAATGGGCCTCCTAAGAAAAATGTACAACAAAAATAAATTTTTTAAGAACAAATAGGATTCAAGATGATGATTCCAACCATGGGGGATGACTCACCATTTTTTAAGTAAAAGGGTAAAAATATTAAAAAATAATAAAATAATAAAACTACTTTTTCAACTCATATTTTCAACTTATCTCCCAAATTTATTACTCACATTTCAAGCGTGAGTACTCATTGGATGAAAAATTTAATTCCTCATCCAAGGAGTACCCATGCTGCATACTTTTGATAGACCCTGCTACACAAAAATGAGAAATATATTAAAAAACGTGATTGTAATCACGTTTTTCATGTATTTCTCATTTTTCGTGTAGCAGGTTCCATCAAAAGTATGCAACATGGGTACTCCTTGGATGAGGAATTAAATTTTGCATCGAATGAGTACTCCTACTTGAAATTTGAGTAAACAATTTGGGAGATAAGATGAAAAAGTAGTTTTTTTTCTTTTTTCCCTCTAATATTTGATGATGTAATCAAATCTTATTTTATTATTTCCACTATTATTTAATAATTTCCTTAGGAGGCCCATTTTAGACATGAAAATTTCCCTAATGAACCCAACGCCCAGGGAATCGGCTCAACCTTCACGGCACCAACATCACACTGAATGCACTCCAGATACATGTCAGGTGCGAGCTCTGGAAATTTCTCTTGGTCAAGGAGATCCCAATCCTCCATTTTCAGTAGTGGTCTTTTAGCGAACATGTCACCCTAAACTGGGACACTCTCTGGCAGCAATGGCATGTTGATACAGGATCGCACTTTGTCAAGGGCCTTCGGGATCTTGACCGAAGCTTTGCACGATGCAACATATGTAGGCAATTGCATAATTGGATTGGAAACCTATACCACATCCTCTTCCTCCATTATGGTTTCGGGCAACTCGGCCATCAACTTCTTTTGACGCTCTACCACAGTGGAGAACAACTTAGGGGTTTTCTCTCTAGGGTATTTTCGGGACGCTGAGGTATGTCCCTTCTTGCTCTAAGCTTACGCCGGGGTCTCAGTGGTGTGTATCTTGTTCCTCTACTAGCCTGGAGTTTTCATATTGGGCAGGATTATGTGACCTAAACATCTATGATGCATCTCCTCCTCAAACAATGTATCAAGAACAGACCTAAACTACATATAGAATTCAGAAATCAGAGAGCTCACATTAGAGGAAATTTTATCATAAAAGTGCCCATGAAATTTTCACGTAATTTCCATGTCATAATATGTAAACCAATTAAAATCCTTTAAATTTAAAAAGACATAGATGTAAATATTTTGTAGGGAAAAGAATAAAAACTACATTTTTTTAATTGTATTTTTATTTCTATCTCCTTATAGGTTTACTCAAATTTCAAGTGTATACACTCGTTAGATGCGGAATAAAATTCCACATCCAATGAGTACCAATTATGAATACTTTTGAGAAGACCCACATTGATAAAAATTGAAGATACATTAAAAAAATGTGTTGAACACACTTTTTTAATTTATCTTCATTTTTTAATCAATGTGATGGTTATCAAAAGTATGCATAATGGGCACTCATTGGATGTGGAATTTTTTGTTGCATCCAACAGGTGTATACACTTGAAATTTGAGTTAATCTCTAAGGAGATAGGCCAAAAATACATTTAAAAAAAAGGTAGTTTTCTTATTTTCCCTCCAAAATTCATAACTTTTGTTTTATTATTTTAACTACTCTTTTATTATTTTTCCTTAGGAGGCCAATTTTAGGTTGAAATTTCCTCTAATGATTCACAAAAAATCACACAAAAGGCAAAGGGAACTAATGCAACCCATTTGTTCATATTTATAGCTTAGGCGCCTCTTAAACGGTTTCTTATGCATTAATGTAGATCCATAAATGATAAAATGGCTCCAAATATTGCATAATATCCTCATTAAATGTAACTTAGACGCTCCTCCAAACAGTAATAATACTTTATTGTCCAAATTTATAGTTCCAACAACTATATTATGGCACTTCTGCAACCCAGTCAACATCCGCACAGAGCTACCACGTGTGTGTCACACCTGTATGTGCATCCGCAATACCTTCTATGCAGATCCCGTACTCTAGCCATATAGTCATTTGGTGCGTGCAGGGAGAGGTTCATCCTTGTATGACTTCAATCTACTCCCACTACCATACCCAAGAAGAATTTCTCCGCTTAATGTGGCCATGTGCACCGCACCTCCATCAATGATCTCCTTAACAATATGTGGTTCTAACCATTGCATCTTGAACTTCCCTGGGTGGCATGCAAACTTGCTGTCATAGAACAAGATAAAATATTCATCCTTAAAGACCTTCTGTCTAATATGCCTATCATGCCATGCCTTTTCGCACGCCTTCTACCATTGTTGATGGAAATTTGAAATAAATAAATCCTCTTCTAGCGCGACCAACTGTGACAATAGTTCCTCCATAATATCATGTTCTTCCATATTTGTGAATGCAACAATGCGTAGACTTGGAAAAATGTACTCCAATGGAATCACAGATTCTTGGCCATACGCCATTTTGAACGATGTATTTCCTGTCAAATTCTTGCATGTCGTTCTATATCCCCAAAGAACCACAGGTATGTGCACATCCTAATCATTCCGGTTAGAATTGCAAATCTTAGTGAGTGCAGTCTCCAATATCTTATTGAAAATTTCTACAGCACCATTATCTTGTGGGTGATATGGAGTACTCTTCTGACGATGAATCCAAAATTATTTTTTTAGGGCTTTAATAGCTTCATTCACAAAGTGTGTACCTCAATCACTCATCAAAATCTTAGGGCATCCAAACCGAGTCAAAATGTTCTAAAAAATGAAGTGCATCGTTGTGTCTCCACTACAATCCTTCATAGGCTTAGCTTCAACCCATCTAGTTACATAGTCCATTGCAGTGATTATGTAATGTGTACCTATATTCTTTCCTGGAGGGTCAATTTGCACAGAAAATCAATGGCCCATTTGTCAAATGTTTGCAACGCCATCTGTGGATGCAAGGGAATATCATCTATGTGCGATGAATTTCTTCTCTTTTGGCATGCATCGCATGCGCTGCAATGCACATATGCATCATTGTGCATAGTGGGCTGCCATAAACTAGATCACAAAATTTTTTGCATAGTGGATTTCCCTGCATAGTGACCTCTGACAACCCCTCCTTGAGATTTGGCTAAGATATCCCGTCGCCCAAATTCCAATACATATATTCACTAGATCTCATCTCCACCCATATTGTACAGCTGACCAATAATTAGAGTGAAGTCAGTTGCGTGTGCAACCAACTCTTTCTTCTGCTGCAATATATACTCCTCAAGCACACGTCCAATAATTAAGAAATGAATTATATCATGGAAATTAACATCAACCACTTTTATAGAAAGAAACTTCGTATCAGGTAACCCATCTTCCAAGCTAGTCAAATCTTCTCCATTCTCAATGCGCGACATATGATCTAGCCCAGCATTAAGTCTCCCTGGCTTCACAATAACTTCAAAATCATATTCCTGAGACAACAAAAAGCTCCTGTAGATGCCCCCCCCCCCCCCAACACAGGCTTATTGACCAGGTACTTCAAATTAGAGTGGTGAGTAAACATCTTGAAGTGTCCTCCTAATAGATAGTGGCAGAATTTTTGTAGCGCATAAACCATCACCAATCCTTCTCTCTCCATAGTTGATTAATTACACTCCATGCTTGATAGCTTCCTACTTTTAAATGCAATAGGGTTATCGATTTCCCCAGCTCTTGGATGCGCTAAAATATCTCTAAGTGCAATGTAGGAGGCATCAACATGCACATGAAACACCTTCGAATAGTATGGAAAGACAATACGGGTGCAGTGACCATATTCTCCTTTAGAAATTCAAAACTCTTATGACATTATTCATCCCAACAGTATGATGCATCCTTCTTGAGAAATTTCTCCATGGGCACAATTATTAGTGCATAACCTTGAATGAACTTTCGATAGTATCCTTTATGCCCCAAAATTGAGCGCAGTTGTTTGACATTAGTAGGAACCTCTAGATTAACAATCACTATGATCTTCACCAGATCTACCATCAACCCTTGCTAGAAGACAATATGACCCATAAATATCCTGAATGGCACACAAAATATGCACTTCTTCAAATTAAGTAAGATTTGATACTTCCTATAAGTATCCAGCATTAGGTGCAAAATTGATACATTCTTTTTCAACAACCCAAAGGCACTCTAATCATCAAAGTATACTTCTAGGAACTTGTGGACATACTCCTTGAATGCAGCTACTACTACGCGCAAGAAGATAGAAGGCACATTTTTGAATCCAAATGGCATGAATTTATACTAGAAAGATCCCTGTTTTGTTGAAAGTTTTGTCTTACTTCTATCCTTTGAAGAAATTATGATCTAATGATATCCTAAAAAACCATCTGTGAATGAATAAGCCTCTTGTCCTCCTACATTGTCAAGGACCTCATTAGAAAATGGAGTCGGGAACAGATCATGTACGAAGGCATAATTTAGTTTTCATTGATCCAAGAAAATACGTATTTCTCCTTTAGTCTTCTTATCCTACAATACCATATGACTCACCCAATTAGAATCCTCAACTAGTTCTATAATTCCTGCAACAACTATTTTATCCAACACCTTTACTTTTTTCTTATACTTGGGATAAAATCTACATGGGAATTGCTTCAAAAGTCGTGCATCCAATTTCAAAGTGATATTAATGACCCCAAGCTCTCCAATGATCCCTTTCAACTTAGAAAAATTCATAGGAGATAGGTCCTAGTACTCAATCAACAACTCAACAAACTTTCCTACTGTATCCTCATCCCAGTAATTTCCAATCTTCGCCAACATCGGCTTTTCTTCAGATACAATGTTCACTTGTCGAATCTTTAGAGGCTTTTTGACATATAACAACGTAATTAAATGCCCAACAATTGCAGGTTGTCCCTCATATTCTAGGATTATGATATTCCTCGGATATTCTTCATTTTATTCAACTGTGAGATTTCTGGAATTCATAATATCCATCATCTATGCATCCCATGCTAGAAATACGCACTCTATCTTCGGCTTTGAAGTTTCAAATATAACCTCTTGAATACCCTGCAGTGCTTTCCCAAGCAATTAAAATGAAATTTTAGGTCAGTGCAGACCATTCATTGGTTCCTTGACGCAAATCTGTTTCTAGGTACCAATTAGTAGGAACCTTCCCCAATGTGTGGATGAACATGTGCACCCATTCTCATCTTCTCTCTGTGCCCCATACTTCAGTCCATTTAGATAGATGTCTGCGTGGATCACCCTTTTCAGAATAAATCTCTTCCATTCTAGTAGTTGGACACTCGAAACACAATCTCTTCATTTGAGTACATTCGTCCCAGTTTCCCATGTTTCCTTTGTGAGTCTCCCACCATCTTGCTAGAGTAGCGGACAACGCTATACCCATTGCATGGAATCTTTTTCCTTCTGGAACAATTCTTTCAAGTTCTCCTAAAAACATGTTCACATTAGCTAAACCATCATAATAACAAAATTCTCATACCTATGAGGATATGGAGTGAAGAGATATGCTTACTCGATTGCAGCTCAACACAGATACTTCATGTAATCACTTTCGCCCATTCTCCAACTCTTCATTTGGATTTGAGAAGCAGGAACTATCTTTTTCCCAACTAAATCTTCCATCAGTTGTTAGGTTGATCCAATCATCGTCTCACATAGTCAACTTATAGATATGGTCAACATCATTGTCAGCGCGCACTAGTTCTGTGATCTTGCACCTTGTTGAGATTCAACAAGATCATGTCATTCCTAGTGAAAAATAAGCACCTACACTAGGTGGGGCCTGCAGGCTATTTTTAGGTGTATGTCTATTTTTAGAATGTTGAGAAAAACCTATTTATAGCGGGAGTCTATTTATATATGGTTGAGAAAATTCTATCTATAGATGATTTTCTATTTTTAGATGCATGGGCGAAGTCTATTTATAGATCGCATGTCTAAAAATAGAATGCATGTCGATTATTATTATCTCTTAATAATAATTAGACAATAAATAATAATCTATTCTCTTGGAGCACTTGATTTTAGTTAATTGATGTGGCAAACCAATTGACCGAAGGAATTACGAGTTCTAAGTTTGGTTGGATGGACATGAAAGTGGACTTCGTTGTAACTGAGTGATACAAAGTTGTAACAGAGTTGGATGTGTAGTTATGTGAGTTGTAAGGTAGTTTAACTCAGTTAAGTGAGTTAAACTCAGTTGTGCTAGTTGTAACTAATGACACACTAGTGAGAGATCAGTGAATTAAATATTAAATTAATTCACATGGAGTGATCTCACATGCAACTGAAGATTTACTACTGTTAACTACATGCATGTCAGATCCAGTGGAGACCCAGTGGAGAGATAGGTGAAAGGGACAGTTTGACTATCTGTTGTGACTATAGTGGTGCATTCAATGCAACTACACACACATTAGAGATGCCAATGAGGATTGAAAATTCAAGCAAAGGCAAGATGGAATTCATTCAGGGGTCTTCTTCAGCAGGGATTGCGCAGTGGAGGCAGGCTGTCAGGAGGCTATAAATTGGTGCGTGTGTGAGCCAATTTTTATATGACAGTGTGAGATGATTATATATTGTACTGAGAGGTCTTGGAGTAGATATTTGTATGAAATTGTTTCATGATCCATGATATACATAATATATGATATTTGGGGTTTTTAGCTTTATGCTTTCCCGGTAAAAACATATGTGTTATGTGTGATTGATTTTTCTTCATGTGTTTCAATTTGGCGATTAAATTTATGCAAAGATTTAAGTAGAAGGATTCTATATTTAAAAGTGGCATATAATTGTTAGATCAGGAGAATCTGGCAATACATAATTGTATTAAGATTTCTACATGGTATCAGAGTAGTGATAATCTTTTCTACATGGTATCAGAGCAAAGAAGACTGCAATATTAAAGCAGTAGCTGAGTTTTGTTGGTGGAAACAATTTAAATTTGCTACAAGAATTTCTTAGTGTGACAGTTGATAAAACATCGAAATGGATTTCAATGGTTTGCAGTTAGAGTATGCACTCGAGGGAAGCTCAAGCTACATTGCATGGAAGGATAGGATGGAGGTGGTGCTTGAAGATAATTCTTGAAGGAATTCATTGACAGTGATGTTCTTAAGCCCACTTCGATGGATCCTGCATTACTTGACGCTTGGCAAAAGAAAGTAGCGAAGACGAGAAGGATTTTGTTGGAAGGTGTGAGAGACCATATTGTCTCAAGCCTTCATGGGAAAGCCACTCCATTTGCAATGTGGAGGGCTTTGACAGATCTTTTCCAAAGTAAAAATCACCATAGGAAATTGGCGTTGAAGGATAAACTCAGAAAAATCAAGATGGAGAAGGGCGACAATATTCCAAAGTATCTCACAAATTTTGTCCAATCGAGATGAACTAGGGAGTGTGGGAATCATGGTTTCTAATGATGATTTGTTGATTTTTCCTCTCTTGGGACATCCTAAGAGTTGGCATAGTTATCAATACTCTGTCAATGGATGGGAAAAACTATCGGATTGGGAACGACTATGGTCGGTTCTAGTGCAAGAGGATTTTAGGTGGAACACCACGGATGGATCTTCATCAAAGCATGATGATGAAGAGGATTGTGCTTTGGCTACCAAATAAAGGAAAGGGAAGGGGAAGAAATTCCAATAAAATTCTGAGGCTAAAGTCAAGAAGTTGGATTTGTCCAAGGTGAAGTGTTTTCACTTTCACGAACATGGGCATCTCACCACTAACTGCCCACAGAAAAATAAGAACAAGAAGGTTGCTGGAGCTGCAGCTAGTGAGGCCCTTGCCTCGTAATTTGAATTTGATTTCTCTTTGATCGCATACTTGGTTTCAAGCAAAATGCAAATGGTGTGGTATATTGATAGTGGTGCTTCCTTCCACATGATGGGAGATAAGGATATTTTCAGTGACTTGGAGGGGAAATATCTCCAAATTCATATAGAGATGGGCGACGATGGATGATACAGTGCGACCAACATCGGTACCATTACCTTTGAGAGGGAGTTACGTAAACCATTTATGTTGAAAGATGTTATGCATGTTCCAGGTCTAAAGAAGAACTTGGTCTCAGTTGCGATGTTGGAGGACAAAGGTTATGATATTGTTTTTAGCGATGGAAAATATTTCCTACAACATAAAACAACTGGTCAAACCAAAAAGATAGGGATTCGATTCAAGAATCTCTACAAGCTAGAGGTAGATGGCTGCGCTGTAATGGTGGGAAAAGAAGAAGAAGTGGTGAGCCAGGATGAGGGAGAATTATGGCACAGGTGATTGGGCCATCTTCACCATGGTGCCCTGAAGATATTGCAACAGATTTCTACTGGAATTCCCAAGTGTACACTTGCACAGTTATATCAGTGCAAGGGATGTACTATGGGTAATTTTGTGAAGAACATATTTCATGAAAAGGAGAATCGTGCTTCAGTGATCCCAGAGAGAGTTCACACATACGTGTGTGGACCATTCTCGATTGCTTCAACAAACAAAAAAGGTAATATGTTATTTTTTTTATGAATATTCTCATAGATGTTGGATCTTCTTCATGCAAAAAAGGGACCAAACATTCTCAAAGTTCTCTGAGTTTAAAGCGTTGGTGGAGAAGGAGTCGGGGAAGAAAGTGAAGGATCTGCGAAGCGATAATGGTGGTGAATATATCTCGAATGAATTCAAAGACTTCTGTAGCAAAGAAGGAATTCGGAGAGAACTCATAGCGCCTCATAACCCACAACAAAATGGGGTCATGGAGAGGAAGAAAAGAATGATCGTGGGTGTTGCACAAACTATGCTGCATGATCAAGGTCTACCAATGCACTTGTGGGCATAAGCATGCAACACTTCGGTTTATGTGACAAAATGTTTTCCTCATAGAGTACTTGGCATGAGTACACCTGAAGAAGCTTTTACTGGTAAGAAATTGGATGTTTCTCACTTTAAGATTTTTGGCTCATCTGTTTATGTGAATGTGACCAAGAATGCCAGGAAGAAGCTGGAGCCGACTGCTAAAGTTGGGATATTTGTGGGGTACACAGAAACACCCATAATTATCGTGTACATTTTCCAAATAGTCGAATGACTGTGGTGCGACGAGATATAAAATTCAATAAGGAGAAAGCCATGAAGTTGTCGCTTGAAAGGGAGCTAGAATTGCATGCAGGGGAGGAAGTTTTGGTTCCCAAAGATGAGCCTCTAGATGTGGATCGGCCAGAGGAGGAGGAACATGGAGTGGAGGAGTCCACTCATGCAGAGCAAAACATCAGAATAGGAAGAAGGCATACTACAGAAGTTGAGAGGCTGAAGCTTGATGCGGCACAGAATGTATGAGTCCCTACTTCACAACGCAGATAGAGACAGTCTCCTAATCGATTCACTGGATGCATGGCTCTCCTGAGAAAATTTATTGTGACAAAGAAATCTTCCTTTCAGGAAGCAATCCAAGAGCCCACATGGGTAGATGCAATGGTGGAGAAGTATGACTCCATTTTCAGAAACAATGCTTGGGAAATTGTTCTGAGCCCGGTTGATAAATCAGTGGTATGTTAAAGATGGATCTACAAGGTAAAGCAAGCTACTGATGGGAGATTTGAGAAGTATAAGGCAAGATTTGTGGCCTGGGTCTTATTACAAATCGAGGGGATTGATTATGAAGAAAACTTTGCACCTATCGCACGGTATTCTTCCATAAGGACCATCCTTTCTCTCTCAGTGCAGATGGGTTGGCACATTCATCAGATAGATGTGAAGACTGTGTTCCTTAATGGAATCATTGAGGAAGAAGTGTAAATTGAGCAACCTGAAGGATTTGAGATCTTCAGTAGCGAGTCGCATGTGTGCAAACTCAAAAGAGAGTTGTATGGGCTGAAGCAAGCACCCCGTGCTTGGTACACTCAGATTGACATCTATTTCACTAGACTCAGCTTCACCAAGAGTGAGGCCGATGCAAACCTATACCATATTGCGGTGGAGGGTAAGCTTTTAATCATTGTTATTTATGTTGATGATTTAATACTGATTGGTGATGAGTAGTTGATACACTCATGAAAGGAGGACCTTGCAAAGGAGTTTGAGATGAAGGATATGGGCCTCCACTATTTCCTTGGATTGGAAATATGGCAGCGAGATGGTGAACGGTTTGTGTCTCAAGGAAAATATGTAAGGGAGATACTCAGTAAGTTTCACATGGAGGGATGCAAACCCATGGATACTCCTCTTCTAGGAAATTGGAGGAAAGAGGATGCGACATCGACAGAGGTAGTGGATGCTACTGTCTATCAATAGTTGGTGGGTTTGCTCATGTATTTCATCAATACAAGACTAGACATATGCTATGCGGTGAACCAACTTAGTAAAGCGCTACTTAAGCCTACTAAGCTCTTTAGGAAGGCTATCAGGCATGTCCTGAGATATCTTAGGGGCACATCTGAGTATGGCTTATGGTACAGACAGATGGATGAAGTGAAGTTGCATGGCTTCACGGATGTAGATTGGGCAGGCAACCCAATGGACGGAAAGAGCACATCAGGAAGGCTTTTCAATACCAGATCTACAGTTTTTTCTTGGTACAATAGGAAACATATATCTGTGGCACTCAGTTTAACGAAAGCAGAATACATGGTAGCAAGTCAAGCTACATGTGAGGCTATCTGGATGAGGAAGATCCTAGTTGGTTTGTTTGGCTCTCATTTAGATCCTACAGTGATTCATTATGATAATCAGAGTTGCAATAAACTCTCAATTAATCTTGTGTTTCATGATAGATCTAAGCATATATATATATCCAGTATCATCATATCAGAGATTGTGTGCAGTGGAAGATCATGTTGCTTCAATACATTCCTACAGAAGATCAAGATGCATGTAGTCTGACGAAGGCACTCACCGGGAGAAAATTCAAATACCGTAGAGGCAGGATCGGGGTGAAGGATAATCCCTTTCTTTTTGAGAGGTAGTGTTGAGATTCAACAAGATGATGATCCTAGTGAAAAATAAGCACCTATGCTAGGTGGGGCCCGCAGACTCTTTTTAGGTGTATGTCTATTTTTAGAATGTTGAGAAAAATATATTTACATCAGGAGTCTATTTATAGATGTTTGAGGAAATTCTATTTATAGATGAGTTTCTAATTTTAGATGCATGGGAAAAGTCTATTTATAGATTGCATGTCTAAAAATAGAATGCATGTCGATTATTATTATCTCTTAATAATAATTAGACAATACATAATAATCTATTCTCTTGGAGCACTTGATTTCAATTAACTAATGTGGCAAACTAGTTGACCAAAGGAATTACGAGTTCTAAGGTTGGTTGGTGGGACATGCAAGTCGACTTCGTTGTAACTGAGTGATACAAAGTTGTAACAGAGTTGGATGTGTAGCTATGTGAGTTGTAAAGTATTTTAACTCAGTTAAGTGACACTAGAAAATTTGGCCCAATTTCTGACAGCCACTTCGTCGCTATTCCGACACATAGTCGTCGCAAGAGCGATAGTTCGAGGCCGGACAAAACGTGTTTAGCCATTACGTCGCAATTCCGACGCTTTGCCAAATTTTCGTGATACCGACACTTTTTCCAACGTTTCCAAACAACTGTCACTCTTCCGACGTTTTCCAAAGTGTTGCAATACCGATGCTTTCAAAGCGTCACAATACTGACGCTTTAGAAGTGTCGTAATACTCTATGGCTAACCACGCTTTTAAGGTGTCGCAATACCGATGCTTTCAAAGCATCACAAGACCGACGTTTCTAGGACATTGCAAGGCCGATGCTTTGTCTATTGCTAACCACGCTGTTAAGGTGTCGCAATACCGACACTTTAAAAGCGTCGCAAGACCGACGTTTCTAGAATGTCGGAAGACCGACGCTTTTTCACAAGGCGTTGCAAGACCGACGCTTATAAAGCATCAGTATAGAGATGGATAGTTAATTTTTTTTTTTTTTTAAATGAAAATTTCCGTGTGGATTGTTTTACCGACGGTTATATCCAGTTTAATATTTGTTCATTGTTTGCGGCTATTGTTTGGTAAGTGCCAAGATGTTAGCCATTATATCTACAATAATCAATTAATCGCCAGCAAACGAGGCAAAGCCAAAAAGTTCCCAATTACTTGGATAGAGATCTCTTGAGAAATTAGTTAGTTACTGCAGAAATACAGTAAGAAGAACAAGAAATGTGAATCGGCTGAGTGAAATTTCTAAGGGCAGAAAGGGGAAAGGTTTGCTTATAAAGTGAAGGGCTTACCCGAGGAGAGGGAATAACTACATGGTGATAGACAGATAGACCCACAATTGCTAGTGATCTGTTCACACAACTTCCTACCAAATTCTCTAACTGCTCCACGACATCTTCGCTTTTGAAAAGTGATTTTACCAATTAAATAATTTTCCCATTGTCATCTATCAGTGTATTTGTTTGTTAGCAAACTATTTCCTTCCGATGAGCATCTCCTTTTTTTCAGTGAGTGTGTTTTCATGTTCAATTGTGTCTAGACTCTCGAGGTCCAACCTTTAGGTCCAAGCTAATGACCATAACATAACAATACAAAGTATAGGAATAGAGGTGCCTGCCTTGGGCAATACAATACTGCCCAACTGTATTAATTATTCTATAGTTTGGAAAATAATGGTTGCCCAGCCTTGTCTCCATTGTCAATAGTATATCAAGAAGTCCATCTGTAAGATGAAGTGCCCTCTTTCAACCTCAGATTGTAGTGGTTTTGTCTTTGTCAATGCTTTCACAACATTGATAACGATCTAACCCTGCAAGTACACATGTCTTCTTCATTAAGTTACATATTGATGCCACTTTATTTTAAAAAAGGACATTCAGAACTGTGATTGGAATGAACTGGAAAAAAAGCACGCTAACAAAGAGACATAAATCCCAATCAACAACCATTTGAAAAGATTTTTACCAATAACCATAACCAGATTGACTTCTTTAACTGAAAGTTTACATTCAGTCAATGGATTGAAGTACATTCACAACATTTCAAGGAGTTTACTACCAATGAAGAAGTGTCATGATGACTTTTTTGATCAAGATAGGAGTGTGGTAGATCCTATTAATTATTGTCCTCATACTTTGGAGGAAAACTCTTTTGGAATATTTGTCTCCTAGTTACTCCGCCGATATGTTCTCTATTACATTCTGAAGAATGAGTTGTCAAGAACACCGAGATGAAAATTTAGGAAGTGATGGTGATAATAGGTGGAAAAGCAGTGTGGTAACTGAGAAAGGCTACAGTGTGAAAGACTCTTAAAATCTATATTTAGGAGATGTCAGTGATGAAAGACTCTTAAAATATATATTTAAAATAATTCGTATCATATCGTAAACAATACAAAGTAGCTATAGTATGGATGTTTGATCAGCAATATAATTCATGGCCATAAACCACAACCCCTGTATATATTGTTTTTGCATGTACCTTTGGCATTGCTTTAAATTACAACTGTTAATTCATAATCAATATAAGTTGTCCTTGAGTTCCATATCTCAGTTTCTGGTCTCTGAACCTATTAATGATGTGACCGAAGCTCAATAAAAATAATGGATGTCAATAAGCCAACTAAGAAAACTTTTGAGGTCCCACTGCTATCTAGTAAATCACCACAGTTTGCCCCAGGTAAAATATTCTTACTTTGCATAGCTATGATAACTTCACTGTGTTGAAAAATTAAAGGTATATAGAGTAACTGGAGAAAATTTTGTCTGGGTATTATAATTTCAATTATTTTCACTAGATCTATCATATCATTCCACTAGATCTATCATAAAAGGTATACAAATCTATCATTCTTCCAGTAAACAAACTTGAGAAGTGTACAGATCTATCATTTGGAAAACAGTGAAGAAAAGGTATACAGATCCCTTATCCTTATCCCTTATCTTTACTGACCTATTGAAGAAAAGGTATACAGATCTATCATTCCACCAGTAAACAAACTTAAGAAGTGTACAGATCTATCATTCTGCCAGTAAAACAAACATGAGAAAGTGTGCAGATCTATCACTCTTCATTACCTACTAATTCAATGAGGAAAATATACACCAGACAGATGTATCATGCTTGGAATAAATAAATTTGAAATATTCATTTTAAATAGAAGACAAAGTTTGAAATGATTGAAACACTTACACGAGGAGATAGCTCCAAGAAAACTTCAATCTGTGATTTTCCTCGTCTGCGGCAAACGACTAGGGAACATTCAATTTTCCTCAGCAATATTTCTGCCAAGATCTTTGTCATGGTCAGGTGTTTTTATTGGCTTTTGTTATTGAAATTTGGAAACCCCATGTGCTATACCCTGTTTTTTTTAATGAAAAAATAAACAATATACTGAGAAATTCATACATTCACTTACGAGTAACCTATAATTTTCTTCTAACAAGCCTTCCAAGCTGGATAACGGCAATCCATCACAAGGTTTGATAGACCGATCTACCAAATCTATCTGAATAGAGGATGTTTGAACATCGACTTCTCTTCGATTTTGAACATCGACTCTCTTCGATTCGATTCTGAGAGTTCCGAACAGAGGCTATTTGCCATGCTCAAAGTTCATGAGAAAAAGGTCGAACAAGCTGAGTGGGAAAAAAAAATTGAATAGGGAATAATGGAATCATAGGGTAGAATGGGAAAGAAGGCATAAAGGTCGAACAAACTGAGCGGGAAAAAAAATTGAATAGGTCAATTAAGAAAATTTGAATAGGTTGAGCGGGAAAAAATTGAAACTATGACATGAAATCATATGACAATTTCCCACTCAAACATTAGTGAATAATTTGTTTTATTTAAATTATTTTATATATTTATTGTAAACTGCTGTAATATTTTACAAAATAAACTTATTTTACTTTATTTAAAAACAATTTATCAATATTTTTGGATGTAAAAATCATTACTTATAATATTCATTGTAATTATTATTTATAGGTAATAAAAAATATTAATAAATATAATATTTTTAGGTAGAATAATTACTTTCATCATACCTTATAGGTTTCTTCAAAATTACTTTCATTATTACCATAATTATTCAACTTCATTAGTTGATTGCCAATGTTTTCTTCGTTATATGAATCATCCTTAAATAGACCTTATAGTAATTTTCATAATGTTCGTGTATGGAGATAATTCTATGATTGCACAACAATTTCCATATAGTTGTTCATTCAAGGGATACCCTTAGAGTACCAAGTTATGAATATTCCAACATCTTCCATATGTTCTAAAATAAGCGGCCTCTTCTTATTGATTTCTTACACTTGTTGTGACACTTCCACTCAACCATATGAAGTATTTAGCTAGCACTTTTTTTGTGTTCATCTCATTATTCCAAGCTGGTCATAATCAAATGAGTTACCATCAATTATCATCATTAGAAATTTTGCAAGTTTTTCCTAAAATTTACCAATTAGTCTAAAAACACATGGTAATAATGGCATTACCCACAAACACATGATACCCTCATAACCTAGTATTGTGTGCTAGGAAGGCTTTCCAAAGAATTTGGTTGGCATCACTATGAAAATATTATAGAATTATAAGGGAAGAGAAAGGCAAAGGCTCAGGTATCATATGAGAGAAGGAAGCAATTGGAAAAATTGAGATCAAAAGCAGTGGAGTTAGCCGAAAAGAAGCTTGCCCCAGAGATGGATAAGATAAAACTTGACAACATATTGGTCAATTTTCTTGACCCTTTATTGGTTATTCAGAAGGAGTATGAATACACCACCGTTAATATCAAGGTAATCGAACCCTAGCAAATCAAGGGCTACAAGTTGTAGTTTTCATCTGAACATCAACATACCACAACCATGCTTACAACCAGAAGCCTTCTCACATTCATGATCTGATTATATAGTGAATTAGATAGAAGTAAGAAAACAATTACTTCTTCAAAGCTAATTCGGATTTGGAGGGCTTAGTCAGGGATTGGGGGTTAGGGATTTAGAGGTTTAGGGTTTAGGGGGTTAAATGGGTTAGGGGTTAAGGGGTTATAGGTTTAGGGTTTAGGGGGTTAAATGGGTTAGGGTTAAGGTGTTATAGGTTTAGGTTTTAGGGGGTTAAATGGGTTAGGGGTTTAGAGGTTTATGGTTTAGGGGGTTAAATGGGTTAGGGGTTTAAGGGGTTAGGGGATTTAGCAGTTAAGAATTTTAGGGGTTAGAAGTTAGGGGCTAATGGGGTTAGGTTTTAGGGGTTAAGGGTTTATAGGTTTAGGGTTTAAGGGGTTAGGGTTAAGGGTTTAAGGGGTTAGGGGTTAAGGGTTTATAGGTTTAGGGTTTAGGGGGTTAGGTGGGTTAGGGGTTAAGGGTTTAGGGGTTAGGAGTTAAGGGTTTAGAGGTTTATGGTTTAGGGGTTAAATGGGTTAGGGGTTTACTAGAGGTTTAGGGGGTTAAATGGGTTAGGGGTTGGGAATTAGTGTTTAAGGGGTTAGGGATTAAGATGATAGTTTCATTGGTCTCTATTTGTGCACATTTTAACCTTGTCGACAAGGTGGAATTAACCCAATCGTAGGTCCCAATATGTCATGATATAGACTAACTCTAGATATATAAGAGAAGGAATAATTATAAAGACATAGATTGATAGAGGTGGCAAGAAAAGGGGAGTCACAAGGGAGAGATGGAGATAAATTGAAGGAGAGGGGAGAGAAGGAATGGATCAGCTGAGAGAGAGAGAGGGAGAGGAGTGAGAGAGGTAGAGAAGGCTAAGAGAGGGAGATAGTGACACAAAGATGGAAAGGGGGCAGAAAGAAGGATAGAGGGAGGGATATAGCTGTGAGTTGGAGGGTAGAGAGAGAGAGAGAGAGAGAGAGAGAGAGAGAGAGAGGGAGATTGGGGAAGAGAGAGGTCATTCCAGATGCTCTGAAAGTGTCGAGGCTTTAGCTAGGTCACAACTTAGCATGAAAACTGATACAGGCACCCTCGAACGAAACGGCCTGACCCGAACACGCCCGGTCGGGCGACCTCACAGAGTGTGCCCGACCGAACAATGCCACAAGGGAGAAAATGACAAACGGGCTGCCTGAACATGCACAAGGCACTCGGGCAGTCACAACTTTGCAAAACTAATACAGGCGCCCTCGAACGAAACGGCCCGACCCGAACGTGCCTGGTCGGGCGACCTCGCACGGTGCGACACGGCGCGCCCTACCGAACGATGCCACAAGGGAGAAAATGGAAAACAGGCTACCCAAAGGTGCACAAGGCACTCGGGCGGTCACAACTTAGCATGAAAACTAATACGGGCACCCTCGAACGAAACGACCCAACCCGAACGCGCCCAATCGGGCGACCTTGCACGGTGCAACACGGCGCGCTCGACCGAACGATGCCACAAGGGAGAAAACGGAAAATGGGCCTCCTGAAAGTGCACAAGGCACCCCGAAAATCACAACTTAGCATAAAAACTGATACCGGTGCCCTCTAACGAAACGGCCCGACCCAAACGCGCCCAGTCGGGCGACCTCACACAGCGCACCTGACCGAACGATGCCACAAGAGAGAAAATGGAAAACGGGCTGCCTGAATGTGCACATTAAGGCATCCGAGCAGTCACAACTTAGCAAAACTGATACGGGCACCCTCAAACAAAATGGCTCGATCCAAACGCACCCAGTTAGGCGACCTCACACAGCATGACACGACGCTCCCGACCGAATGATGCCACAAGGGAGAAAACGGCAAACGGGTCGCCCAAACATGCACAAGGCACCTGGGCAGTCACAACTTAGAAAATGTGACACGGGCGCCCTCGCACGAAATGGCCCGACCGAGGCGCCCTTAGTCGTGCGACGTCACATGGCGCGACACGGTGCACGTGACCGCACGGAGGCACAAGATAGCAAACAACAAACGGGCAGCCTGAACGTGCACAAGCTAGCACCTGGGCAGTCACAAGTTATCAAATCTGACATGGGCGCCCTCGCATGTGAAGGCCCGACCCGGGCGCCCTTGGTCGTGCAGCGTCACAAGGCACGACACGGCGCACCCAACCGCCTGGAGAAACAAGGTAGCAAAAGGAAAACAGGGCGCCCAAACGTGCACAAGGCACCTGGGCAGTCACAAGTTAGCAAATCGGACAAGGGTGCCCTTGCACGAAACGTCCAGACTCGGGTGCCCTTGGCCGTACAACGTCACATGGCGCGCCCAGCCGCACGGAGGCACAAGGTAGAAAATGGAAAACGGGCCGCCCGAACGTGCACAAGTTGGCACCCGGGCAGTCACAAGTTAGCAAATGTGACACAGGCGCCCTCGCATGAAACGACCAGACCTGGGCGCCCTTAGTCATGCGGCGTCACACAGCGCGACACGGCGCGCCTAGCCGCACGGAGGCACAAGGTAGAAAACGGAAAACGGGCCTCCCTAACGTGCACAAGCTGGCACCTGTGTGGTCACAAGTTAAAAAATCTGACATGGGTGCCCTCGCACAAAACAACCCAACCTAGGCACCCTTGGTCGTGCGGCGTCACACGGCACGACATGGCATGCCCGGCCACACAGAGGCACAAGGTAGCAAACGGAAAATAGGCTACCTGAATGTGCACAAGCTGGCACCCAGGCGGTCACAAGTTAGCAAATATGACACGGGCACCCTAGCACATAACGGCCCGACCCAGGCGCCCTTGGTCATGTGGCATCACAAGGCGCGACACGGCATGCCCGACCACCCAGAGGAACAAGGTAGCAAATAGAAAACGGGCCGCCTGAACGTACATAAGGCACTCGGGCAGTCACAACTTAGCAATGTGACATGGGCGCCCTCGCATGAAACGGCTCGACCCAAGTGCCCTTGGTTGTGTGGCGTCACACAGCGCGCCCGACCGCACAGAGGCATAAGGTAGCAAACAACAAATGGGCCGCACGAGCGTGCACAAGCTGGCACCCAGGTGGTCACAAGTTAGCAAATCTGACACGAGTGCCCTCGCACGAAACGACCAAACCTAGGCGCCCTTGGTCATGCGGCATCACACAGCACGACATGGCGTGCCCGGCCGCACCGAGGCACATGGTAGCAAATGGCAAACGGGTCGCCCGAACATGCACAAGGTGGCACCCGGGCGGTCACAAGTTAGCAAATGTGACACGACCGCCCTCGCACGAAACGGCCAGACCCGAGCGCCCTTGGTCGTGTGGCATCACACGGCGCGACACCGCGCACCCGGCCGCACAGAGGCACAAGGTAGAAAATGGTAAATGGGCTGCTAGAATGTGCACAAGTTGGCACCCGGGCGGTCACAAGTTAGCAAATGTGACATGGGTGCCCTCGCACGAAACGGCCAGACCTAGGCGCCCTTGGTCGTGCGACGTCACACGGCACGACATGGCGCGCCCAGCCACACGGACGCACAAGGTAGCAAACGGTAAATGGACCACCCTAACATGCACAAGCTGGCACCCGGGTGGTCACAAGTTAGAAAATCTAACACAGGTTCCCTGGCACGAAATGGCCTAACCCAGGTGCCCTTGGTCATGCAGTGTCACACAGCGCGACACAGCGCGCCTGGCCACACAGCGCGCCTGGCCACACAGAGGCACAAGATAGCAAACGAAAAACAGGCCACCCAAACATGCACAAGCTGGCACCTGGGTGGTCACAAGTTAGCAAATCTGAGACAGGCACCCTAGCACGTAACGACCCAACCTGGGCGCCCTTGGTCGTGTCGCGTCACAAGGCACGACACAACACGCCCGACCACCTGGAGGTACAAGGTAGCAAACAGCAAATGGGCCACCCGAACATGCACCAGACACCCGGGCAGTCACAACTTATAAAATGTGACACGGGCGCCCTCGCACGAAACGGCCCAACCCAGGTGCCCTTGGTCGTGCGGCGTCACATGGTGCGACACGACGCGCCCGACCACACGGAGGCACAAGGTAGTAAACGGAAAATGGGTTGCCCGAACGTGCACAAGCTGGCACCCGGGCGGTCACAAGTTATAAAATCTGACACAAACGCTCTCGCACATAACGGCCCAACCCAGGAGCCCTTGGTCATGCAGCGTCACAAGGCGCGACACGGCGCACCCGGCTGCCTGAAGGAACAAGGTAGAAAATGGAAAATGAGTCGTCCGAACGTGCACAAGCTGGCACCCAGCCGGTTACAAGTTAGCAAATCTGACACGGGCGCCCTCACATGAAATGGCCAGACACGAGCGCCCTTGGTTGTGTGGCGTCATTCGGCGCGACATGGCGCGCCCGACCGCACCGAGGCACAAGGTAGAAAATTGCAAACGGGTCGCTCGAACATGCACAAGCTGGCACCTGGGCCGTCACAAGTTAGCAAATGTGACACGGGTGCCCTCGCATGAAATGGCCAGACCCGAGCGCCCTTGGTCGTGCGGCGTCACAAGGCACGACACGACGCGCCCGGCCGCACAGTGGCATAAGGTAGCAAACGGTAAATGGGCCACCCGAACGTGCACAAGCTGGCACCTGCGTAGTCACAAGTTAGAAAATGTGACACGAGCACACTCGCACGAAACGGCCAGACCTAGGCACCCTTGTTCGTGCGGCGTCACACGGCGCGACATGGCGCGCCTGGCCGCATGGAGGCACAAGGTAGCAAACATTAAACAGGCCGCCCTAGCGTGCACAAGCTGGCACCCGGGTGGTCACAAGTTAGCAAATATGACACGGGTGCCCTCGCTTGAAACAGCCTGACCCAGGCGCCCTTGGTCGTGCGGTGTCACACGGCGCGCCTGGCCACATGAAGGCACAAGGTAGAAAACGAAATACAGGTCGCCTGAATGTGCACAAGCTGGCACCCGGGCAGTCACAATTTAGCAAATCTAACATGGGAGCCCTAGCACGTAACGACCCGACCCAGGCGCCCTTGGTCGTGCGGCGTCACAAGGCGCGACACGGCACACCCGGTCGCCTAGAGGAACAAGGTATCAAACGGAAAACGCGCTGCCCAAACATGCACAAGGCACCCGGGCGGTCACAAGTTAGCAAATGTGACACAGGCACCCTCACATGAAACAACCAGACACGGGCGCCCTTGGTCGTGCGGCGTCACATGGCGCGACATGGCGCGCTCGACCCCCCAGAGGAACAAGGTAGCAAACGGAAAATGGGCCACCTGAACGTGCACAAGGCACCCAGGCGGTCACAAGTTAGCAAATGTGACATGGGCGCCCTCGCACGAAACGGCCAGACCTGGGCGCCCTTGGTCGTGCGACGTCACACGACACGACAAGGCGCGCTCGGCCGCACGGAGGCACAAGGTGGAAAATAGCAAACGGGCTGCCAACATGTGCACAAGCTGGCACCCGGGTGGTCACAAGTTAGCAAATGTGACACGAGAGCCCTTGCACAAAACGGCCAGACCCAGGCGCCCTTGGTCGTGCGGCATCACACGGCGCGACACAGCGCGCCCGGCCGCATGGAGGCACAAGGTAGAAAATAGTAAATGGGCCACCTAAATGTGCACAAGCTGGCACCCGGGCGGTCACAAGTTAGCAAATGTGACACGAGTGCCCTCGCACAAAATGGCCCGACCCAGGCGCCCTTGGTCGTGCAGCATCACACGGCGTGACACGACGCACCCGGCCGCACGGAGGCACAAGGTAGCAAACGGCAAATGGCCCACCAGAACATGCACAAGCTGGCACCCAGGCGATCACAAGTTAGCAAATTTGACATGAGCACCCTCGCATGTAATGGCCCGACCAAGGCACCCTTGGTCATGCGGCGTCACAAGGTGCGACACGGCGTGCCTGGCCTCCCAGAGGAACAAGGTAGAAAATGGCAAGCGGGCTACCCGAACGTGCACAAGGCACCCGGGCAGTCACAAGTTAGCAAATCTAACACAGGCACCCCTACACGAAACGGCCAGACCCGGGCGCCCTTGGTCGTGTGGTGTCACACGGTGCGCCCGGCCGCACTAAGGCACAAGGTAGCAAATGGAAAAAGGGTTGCCCAAACATGCACAAGCTGGCACCCGGGCAGTCACAAGTTAGAAAATGTGACACAGGCACCCTCACACGAAACGTCCAGACCTGGGTGCCCTTGGTCGTGCGATGTCACACAGCGCGACACAGTGCTTCTGGCCACACGGAGGCACAAGGTAGTAAATGGTAAATGGGCCGCCCTAATGTGCACAAGCTAGCACCTGGGTGATCACAAGTTAGCAAATATGACACGGGTGCCCTCGCACGAAACGACCCGACCCAAGCGCCCTTGGTCACCCGGTGTCACATGACGCAACATGGCGTTCCCGGCCGCACGAAGGCATAAGGTAGCAAATAGAAAACAGGCCGCCTGAATGTGCACAAGCTGGCACCCGATTGGTCACAATTTAGCAAATCTGACACGTGCTCCATCACATGTAAGGGCCCAACCCGAGCGCCCTTGGTCATGCGGCGTCACAAGGCGCGACACGGCATGCCCGGCCCCCCGGAGGAACAAAGTAGCAAACAGCAAACAGGGCACCCGAACGTGCACAAGGCACCCAGGCAGTCACAAGTTAGCAAATCTGACACGGGCGCCCTCGCACGAAATGGCCAGACCCGGGCGCCCTTGGTCGTGCAGCGTCACACGGCGCGACACGGCGCACCTGGCCGCTCGAAGGAACAAGGTAGCAAACGGAAAACGGGCCGCCTAAACGTGCACAAGGCACTCAGGTGGTCACAAGTTAGCAAATGTGACACGGGAGCCCTCGTACGAAACGGCCAGACCCGGGCGCCCTTAGTTGTGCAGCGTCACACGGTGCGACACAGCATGCTCGGCCGCACGGAGGCACAAGGTAGCAAATGGTAAATGGGCTACCCAAACGTACATAAGCTGGCACCTGGGTAGTCACAAGTTAGAAAATGTGACACGGGTGCCCTCACACAAAACGGCCCGACCCAGGTGCCCTTGGTCGTGCGGTGTCACACGTCGCGACACGGCGCACCCGGCCACACGGAGGCACAAGGTAGCAAATGGAAAACGGGCCACCCAAACGTTCACAAGCTAGCACCCGGGCAGTCACAAGTTAGCAAATTTGACATGAGCGCCCTCGCATGTAACGACCCAACACGGGTGCCCTTAGTCGTGCGGCGTCACAAGGCGTGACACGGCACGCCCGAACTCCCAGAGGAATAAGGTAGAAAATAGCAAATGGGCTGCCCGAACGTGCACAAGGCACCCGGGCGGTCACAAGTTAGCAAATCTAACACGGGCGCCCTCGTACAAAATGACCAGACCCGGGCGGTCACAAGTTAGCAAATCTGACACGGGCGCCGTCGTACAAAATGACCAGACCCGGGCGCCCTTGGTCGTGCAGCGTCACACGGCGTGGCACGACGCGTCCGGCCGCACCAAGGCACAAGGTAGCAAATGGAAAACGGGTCACCCGAACATGCACAAGCTGGCACCTAGGCAGTCACAAGTTAGCAAATGTGACACGGGTGCCCTCGCACGAAACGACTCAACCCAGGCACCCTTGGTCGTGCGGCGTCACACGGCATGACACGGCGAGCCCGGCCGCACGTAGGCACAAGGTAGCAAACGGAAAACAGGCTGCCCGAACATGCACAAGCTAGCACAGGGTGGTCACAAGTTAGCACATCTGACATGAGCACCCTCGCACGAAATGACCCGACCCAGGTGCCCTTGGTCATGAGGCGTCACACGCCGTGACACGGCGTGCCCAGCCGCCTAGAGGAACAACGTAGAAAATGGAAAACGGGCCGGACGAACGTGAAAATTAAGACACTCGGGCAGTCACATGATAGAAAATCTAACACAGGCGCCCTCGCACGAAACGGCCCGACCCAGGCGCCCTTGGTTGTGCGACGTCACACGGCGCGCCCGGTTGCCCGGAGACACAAGGTAGCAAACGGAAAACGGGCTGCCCGAATGTGCACATTAAGGCACCCGGGAGGTCACAAGTTAGCAAATTTTGACACGGGTGCCCTTGCATGAAATGGCCCGACCCAGGTGCCCTTGGTCATGCGGCGTCACATAGTGCAACACGGTGCGCCCGGTCGCCCGGAGACACAAGGTAGCAAACGGAAAATGGGCCATGTATGAAGATTTCATAGCTTAAAAATTTCCAGACGAGAAGATAGCCAAAATACCAAGCTGGCCATGATTTGAGAAAGAATTCTAGAGCATACATAAACCCTAACTTCCTTAGAGCATATCTCTGAAAATATAACGAACAAAGATCTGACGCTTGGACTAGATGTTCAAAAAAAATTATCCTTAACATGGTCGAAGTTTCATGGCCTGCAACCTCACATAAAAATGTTATAGCAATAATGTTGAACTGACCCTAATTAATTCAAATAATATCAAATCATTGTTGAAATATGTTGAAATTCGGTTAGAGAGTGAATTAGAATCGACACGTAGCCCAAACCGTTGCAAGAGTGACACTTAGCCTAAACCGTCGTAATAGCGGCGTTTCTGCCAAAACTATCGCAATAGCGACACCTTTGCCTGAACTGTCACAATAGCGATGTTTCTGCCGAAACTATCGCAATAGCGACACCTTTGCCTAAACTGTCACAATAGCGACATTTCTACTGAAACTGTCGCAATAGCGACACCTTTTCCTGAACTGTCGTAATAGCGACACTTTGCTCAAATTTCACAATAGCGACACTTTCCTCTATGTCATCGCAATTCCGACGCTATTTCCGAAACTGTCGCAATTCCAACGGATTCCTCCAAACGTTGCAATTGCAACACTTTGTCTAAGTGTCGGTATTGCGACACTTGTCTCTAAACGTCGGTATAGCGATGGTTTCGGGTGGGATTTGAAAAAGTTGAAAAAATTTGGGGAAATTTCTGACATTTGGTCAAAAGTGTCGAAACCAAGTGTCAGAATTTCCGCCAAATGTACTAGTGTGAGTTAAACTCAGTTGTGCTAGTTGTAACTAATGATACACTAGTGAGAGATCCGTGAATTAAATATTAAATTAATTCACATGGAGTGATCTCACATGCAACTAAATATTTTACTACCGTTAACTACATGCATGTCAGATCCAATGGAGACCCAGTTGAGAGATAGGTGAAAGGGACAGTTTGACTATATTTTGTGACTATAATGGTGCATTTAATGCAGCTACACACACATTGGAGATGCCAATAAGGATTGCGCAGTCAAGGTAAGGCAAGAAGGAATTCATTCAGGGATCTTCTTCAACAAGGATTGCGCAGTGGAGGCAGGTTGTCAGTAGGCAGTAAATTGGTGCATGTGTGAGCCAATTTTTGTATGACAGTGTGAGACAATTATATATTGTACTGAGAGCTCTTGGAGTAGAGCTTTGTATGATATTTTTTGATGATCCATGATATACATAATATATGATAGTTGGTGTTTTTAGCTTTATGATTTCCTAGTAAAAACATCTGTGTTATATGTGATTTATTTTTCTTCATGTGCTTGCAAATTGGAGATTAAATTTCTGCAAAGATTTAGGTAGAAGGACTCTGTATTTAACAGTGGCATATAATTTTTAGATCAGGAGAATCCAGAAATACATAATTGTATTAAAATTTCTACACACCTTTTGCAGGATCTATGGGAACTACAACTTTGGCTCCATTGTTCTCAAATAACATACTTCTCCTTTTAAGATTTATTATGCCATCCATATCAATAGCCCAATCCAAACCCAAAAACATAGGTGTAATATTCTCAATTAGCCATGAGCTAGTTGGAATATTGATTTCTTATTTTTCTTTCTTGTTTGATGAATAAGAGGATATGGAGATCCATAAATCTCCTTAATATGAATAAAATCAATGCCAATGTGAAAGGAGGACATCTTGGCAGCTTAATTGAGCACCCTTGTGTGTGAAAAGGGGCTATAACACCTAGACTGGGTCAACTTTGACCAAATCAACAACATTTTCATGGAGTAGTGGCATTCATTGAGGGACAACACATTTTTAGGTGGAGACTCTTTGCATGGAAGTAGTTTCATAAATGAATGGGGTTTAGGGCTAGAAATCTCATCACTTATATAAGGAAGAGGATGGTAACCATGTGGATTCAATTTTATGATATGATATTTTGATTATATGGTCTGTTTACACATATAGCTTTATTTAGTTGTTTAGCTAAGATTGCAGTGTTGTTTAGCACAAGGTGTTCCTGATCGGGAATCCCACCTCTTTCCTTGATAAGCCTCTAGGAATATCTTTTCACTACATTCCACATTCAGACATCAAGCCAAGGCTTCAGTCTTAATGTACAATGCAGTTCCTATTGAGGTTTTGCGTTGTGGAGGATTGATTTGGGATATTTCTGAGCTAGATCTCATTGGAGGAAGGTTCCTTTCTCTTGGGAGGATAGTAAAGAAGGTCCTAGAGCATCATTGATACATTTGGCATCAAGCCATAGTGTTTTTATCCCCTACAACACAGTATCAGTCTAGATCCGCGTTATTTTAGGGAGGAGTTGCAGGGGTGTTTGCAGTAGGTGATTTCTTCAGTGAAAGGGAAAACCTTTCATCCGGAGGATCAATTGCAGGAGAGCACATTCATTTTCATATCAGCTTCAGCCATTACTCTTCAGTTACTTATTGCAACATAATTTCAGCCCTAGGGCTACAACTCATATTGTATTATTGGGTGTTTTTCCGGGAGACCCTCTTTGTTTATTTTTTGGAGGTTGTAGAGAGCCCAAATCTTTATTTTTGTATCTATTGTGGCATATATTAGCCCTTTATCTTTGTATTTTCATTTTTACGTAGCAGTGCTCTCATAACTGCATTGTAGCAGTGTCTCCAACATTTTGATATAGTAGCAGGACCTCATTTTTAGGGTTTTGTCTATTGGAGGCTTGTTCTATCTTGTTACATGTTTTGTAGCCCATCATTTTTGTACTATTTTCTACTGTTATAATGAATAAGAAGGCTCCATATTGGTCTCTCACTTTTATGCATTGATATACACTGCTATTTCTAACATTATGTGCCATATTCCTTTTTTTCCCATTTGGGAATATTAGAGTGGTATCAGAGCATAACGTTGGCTCGGCCTGTGCATCTTAAGCCAATATGTCATCAGAAGAAGGAGATCCTCTCATAGATAGAGAGAAGTGGTATCTCAGAAGAATATACTGGAAGTTTGATTATATAGGTGATAAAGAGGACAAGGGTGAAACCCGTTTATCAGGAGAAGATGAAGAGAAGGAGTATCCCAAGCTACTTCTTCGAACCATGCAAGACATTTCTAGAGAAATAAAGGAGATGAGGATGGATAGATACAAGGAATCCCCTAAAGGGTTTCTACATTTTGAAGGCTCCGACATTTCTCATCACTGGAGTGATCAACCAGTGAAGTAGTAGCAAGTTTCCCAACGCTCTACAGTACCTACATTCTTAGTAGTGGGAAATGAAGGGTTTCAAGAACAAGAAACTCTTGAATACTATTTCATGGAATATGAGTCTCAATCTCATAGATTCAAGGATCACTTGATTTTTCAAGAATTCTGTCAAATCAAGGACAATAGGAGACCCGAGCATCACAATAGAGGTGGAGGATTCATACAGAATCATGATCTACATCGAACTATGCGTAGATTTTTCTTACCCAAATTTGATGGGTCATCTAAATGCACTACCAAATCATGGGTAGAGAAGCTAGACATCTAGTTCCAGCTAAACAAAGTATCATAGATGGAGGCCATTAAGATTGCAGCGCTGCACCTCGAGGGTGAAGCACATGATTGGTGGTTCCATGGCTTGTCTACATTGGGTCATTCCAATGTGACTGCACATTTAGAGTTCACAAGGAGGTTGGTGGAGAGGTTTTATCAAAGAGACTCAGAAGCACCATTCATGGGGCTAGCAAAGCTCAAACAATTAGGTTATCCATAAACTTACTTTGAATTTATAAAACTTTCTGTTATGGTTCCTGATTTATCTGCAAAAAGAAGGGTCTATGTGTTTATTGATGGGTTAGAAGAAACTCTTCATGGGTTGGCTAAGTCTACCAAGCCCAATACCCTTCAAGATGCCATTGAAAGGGCTAGAGATCTACAAGATGCCTTGCCAAAAGCAAAGGCAACATTTGAGCCAAACCCCACTTTTACATGCAAGGGAAAAGATGAAAAGGCTCCTCCTTCAAAGGAGAGCCAAAGTAAAATACCTCTCAGTGATGATGTCCGAAGATATTTGAGGAGAAGTAAGCTTTGCTTCACATGCCAAGAATCATGGGCACCCAGACATAGGTGTGCAGCAAGAAACACACACTACATAGAGGTCTTCTCAAATGATGAGGAAGAAGAAGAACAACCAGAAAGGGGTCACACTGCTAGAATAGTAGGAGATGATCCACCACCACCAGGAGGTGAGGATGGAGAAATTGCTCCAATTGGAGGGACTCTTACATCAATGAGAGTGGTACCCAATTATTAGGAAACTTCCACACAGAAAACAAAGTTAGATTTGTGCAATGGAAGCAAGGGCATGGTATTCCCATCTATTATGCATATGAGATTGGCCCATGAGACATCACTATTTTGTGGAAAACCACTGGAAGGCCACCTGATCCGGAGTTGGTGAGAAATGTCTCACAAAATGTTACACCACTCATAGATCCAGGATGAGTGGGAACATTGGAAGGTTATGATACAGTGTAGAGAGTCTTTGGTAGACTCAAGGAGGAGGGAAATATTATCCCACTATCATTATTACCCACTCTCACATCTCATCTTGCGTTGAGATAGGATTCCACCTGGATGGAGGATGGCACCATCATGGTGCAAAGAGACTATTCCTTGAATTTTGAGGCTCAGAAGATGTTCTCACTTGGGGAGAAGTCTTCCACATATAGAATATGGTGGCCACTCATGCATGCTTTGCCCAAACTCAGGAAGTTTTGGGTAGGTGATAGCTTCCCATGGAAGACTAACCTCCAAAAGCTTCAACCTTTACTTGGCATGAACAGCCACAAGAGGAGCAGCAGAGAGGGGATAGCAACATCCTGACATGTATCTTTGGCTTGGGAGATGTCAAAGAGGAGGAAAGCCATATGAAATATTCTTTCTATCATAGATCATCAGCGTTGTCACTTTGGATGATAGATCCATATTGGAAATCCTAGCTATTGGTGGATTATTCCAAGGATCTTTTTACATGCATGATACTTGATGACCAACATCAAGAGGAGGGATATTTAGTCAAATATGAGGTCATCTATTATCATGGTAGGATATTATTATCTAGAGCTTCCAAGCTAAAGGAGAAGTTGCTACAAGCAACACATGAAGATTTTCTCTTCAGATACACTTATTCCATAAGAGCCTACAACACCATCATCGAGGGTTATACTTGGGAAGGATTTGAAGAGGAGATATATCAGCATTTCAAAAGATGCATGGACCATGTGGGGATGGGAGAGATACATAACTCTACGAAGGGGTTATCACAGCCACCTCTTAACTCTTTGGGAATAAGAGGGGATCTATCTGTGGACCACTCCATTTGTATGAGTAGGGTCTATGGTAAGGATCATGTTTATGTGAACAATGATTTACTTGGTGATTATTTGCATTCCCTTACCATATGTGTGTAGGCCATTTCTCCAAGAAGGAGCATTCTTCCATATAAAATTCATGGCCAACTTTGGGCCATAAACATTGTTGAGCATGGCCACTCCCTAGGAGGATATAGGGAGATGATGTATCATTCATGGTGCACTCCAAAGGCACCAAACATTTCTCACCTTTTTAAAACTTGTGAGAAAACTATGGCAGCAAGTAAGTGGTGGGGAAATCACTGACCATATCATTATCTGATGCAGTCATGAGATATACTGCACTGGTTCCACATGTGGGACTATGACCTACTCCATTTTTTCATATTGTTTTTTATATGTACTTGGTTTTGATCCCATACATTGATGATGTTATTATTCTTATTACGGGAATGAATGGAGGAAGAATGGGAGGATTGAGCATGCACTTTGGGAGAGAGACTCCCCATATTTATTATGCTACATGTTTTAGGGAGAACTTTGGGCAAACCATGATTGCTACATTGGATCTTTTGCTTCCTTGTGGGATGAATCATTTGAATCTCATGAGAACTTGGGAGGATCATTTCATGGAGGGATGGATCAGGAAACACTCGGCTTATGATGGAATCTTATCACATGGAGGTGTCACCAATGGAGGAGGAGAAGAGTTGCACAACTCACCTTTTCATTTGCTTGAGGAAAACCAACATTTTGGATGGGAGGACTGTAATATTCCCAATTAGCCATGAGCTAGTTGGAATATTAATTTTTGTTTTTTATTTCTTGTTTGAGGAATAAGAGGATATGGAGATCCATAAATCTCCTTAATATGAATAAAATCAATTCCAATGTGAAAGGAGGACATCTTGGCAGCTTAATTGAGCACCATTGTGTGTGAAAAGGGGCTAGAACACCTAGACTGGGTCAACTTTGACCAAATCAACAGTGTTGTCATGGAGTAATGGCATTCATTGAGGGACATCGCAATTTTAGGTGGAGACTCTTTTCATGGAAGTAGTGTCATAAATGAATGGGGTTTAGGGTTATAAATATCATCACTTATATAACGAAGAGGATGACAACAATATGGATTTAGTTTTATGATATGATATTTTGATTATATGGTTTGTTTAGACATATATATTTCTTCAACTGTTTAGCTAATATTGCAGTGTTGTTTAGCTTAGGGTGTTCTTGATTGAGAATCCCACCTATTTCCTTGAGAAGCCTCTAGGAAGAGCTTTGTACTACATTCCACATTTAGGCATCAAGCCAAGGCTTCAATATTAATGTATAGCGTTGTTCCTATTGAGGTTTTGTGTTGTGTTGCAGGGTAGAAGTCGTGGAGGATTGATTTGGGAGATTTCTAAGCTAGATCTCATTGGAGGAAGGTTCCTTTCTCTTGGGAGGCTAGTAAAGAAGGCCCTGGAGCATAATTGATACATTTGGCATCAAGCCATGGTGTTTTTATCCCCTACAGTGCAATATCAGTTTGGATCTGTGTTATTTTAGGGAGGAGTTGCAGGGGTGTTTGCAGTAGGTGATTTGGGATTTATTCATTGAAAGGGAAATACTTTCATCCAAAGGATCCATTGGAGGATAGCACATTAATTTTCATATCAGTTTTAGCTATTTCTCTTCAGTTACTTTTTGAAACATACTTTCAGCCCTAGGGCTAAAACTCATATTGTATTATCGAGTGTTTTTCCTGGAGACCCTCTTGGGTTCTTGTTTGGAGGTTGTACAGAGCCCAGATCTTTATTTTTGTATCTATTGTGGCATATATCAACCCTTTATATTTGTATGTTCTTTTTGTTGTAGCAGTGCTCTCATAACTGTGTTGTAGTAGTGTCTCCGACATTTTGATATAGTAGCAGCACCTCATTTTGAGGGGTTTTTCTATTGAAGGCTTGTTCTATATTGTTATATGTTTTGTAGCCCATCATTTTTGTACTATTTTATGTTGTTATAATGAATAATAAAGCTCCATATTGGTCTCTCACTTTTATGCATTTATCTAGACTGCTATTTCCATCATTATGTGCAATATTCTTGATTTTCCCATTTGGGAATATTACAGCAGGGTAAGGATCAGTATCATCCACAATTTGTATGACTTCAAAATCTACAAGCACCTTAACTCCTTCAATATATACTACAGCCTGTGAGAATCTTCCTAAAGGAATGAATTTCTATTGGTTCACCATGTGCAACTGAATACTATACCTCTCCAACTTAGGTTATCCCATGCGCTGCCAAGTTTTCTTAAGTAAGATATTTGCATTAGACCCTAGATCCAGAATGACCTGATCCATCTCACAGGCACCGATCAAAGCAGTCAAGCGCATCTCTCATCCATTTATTCTTTTTTTCGTATAGATATTTTTGACAACTTTATGTTCTACCCGAGGCTGTTCCTTTTCTGCACAATTATATATCAACGCTTGCAGATTCTCTACTACCTTCTTGTTGCACAATACGTTGATGCAAACTTGCAATAATGGTTTTATTTCTTCATCTACTCCAACCACATCCATAGGTGTACCTAATGTTGATGTGCGTGCTTCTACAAACCCCTTCTTTGCTTCTACAAAGTGTCTTTTTCACGCTATAAATCAAATCCATAATTTTTCTTAGGTGCTCTACAGATCCAAAGATCAGCATCTAGCTTCTTCCCTTTATCTTCACCAGTGGCTGCACCACTCCTAGTGACAACATTCTTGCTAGGATCCTCTTCGTGCAGCTATGCCCTGAACATCTAAATATTCTGTGTCGAAGTCTACATCTTCTTCTCCTGCATATTATTAATTAAAACATGAAAATATTCATTTACATGATCGAACTGCCTACAGTACTTGCAATATTTTCACATAGGATTTGGACAATTGCATGCATAATGACCAACATTTCCATAATTGTAGCAGATGAGTTTTCCCCTTCCTCGACTAGATGATCCTCCTCCTCTTCCACGCCTTGTATTCTAGAATCCACCATGTATAGATGGGGAGGCTAGTGAGGTAGGTTCAGCCTGCTTCTTGTACAACTCATCTTTGTAAATCATCAAATCAAAACTTTGGCAGTGTTGTTCATCATGTCCAAGTGACAAGCAAAATCTATAGAACAACTTCTTTTTTTTCAAGCATATATTTTCCAATCCTTGGATAGTAATCTATCACATGCAGATCCGTAGTTTGAAAAATTGCGCACCATATTGTAGGTGACCCACTCAACCCAACCGTGCACTTCAACAGGCTTGGTCCTCCAGTGTGCAGATAATCATTGAACATGAGGCATCGATCCTTATGATGCCCGACAAATTTACATCGTATGCATAATATCTCTCTGCATACCTCCCTTCCCTTATGTTTCTGCAGATTCTAAATCTCCAAATTCATTACTTCTAACTGACTTTGAATCTGTTGTGTTCAAATCATAGTGGGTACTGGAGCAACTTCTTATTTCATTGCAATTTCTACGGCCTCAGCCTATATAGAAATCTTCTGTTGACTCAAACACTGACGCAGATGTGGGAGAAGAATAAAAATAAACCATTCCTTGTGTTTGGTATCATTGATAGTGAATCCACCATCTCTGATAGTGTGCTATAATCTTTGATCCACATCCCATATAGATTCATTCACCTGCTGGTGAATATCTTTCAACTTTGTGACACATTGTGCATATGATTTTGGCTTCTTATATTATTCTTTTAAAGAATCCTTCATATCATTCATAGTCTCATTAGGGTTCACCGATACATATATTATATACCAATCCAGCGTGCGGTCTTTGAAAGAGGTGGCTAACTGTGCTTTGTTAAAAACGTCACTATTAACCTGTTGTGCTCTCCATACAACATCAGTGACAAACCAAAATTTCTCTGTATCTTCATTCCCAATATCTATAAAAGTAGGCAACTTCATAGACATGGCCATATCTACACCTGGGGGAGGTGGAGGTAGAGGTGGAATGGATGAATTTTGAGATGAGTTTGGAAGTGGAGTGGATGGGATCTAAAATATGGTCAACAGTCCCTGATTATTCTGATCTTGCGAGACTTCTTATTTTTCAGAGTGAAAATATTCACTATAGCTAATAGTCTCTAGTTCGTCGTCACTATCATATCTACCCTTGAGAGGACTCTAAATAAACCCTTCTTCTAGATCTGTGTAGTAAATTGTTCCATTGTGCGTATTCAGGCCTCTTCGGGACATTGACGCAATAGGCTCACATATAGACCCCTGTTCACACAATTTAGCATTTTAATTCTCAATTTCAAAGAGCGCATGAAATTACCTCTGGGACCTATAAAAAATCTCATTTTCGCTTCAGAATAAGACACAAACTGATCAATAGAAAAATCAGTTAGAAATCCTCCTAGAACATGATTGATCCAGTGATCTATCACGCAGATAATCATATTACTACTCTTTTCTAACTGTTGTACCAATTCTGGAGTCCATTAACTGACTGCATCATCTTTTGTGCAGGTATTAAATTCAGCTAATCGAGAAAACCCCTCATACAGCTCAGTCGCAAATGAACCAAATAATATCTCGTGAACTTCTATATAAATGTACTTTTGAACCCATTCTTCAACAGATAATTTATAACTTCTATTCTCTTTGATTGTGAATTCAAGGATCTTTATATCTAGCCAATCTCGTAATTCATTCCACGTAGGATGCCAATACATAAATTCTCCCTCAAAATGATCCTGGTCTCGAAAACAGAACCATTTGTTGGCTTGACGGGTCCTAACCCAGGTTCGGATTTATTGCGCAACCAAAAAACCATCCAACTACTGGCCCTTTCAGCAATGACCTGCTTGAACAGATCAAAGTCTCACCCGAAGCAGTATCGGGGGGTGCTGGAACCAAGTTTCCCCACCCTAAAGAAGAATTTAATATGGTGGCCCAAAACAAACGTATAACATAAATTATCATGGATAGCATGCATATGCACACAACAACAAAATAATAGAACAATTGATCAACTCTTCAGAGATTATCCCGGAATGCAGTATATATTTAAGCGCAGTAAACATATGTATCTTAATCAGATCTAATCATCAACACAGTTCTTCGTACATAATATATTTCATTCATTCACGCATATGCATTTGAGAATAAACAGAAGTAAATATAAAACATCACAGAACATATTCCGATCTTAAGAAAATAACAAATACATAACACATCAATTGCATAATAGACTCAAGTTCATTAAAACAATCATTTCTATTAAGATATCAACAATTCAATACATTCAGTTCTTCAATACTAATTACCCTTCCATGAATATAGCCAACGGAGTTCGCACAAAGCCAGGACTAAGGTCTCCAGACACATAGCCAACATGAGTGTTTTCTACCCAAAACCTAGACTTGGATCAAACTATTAAATGAAATTATCAATCTAAAAAATAATCTAGGAGAAGGATACTCCAATTGGGGAAATTTCAAACCTCCTTTTAGGAATTCATTCTAGAACTCCAAAAATAAATTGATTTTATCAACTAAAGGATTGAATTCTAAAGGATTAGGGAATATTCTCCATGGATCAATGTCAAGGATTGACTCATCTTATGACGAGAAAAACAATTAACTAGATGAAGTTGAGGGTAATAAGGAAATGGTTTTTCATGATCATAAAGATCATTCTCCTCCTACCATGGACCACTTTGCTAATATAACACATGATTTGTTTGAGGAATACTATGAAATACTTTTTGCAAATCAACATCCTTATTGTTGGCAATATGATGCAATGTGTTGTCCTTGATGGCAACCTACTTGATGGAGTTGTCCTTGATGGAAACCTACTTGATGAGTTGTGTTTTGATAGCAACCTATTTTTTAATGATGTAAATCTGATGTATCTACAGAGAAGTTCAAAAGTAACAAAGAAAATAATTCCAGTAAGTGCCAGAATAATGATGAATAAGATATGTCACAAAGAATACACGGGTTTATAAAGGCAAAGTAGCGTATGTATGCGGAAAATTATGTACCAAGTAGCGTATGCCTATTTTCGCTCTAAATTTATAAAACCAGGGGAAATTACCATGGTATTGGCCCACTGTATTGAGCACTGGATTATCTATTTGATCCCATCCAGGAATACCATCAGCGGTTAAGTGGTTTTGACTCATGGTATTGATAAAGGCTAAATCTATATAAGGAGAAGAAGATCATAGTGCAAGGGTCTGCATAGGTCTGGGTTTTAATAAATACTTCACTCTGAAGTATATCTGCATGGAATGGGTAACATTTTATTGATTGATCTGAATTAATAATGCACCTATGAAGAAAATGATGAAGAAGGATCCCTAGATCTGAAATGACTATGTATTTTCTAGATCTGTTTATGGAATGTTTAGATCTGAGATGTGGCGAATATTTTCTGAAGTGAAGGGTAAGATCTGAGCTATTTATCTGTTCTGAAGAGTTGCGCAGCCCTACAATGTTTGAAGATATATACGCAGGTTTGTGGCAAAGAAAGCGCGTATATGCACGGGTTGGTTTCAGCAAAAGAGCGTATGAAATTTGAGGTCAGTCCTGAAATATGTGCAGATGTATACGCAGGTTTTTCTTTGTGAAAGCACGTATATACGCAGGTTCAGTGAAGTAAAAGCGCGTATGGAATCTAGGGTTTTGCTGAAGTATGTGGAATGAAATGTCTGATATATTTTTTTGTTTTACTGTTATCTCTCAATGATGTATTCATACAGATCTGGGTTGTTTGAATGTTGATTATGTTGCTGATTATGTTGATTAAAGATCAATTTTTTGATTGATTGGTTGATGATTCAATGAATGAATTGATGGGGTTATAAGTTTCAGTTTGATGTATGTTGAGCTCAAATGTGTGGAGTGGGTCTAGTTTGAAAATCTGATGAAAAGTGACCTACAAGGTATGAAACGTGGTCCGCATTGGTGCTGAGGGTCAAAGCCTTTAGTGAGGGGGTAGTAGCTCCCTTCCAGGAGAGGCTGGTAAATGAGAGCAGGGGGGTTGGAGCTCCCTTCCAGGAGAGGTTGGTAAACGAGAGAAGGTTGCAGCCTTCTGCAGGTGGGTGCCTGCATGCTGGTATGAGTTTGCGCCAGTACAAAATTGTAAGAAGTTTTCTTTATAATATATATTGAAGACAGAGACGACAGCAACGGTGGTTTTCTCCCGAATTGGGTTTCCACCTTAAATACTGGTGTTCATGTGTGTTGCTTATGTGTGATGGTTTATTCTGTTATTACAGCACATGCTTACTGCTTAATAAACATCTGATGAATGAATGATGCAATGACCTAGTAAAGAATTAAATGCATAATAAGATCTCTGGACATACGCAAGTTTTCTTAAGGATATCCGCGTGTATACGCAAGTTGGGTTCAGTAAAGTAGCATATGGTTTTAGGAGAAAGAAAAAGTAAAAAAATTTCAATCAACACTAAATACTGATTCACCCCCCCCCCCCTCAGTATTTTTCCCAACAATTGGTATCAAAGCAGGTCCCTCTGCAAAAGCTTGATCGCTTGAAGGAGATTCGTCGCAATGGGAAGTCATGAAGGAGTATTTTCTATAAAGCCACCTTTATTCAATGGAAGTAATCTATTATTATAGAAGATACGAACAAAAACATATTTTCAAAGTCTTGGTGCAGAAGTATGGGCAATCGTGGAAGAAGGTTATCAGTATTCGGCAATTATTCCTACTAATGCAACAGAAAGGAAGAAATATGAAATCAATGCCAAAGCAGTCAATGTTTTATTAGGAAGCATGTCTGAATCAGAATTTTTTAAAGTGATTCAGCTAAATTCAGCAAAAGAAGTATGGGACAAAATCATTCTAAACTATGAAGGAGATACAAAGGTAAAAATTGCAAAACTCCAAACTCTCAGAATCGAATATGAAAATTTAAGGATGCATAGTGATGAGAGTATTGCCAGTTTATTTTTACGTCTAGATGATATTGTAAATCGTATGAGAAATTTGGGTGAAACCATAACTGATACTACTCTGGTAGAAAAAAGTCTTAAGATCTTTGACTTCAAAATTTGAGTCAAAAGTATCAGCTATTGAAGAAAGGAAAGATCTGCAAACTCTTACTATTGTTCAACTACATGGTATCCTGACTGCTTTTGAAATGAGAAAAGGAGGTCCCTTTCAAATCAAAGAAGTTTCCTTTAAGGCATGTGCAAAAGGAAAAGAAAAGGAAGTTGTCAAGGAATCAAGTTATCTATAAGAAGAATAAGAAGCAAATTTTGTGAGAAGACTCCAACCAGGTACTGGAAGATTCAAAGGTAAGCTTCCCTTCAAGTGTTTTGCTTGTGGAAGAGTTGGTCATTATGCTTCTAAATGTCCTTATGAAGAAAATCATGATAAAGGGAAACAATTTGAAAAGGGAAAGAGTTATTATACAAATGAAGATAATGATGAAGTGTCAAATGAGGATGAAGAATATTCTGACCAAGATCTGCAAGTGCTCATGGCAAGGAAGCAAAAGAAGAGGGCTACTCAAGGAAAGAAGATATCTCAGAAATCGTGTACGGTAGAAAATGAAGATGATGCAAAAGGTATTAATCCTTGTTCTTGTGATTCACTTCCTTATGCAAGCAATGGTGAAGATAGTGAAAATGATAGTGAAAGTAACAGTATGGGTCTAGAAGAAAATCTCAAGATCAATGATGAAGATCAATTTAAAAAGAAGGAATCTATCTACAAAGATGTGATCTCTAGAATGAATGAAAAGATAAACAAATATCAAAGGTTGTACGATGAAGTAACCATTCACAGTGAAGGAATTGAAGCAGAAATCATCTCTCTCAAAGCAGATCTCAAAACATCAAATAAGAAGAATGAAGAACTTCTACAATCATTTGAAGAAGAAGGACTTGAAGTAGAAATCATCTCTCTCAAAGCAGATCTGGAAAAATCAAATAAGAAGAATGAAGTACTTTTACAAACTTTTGAAGAACAAGAAAATGGGTTGAAAGAAGAGATTTTAAAATTGAATGATCAAGTAGAAGAAGGAAGAAGGGTCAAAGAAAGTATGAAGAAGAAATGCCAAAGATTGGAGATTGAGGTAAACATTCTAAAAGGTAAATTAGAAGAAAAAGATAAACTCTTGAGGTTTCAAGATAGTACTAAGATTCTGGACAATATTCTTAGTAGTCAAAGGTCTCCTTCTGTTAAATTTGGTCTTGGCTTTCATGAAACTGTTAAAGGAGAATCTAGTTCACAAGAAAGTGCTAAAGATTCAAAGGATATACATGCAAAACCTGAAGTGTTGAAAGAAACGAAAGGTCAACCGACAATCATGAACTCTCAAAAGAAATCATTCCCTCCTTTGATCAATAATGTTGAATGCTTTAAATGTCATAATTATGGGCATCTAGCATCCAATTGCAGAAGCAGATTGTTTCAGTCACAAACAAACAAATTCTACACAGAAAGGTACTCAGGTTTCTTTAAGGGATATTGTTTTTCATGCAGAAAGTTTGGTCATAAAGTAGCTGATTGCAATAGAAGAATAGAAAAACAGATTATGATCCCTATGCTTACTTTTTTGGTCACACAAGATGCTATGCTTGTAACAAGTATGGAAATGTAGAAATAGAATGCAGGATAAATAGATCTGAGAAATTGGATAATTTCCAGCACACAATAAGAAATTTCAAGCAAAGCTGGAAAAAGAAGGTGGACCGATAAAAAACGTAGGGGATAATAATCCTATTGTATTTTTTCGCTTCTAAAAGCTTACTTCTCATAATGACTTCAGGAATGAAGTAAGATACATTATAGGAATCAGTAATGTATCATCACAGGGGGAGAAATATATGGTGATTCCCATGGTTGGTTTGGTAATTTTGGTTATGGTTATTTCTAACAGAGCATCTGATGTGAAAAAGACAGGTACAGGAGATACAAGTTCAGGGGGAGATGAAAGAGTGAAATTTTCAGTATTTCACTTTCCATATGCTAGTTTCATGAACTAAAGCTGCGTATACACGCGAGTTCCAACGGAGACAGAAGCGTATGTTTTTCTGTTAAGGAAAAATAGTGAGTTAGCTCAAGGACAGGAGCACAGTTTCAGGGGGAGCATTATCCTTGCTGAAAGTAATGCATTGTTGGCATTATGATGGTTCTGAAATATGATCTCTCTCTTGAGGTCTTTTTGGTATTGGTTATAAAAATTCATATTTGTAATTTGATGAAAAGGTTATGTTGAGACTTATGATGTAAATTGTTATATTCAGTCATGTAAGGACTTCTTCAAATTTGTAAACCCACTTGGTTTGGTAGTTGAGTAAAAATGTGTAAACCCACTTGGTTGGGTACTTGAGTCACATATGTAAATCCACTTGGTTGGATCATTGATGTAAGTATGAGTCCTTGGTGATAGGAAAGGTCATAAAGTCATGTACCTCATTGAAAAATATGTTTGAAGATTCAGCGTGAACTCAGGGGGAGCATGGTAACTTTAGTGCACATCAGATCTATAGTGCACATTAGATCTATAGAGCTCTTCTTTCTACAAGAGAAGAAAAACCTTGTTTGGTTTTGATCTGCCCTTTTCCCTTGATGTCAAAGGGGGAGAGTATCATGGTGTTTGAATAATGGTTATAATCAATGTATCTATCTGTTGTGGTGATCAAACACCATCATGGTTGCCATCAAGTCCAAAGGGGGAGATTTTTGGCAATATGATGCAATGTGTTTTCCTTGATGGCAACCTACTTGATCAAGTTGTCCTTGATGGAAACCTACTTGATGAGTTTTGTTTTGATAGCAACCTATTTGTTAATGATGTAAATCTGATGTATCTACAGAGAAGTTCAAAAGTAACAAAGAAAATAATTCCAGTAAGTGCCAGAATAATGATGAATAAGATATGTCACAAATAATACACGGGTTTGTAAAGGAAAAGTAGAGTATGTACGCAGAAAAGTGCGTACCAAGTAGTATATGCCTATTTGTGCTCTAAATTTATAAAACCAGGGGACATTACCATGGTATTGGCCCACTGTATTGAGCGCTGGATTATCTATTTGATCCCATCCAGGAATACCATCAGCTGTTAAGTGGTTTTGACTCATGGTATTGATAAAGGCTAAATCTATATAAGGAGAAGAAGATCATAGTGCAAGGGTGTGCATAGGTCTGGGTTTTAATAAATACTTAACTCTAAAGTATATCTGCATGGAATGGGTAACATTTTATTGATTGATCTGAATTAATAATGCACCTATGAAGAAAATGATGAAGAAGGATCCCTAGATCTGAAATGACTATGTATTTTCTAGATCTGTTTATGGAATGTGTAGATCTGAGATGTGGCGAATATTTTCTGAAGTGAAGGGTAAGATCTGAGTTATTTATTTGTTCCGAAGAGTTGCGCAACCCTACAATGTTTGAAGATCTATACGTAGGTTCGTGGCAGAGAAAGTGCGTATATGCGCGGGTTAGTTTCAGCAAAAGAGTGTATGGAATTTGAGGTCAGTCCTGAAATATGTGCAGATGTATACGTAGGTTTGTCTTTGTGAAAGCACGTATATACGCAGGTTCAGTGAAGTAAAAGAGCATATGGAATCTAGGGTTTTGCTGTGTTGGAAATATTGTCATTGATGGCAAAGGATTTGGAAAAGGTTAGTAGAAAAGAACAGAGGACTAACAGAAGGAGCAGAGACAGAATGGGAAGAGTACAAAGGCGCAGCAAAATTTTGGTGAACATCAACACGCATTCAAGAAGGATGGGAGAAATGTAAGGATGAATTAATTTTCATGGGCCGCAGCCACAAATTGTAGAGGAGAGTTGATTATGGTGTTGAGCAGAGCCGTCTTTACAGTGGAACGAAGTTATTCCCGTAAATCAAATTTACGGAGGAGCAGAGTTATTCAAGACAGTCATTTCGGGAATTTAAGCCTTCAACAACCAAGTATGAAGAAAATTTATGAAAGTATGATTAAACAGCGGAAAGACTTTAAATCTTTGAATGTGGCAGGACAAGTGGTCCCTACCACTTGAGCGCAAATCACAAAGCGCAGTTTTGAAGTTTCAAGTGTCTTGTTGATATGGATTATTTGCGATATGCGATCATTGCAACATCGCAATATCGCATATCGTAATCATCGCCCTCAGCCATCGCAAGTTCCGTTGTTTGCGATATGCGATCATCGCGCCATCGCACAATCGCAATATCGCACGATCGCAATATCGCATTTCCGCCATATGTTATTTCCGCCGGTTGTAAGTTGCGATGTGGGCCCGGAATCGAAGATTGAATATTATTTGAAGAACCCGAAAGGTTATATGGAGATATATATTACTGATGAGTCAGTGGCTCGTTAATTTTTATAATATTATATGGCGGAGACAAAGATTGGGGTTTCAAATTGGATTGACGCGATTATTAATACAAACGATTGAGATGTATGGTTGTTCCACTTGCGGAACTCACCACATCAACAAGACACTTGCATATGAAAAAGCATTGGATATTGTTTATAAAATCCGAAGGGTTAAACTTTGGGTTAAAGGCTTGGCGCACATAGATAATTTGAATTTCCTCGTTTGAATGAAATAAATTAAAAAGAAATTGAAGAGCCCCGGGAAATAAACTAAAGGGAATATTGACATAGGAATACCATTAGCGGTTGAGTGGTTTTAGACTCATGGTATTAAGAAAGGCGAGAACTATATAAAGGGAAAAGATCATTATTCGATGAGACAGAGGTGCGAGTGGAGCACGAAAGAAGAGCGAATTCCTCTAAGGAATATCTATATGGACAGACGACGTGCTTAATTGACAATTCTGAGTCCATGTTGCACCCTTCGAAAGAATGAATCTGGGATTCATTCAATAGAAGAATCAATGAAGAGCTAACGCATGTCTATTGAATATTTTTTATCCAGAAAGCCAAACGGGATGTCGAATGCATACATTCTCTGAAGTCTGGGGTTGCGGCTATGTGATCCAGTCTGAAAATTGATGAAACGAGGTCCACAGTGGTGCTAAGGGTCGAAGCTTACAGCGAGGTGGTCGTAGCTCCCTTCCAGGAGAGGCTGGTAAATAAGAGCAGGGGGTTGTAGCTCCCTTCCAGGATAGGCTGGTAAACGAGAGAAGGTTGTAGCCTTCTGCAGGTGGGTGTCTTCGTGCTGGTTTGAGTCTGCACCAGTACACAATTGTAAGAAGTTTTCTTAATAATAAATTTTGAAGGCTGAGATGACAGCAGCGGTGGTTTTCTCCCGATTTGGGTTTCCACCTAAAAATCCTGGTGTTCATGTGTGTTGCTTATATTCTATTCTCTCTGCACCTGTTTACTGTTTCTGAAACATCAGATGAATGAATAATGCACAGATCTGAGTTAAGAATTAAATATATAATTAGATCTTTGATTCAGGAAAGTAGCTTATGGGTTCTTAGAAAAGAAAAAGTGAAAAGTTTGATTGTCTGTACTAAATACTGATTCACCCCCCCCCCCTCTCAGTATTTTTCCCAACAATTGGTATCAGAGCCAGGTCCTTCTGAAAAGGCTTAGCCGCTAGAAGGAAGATCAAGCAAGATGAGCAATCATGAGGGAACATCATCTATCAAGCCCCCGCTCTTCAACGGAAGCAATTTAATCTTCTGGAAAATGAGGATGAGATCCTATCTTTAGTCTATGGGAGCAGATGTATGGGCCATTGTTGAACAAGGATATCAATATCCAGTTGCTACACCAACAGATCCAACTGAAAGGAAGAATTATGAATCAAATGCAAAAGCGGTCAATGCTATAACAGGAAGTCTAACAGAATCAGAATTTGTCAAAGTCATGCAGCTGAATACAGCAAAAGAAATATGGGACAAAATCATTCTGAGTTATGAAGGTGATGCAAAGGTAAAAAGTGAAAAACTCCAAACTCTCATAATTGAATATGAAAATTTAAAGATGCATAGTGATGAGAGTATTGCCAGTTTCTTTTTACGTCTTGATGATGTTGTAAATCGTATGAAAAATCTGGGAGAAACAATAACCGAAACTACTTTGGTTGAGAAAATTTTAAGATCGCTAATGGCAAAATTTGAGTCAAAAGTCTCTGCTCTTGAAGAAAAACAGGATCTTCAAAATCTCACTGTGGAACAACTTCATGGCATACTGACTGCATATGAAATGAGAAGAGGAGGACCATCTGAAGTCAAAGAAGCTGTTTTTAAAGCTTCTAAAAAAGGGAAAGAATTACAAGAAGCAGAAGGATCAGGATATATTTCGGAAGAAGATGAGACAAATTTTGTAAAGAAACTTCAACTTGGTACAGGACGGTTTCGAGGTAAAATTCCTTTCAAATGTTTTAATTGTGGAAGAGTTGGTCATTATGCTGCCAAGTGTCCTTACAAAAAAACACTTGCAAAAGGAAAGGAAGCAGCTAGAAATAAGAACCGGTCTAGCACTAGAAGAAGTTACTATACTCACAATGACAGTGATGGGGTATCTGATAGTGAGGAAGAATGTGAACAGGATCTTAGACTTCTCATGGCATTTGAATCTAAAGAAGAAAAGGATACTTTTGTGGAATCTTTAGAGGACAATGACTTTCTTGAAGAGAATAATCAACTCAAAATATGCTTAGAAGAAAGCAACATTCTCTTAGAAGAATGTAAAATTCTCTTAGAAGAAAGGAAAATAACCATCGAGACTCTGGAAAAGAAGGTTGAAGAAGCAAAGAAACACAATGAAAAATCAAAATGTGAAGTGGTAAGTCTAAGAAAAGAATTGGAGAAAGTAAAAACTCTGAATCTCAGATTTGCTAAAGGATTGGAAACCTTAGATGAGATTATAAAAGTACAACGCTCTCCTCTTATAAAAACAGGTCTTGGATATATTGGAGAATCCTCTCAAACTTCAGCACCAAACTATCTAAAGGCAGCAACAACTGGTTTACAACATTCAGCCACTCAACAAGAAAATAAAGAATCTTTACAGGTAAAGCAGGATCATCTCAATTCAAGGAACACTAACAGGAATAACTATCAAAGAAGCTCCAACCAACAGGTAAACTCAAATAGAAGATTTCATGATCGCAGAAATTTCTACTTCAATGGACAATGTTTCACATGTCACAATTTTGGTCATAAATTTGTTCAATGTGTTGCTTATAAAACTATTATGACAAGAGAAGCAAGAAAGAAAAGGATGGATATTGAACCAAAGAATAATACTTACAACAACTTTTCTCCTCTTCAAAATGAAGTTGAATGTGCTTATTGCAATAACTTTGGCCATGAAGAATCTGAATGCAGGAGCAAAATTCAGCCGAAAGAGCATCTTCTTTCAAAATCCAAAATATGGAAAAAGAAGGAACCACAGGTTGAAAATTGTGGCATAGCGTTATTTTCAGAAGGAGAAGAAAATCAATGGTACATTGATAGCGGATGCTCAAGACACATGATAGGGGATAAACACAAACTTCGTGCATATAGTGCTCTTAGAAAGGAAAAGAAAGTTACTTTTGGAAATGATTCTCCTGTTGTAATTAAAGGAAAAGGGTCTGTGTTTTTAAAAGAAAAGGTAAAGGTTAATGATGTCATGTATGTGGATGGATTAAGACATAGCCTGTTAAGTGTAAGCCAAATGTGTGATCAAGGAACTGAAGTTGTCTTTAGTTCAAAAGAATGTGTGGTTCGTGATCTTGAAACAGGTAAAACAATCATAAAAGGAAAGAGAACTCCAAGCAACCTGTATGTTTTGAAGAATTGCAAAGAACAATGTTACATGAGTAAATCTTTAGAAAATTGGCTATGGAATAGAAGGTTGGGGCATCTAAGCTTCTCTCAAATCAACAAATCTAGCAGACTTAATGCTGTTCGTGGTCTCCCCAATATTACTCTGCCTGAAAGTACAATATGCAAATCCTGTCAATTCGGTAAGCAAACCAGAGTGCAATTTAATGCCAAGGAAGGATCATCAAGTAAGCCTCTTGAACTCATTCATACTGACATATGTGGACCTATGAGGAAAAAGTCACCACGTGGTGAAGAATACTATATCTTATTTATTGATGATTTCTCTAGAATGTTTTGGATTGGGTTGATCAAACACAAAGATGAAGCATTTGAAAAATTTCAGATCTTCAAAGCATGGGTGGAAAATGAATTAGATCTAAAAATCAAATGTCTTAGATCTTATCGAGGAGGAGAATATACATCAAATGAATTCTTTGATTTTTGTGAACAACATGGCATAAAAAGACAGTTTTCTGTAGCAGGCACTCCTCAACAAAATGGCGTAGCAGAAAGAATGAATAGAACAATTCAACAAATGGCTAGAGCCATGCTTGATGATTCCAGAACACCTGACATCTTTTGGGGAGAAGCAGCTCCTTAACAAGGCACATGTTCGGGTAAATAGTGACAAAACTCCATATGAATTATGGTATGGTAATCCTCCCTCTGTAAAGCATTTTAGAGTTTTTGGAAGTAAATGCTTTATCAAAAATAATGATGAAAAGCTTGGAAAGTTTGATCCCAGATCAGATGAAGGAATATTTCTTGGTTACTCATCTACAAGCAAAGCATACAAATGTTACAATAAAAGGCTTCAGAAGATTGTAGAATGTATTGATGTTGTTATTGATGAGTTTCCTGCAGCTCCTAAAGAAGAAGAACACACAACAGATGAAGATGATGGTGACTTTTGTCCTTCTGCATCAAATAGAAATGATATAGACAATGGATCCAATGAAGAACCAGAAGATATTTTATCTGAAAAGGCTCCATCCAGATATGTTCAAAAGAATCATCCTGAATCTCAAATTTTGGGAAACAAGGAATCAGGTGTACAAACAAGGAGGACTCTTGTGGGATCTTCTAGCTATCTGGCATTTCTATCCACAATTGAACCACACAATGTCTATCAAGCTAGCAAAGATGAATGTTGGATTCAAGCCATGAATGAAGAGCTTGACCAAATTGAAAAGAATGACACTTGGGAACTAGTACCAAGACCACATGATAAAAATGTCATTGGAACTAAATGGATATTCAAGAACAAGTTAAATGAGAATGGGGATGTTATAAGAAATAAAGCTAGATTTGTTTGCAAGGGGTATACTCAACAAGAAGGAATAGACTTTGAAGAAACTTTTGCTCCTGTAGCTAGACTTGAAGCTATAAGAATGTTCTTGGCTTTTTCAAGTTTTCAACAAATCAAAGTTTATCAAATGGATGTTAAATCTGCATTTCTCAATGGTGATCTAGAAGAAGAAGTTTATATAGAACAACCAGAAGGATTCATTTTGGGAAATGATGAAAATCTTGTTTTTAGACTTAAAAAGGCTCTATATGGTCTCAAACAAGCTCCAAGGGCATGGTATTATCGTCTTGACAAATATCTTCATCAACAAGGATTTTCAAAGGGGTCTGCTGATAACAACTTATACACAAAAGTTGAAAATGATAAACTATTGATTGTGGTTGTATATGTTGATGATATCATTTTTGGGAGTAATGAAGAATCTATGAGTCAAAAATTTGCTTCTGTCATGCAGCAAGAATTTGAAATGTCCTTACTTGGAGAACTAACATTCTTTCTTGGCTTGCAAGTGCATCAAACTGCAGATGGTATATTCTTATCACAAGCTAAATATCTTACGCAAATTCTGAAGAAGTATGGTATGGAAGAATGCAAACCTGTAAGTACACCAATGATAACTGGATGTAACCTCAGTTCTCATGATGATTCTCCCGCTGTAAATCAACCAGAATACAGATCAATGATAGGAAGTCTACTTTATCTCATTGGAACTATACTGGACATTATGCATGCAGTTGGGATTGTTGGACGATTCCAAGCTAATCCAAAAGAATCTCATCTTCAGGCTGTCAAGAGAATATTCAAATATCTACAAGGAACTCAAGACTTTGGACTATGGTATCCGAAGAACGCTGATCTTACTCTTCATGCTTACACTGATGCCGATTGGGCTGGAAATGTTGATGATTGGAAAAGCACTAGTGGTGGTGCATTCTATATGGGGCCCCGGTTAGTATCTTGGTTTAGTAAGAAGCAAAGCTCTATTGCCTTATCTACAGCAAAAGCAGAATATGTGGCTGCCGCATCATGTTGCACTCAACTTCTTTGGATGATGCAAACCCTACAAGACTTTCAAATCAAATGCACATCTCCTATATCCATTATGTGTGATAACACAAGTGCCATCAGTATCTCAAAGAATCCTGTTATGCATTCCAAGACCAAGCATATTCCCATCAAATATCACTTCTTACGTGAACAAGTGCTTGAACAAAAGGTGAAGTTGGAGTATATTCCCTCCAAAGAACAAGTTGCTAATATATTTACCAAACCTTTACCCAGGGAAGCGTTCGAATATCTCAGAGAAAAGCTGGGAGTAGTCTCTGCTATGCAGAAGATCAGATCTGCTTAAAATTCAGAAGATTCAATGGGGTATGCTCCTGTTGAAGGTGTTCAGAATGCACAGGTTAAGGGGGAGAAGTTTTCATATGGAAAGGATGCAATCTGTCAATACTATGTTCAATAATGCAGCATGATCTCAGGGGGAGCATGGTAGTACAAAAGATCTTGATCAACCCTTTTCCATTGATGTCAAAGGGGGAGGACACGCAAAGAAAAGCTTCTACAAGACAAATAGAGGAAGAATATTACAAAGAAAGGAAGAGTATTGCCATCAATGCCAAAGGGGGAGATTGTTGGAAATATTGTCATTGATGGAAAAGGATTTGGAAAAGGTTAGTAGAAAAGAACAGAGGACGAACAAAAGGAGCAGAGTTAGAATGGGAAGAGTACAAAGGCGCAGCAGAATTTTGGTGAACATCAACACGCATTCAAGAATGATGGGAGAAATGTAAGGATGAATTAATTGTCATGGGCCGCAGCCACAAATTGCAGAGGAGAGTTGATTATGGTGTTGAGCAGAGCCGTCTTTACAGTGGAACGAAGTTATTCCCGTAAATCTAATTTACGGAGGAGCAGAGTTATTCAAGATAGTCATTTCGGGAATTTAAGCCTTCAACAACCAAGTATGAAGAAAATTTATTAAAGTATGATTAAATAGCGGAAAGACTTTAAATCTTTGAATGTGGTAGGACAAGTGGTCCCTACCACTTGAGCGCAAATCGCAAAGCGCAGTTTTGAAGTTTCAAGTGTCTTGTTGATATGGATTATTTGCGATATGCGATCATCGCAACATCGCAATATCGCAATATCGCAATATCGCATATTATAATCATCGCCCTCCGCCATCGCAAGTTCCGTTGTTTGCAATATGCGATCATCGCGCCATCGCACGATCGCAATATCGCATTTCCGCCATATGTTATTTCCGCCGGTTGTAAGTTGCGATGTGGGCCCGGAATTGAAGATTGAATATTATTTGAAGAACCTGAAAGGTTATATGGAGATATATATTACTGATGAGTCAGTGGCTTGTTAATGTTTATAATATTATATGGCGGTGACAAAGATTGGGGTTTCAAATTAGATTGACACGATTATTAATACAAATGATTGAGATGTATGGCTGTTCCGCTTGCGGAAGTCACCACATCAACAAGACACTTGCATATGGAAAAGTGTTGGATATTGTTTATAAAATCTGAAGGGTTAAACTTTGGGTTAAAGGCTTGGCGCACATAGATAATTTGAATTTCCTCGTTTGAATGAAATAAATTAAAAAGAAATTGAAGAGCCCCGGGAAATAAACTAAAGGGAATATTGACATAGGAATACCATTAGCGGTTGAGTGGTTTTAGACTCATGGTATTAAGAAAGGCGAGAACTATATAAAGGGCAAAGATCATTATTCGATGAGACAGAGGTGCGAGTGGAGCACGGAAGAAGAGCGAATTCCTCTAAGGAATATCTATATGGACAGACGACATGCTTAATTGACAATTCTGAGTCCATGTTGCACCCTTTGAAAGAATGAATCTGGGATTCATTCAATAGAAGAATCAATGAAGAGCTAACGCATGTCTGTTGAAGATTTTTTATCCAGAAAGGCAAACGGGATGTCGAATGCATACATTCTTTGAAGTCTGGGGTTGCGGCTATGTGATCCAGTCTGAAAATTGATGAAACGAGGTCCACAGTGGTGCTAAGGGTCGAAGCTTACAACGAGGGGGTCGTAGCTCCCTTCCAGGAGAGGTTGGTAAATGAGAGCAGGGGGTTGTAGCTCCCTTCCAGGATAGGCTGGTAAATGAGAGAAGGTTGTAGCCTATGGTAGTGCAACGTCTTGGTTTGGGAATGACCGTGCACCAGTGTAAGTTTTCTTAATAATAAAATTTTGAAGGTTTGAGATGACGGCAGCGGTGGTTTTCTCGATTTGGTTCCACCTAAAAATCCTGGTGTTATGTGTGTTGCTTATATTGTTCTCTTTTTGTTTCTGTTTCTGAAACATCAGATGAATGAATAATGCACAGATCTGAGTTAAGAATTAAATATATAATTAGATCTCTGGTTCAGGAAAGTAGCTTATGGGTTCTTAGAAAAGAAAAAGTGAAAAGTTTGATTGTCTGTACTAAATACTGATTCACCCCCCCCTCTCAGTATTTTTCCCAACATGCTGAAGTATGTGGAATGAAATGTCTGATCTGTTTTGTTGTTTTACTGCTATCTTTCAATGATGTATTCATACAGATCTGGGTTGTTTGAATGTTGATTATGCTGCTGATTATGTTGATTAAAGATCAATTTTTTGGTTGATTGGTTGATGATTCAATGAATGAATTGATGGGGTTATAAGTTTCAGTTTGATGTATGTTGAGCTCAAATGCGTGGAGTGGGTCCAGTCTGAAAATCCGATGAAAAGTGGCCTACAAGGTATGAAACGTGGTCCGCATTGGTGCTGAGGGTCAAAGCCTTCAGTGAGGGGGTAGTAGCTCCCTTCCAGGAGAGGCTGGTAAACGAGAGCAGGGGGGTTGGAGCTCCCTTCTAGGAGAGGCTGGTAAACGAGAGAAGGTTGCAGCCTTCTGCAGGTGGGTGCCTGCGTGCTGGTATGAGTCTGCGCCAGTACAAAATTGTAAGAAGTTTTCTTTATAATAAATATTGAAGACAGAGACGACAACAGCGGTGGTTTTCTCCTGAATTGGGTTTCCACCTTAAATACTGGTGTTCATGTGTGTTGCTTATGTGTGATGGTTTATTCTGTTATTACTACACATGCTTACTGCTTAATAAATATCTGATGTATGAATGATGCAATGACCTAGTAAAGAATTAAATGCATAATAAAATCTCTGGACATACGCAAGTTTTCTTAAGGATATCCGCGTGTATACGCGAGTTGGGTTCAGTAAATTAGCGTATAGGTTTAGGAGAAAGAAAAAGTAAAATGTTTTCATTCATCACTAAATACTGATTCACCACCCCCCCCCCCCCCCCTTCTCAGTATTTTTCCCAACACTTATAACACCTGCAAAAAAAAACTTCTGATGATCCAAATCCTTCTACCTTTATTAAAACCAATAATTTAAGAAACAAGTCAAAACACCTAAAAAAATTTATGTTCTAGATTTCTAATATGATCTCATTGGTGATCTAAAAAAATTTAAAGCCAAAATTTTAGTTTTTGAGGCATTGATATTCTCTTAAATACAACAGAAAATTCATCACAGTCTGGTTAAATTTTCTGGTAATAAAATGGTTACTCTAGTAAACAAATGGATAATTTTGATAAAAATGGGATGAGTCCAGTCTTGATAAAAAACGCCCCTCAGATAATTCCCCTCAAAAAACAAAGAAGTATGTTTTCCTTAATTTTGAGTTTTATAACAAGAATGTGCATAACTGTATAGTTGAATTTGGGATTTCCTTCAATTATGTCTCTTTCTATTTGTAAGAAATTGAAAGAAAACATTAAGCCATCTAAATTTAAAACTTTCCAACTTGATGATACCATTGTTAAATTTTCAAGAGAATTAAATCATGTGCTCATTAGACTATCCTCTACTCATAATATTCACCATAAAATAGACATCACTTTTGCTAATATACTTGAGGCTTACGTTTTGTTTTTAAGTAGGAATTGGTCACAACATTTGAATGGTTACTTTGCACTAGTTGGTCACATTTAAGGTTGCATTGGAAAGATGAGCCTAACAAAATAAGGATCAATAGGGAGAATTATAAGCAACATATTTTTGCTAACCCAAACAATCCTTGAGAACCAATTTTACTTGATGAAACTTTTGTGAAATTTTTTTGTATCAACACATTTTTTGGGGAGTTTTACAGCTGAAATTTCGCCTCTCTTAAATTCACAACAAGAATCTGAACTTGCATCTTGTACAAAGTTGGTCAGATCAGATAAAACTTTAATTGATATTAAAAATGATATAAATGATGAAGTTCGGTTCTTATATTTTGATAGATATAGATAAAAAGAAGGTGTCGGTGCTAGTTGTTTTTTGCTCTATCCTAAAGGGAATAGAATGTTTATTGCATTGATATTAGAATTCAATTGTACAAGTAATATTGTTGAGTTTGAAGCTCTTATTCAAGGACTCAAAAAGACGATTGATCTCAATGTTAAAGTGTTTATTTTATTTGAAAATTCCAAAATTATAGTCAAGAAGGTACGAGACTATTTTCTTTACATTTTTTCTCATTTAAAGGATTATCATTGGTATTGAAATTGTTATATATTTCTCTAGATTTTAATATTACTTCCATTGTTATATCTAGTAATCAAGAAGCATACTTTTTTTTTTTAGCAAATATTGCATCTAGATTAATACTTATTGAATAATTTGAACCTAATTTGTTTTCCATTTAGCTATTTTTGGATCTTTTATTCCTAATAATGTGACTAATTATAATGTGCTTGATGATTACCAACAAATCATTGATTTTCTCCATATGAAAGAAATTTTTCAGGACTTCTAGAACTTCCACTCATGGAATCACTCATAAAGAAAACTTCCAGAACTTCTCAAAAATTCATGAACGTTAGTAATAAATTTAAAGGGGTTATAAATTGAAAAACTAATAGTTACACTTTAAGGTGTGAAACTATTTATCTAGGAACTAAATATATTACAGAAAACATTAATTTAGGGAGTAATTGTACTGAAAAATGAAAACCAGATTTCATTTGACTGTTTAAGAAATACAAAAATGTTTTCACTTGGAAATACGATGATTTGGAAACCTTTGACCCTAACGTAATGAAATACATGATTTGACTGAAACCCCGAAAAAAATATTTTCAATAAAAACTAGGAAAAATGCATCCCATCCTTGAACCTATTGTTATAAGTGAATTAAACAAAATTCTAGCAACTAGGATAATATTTCCTATCCATCACACTCAATGGATTTCTAGCTTGGTGCATGTAAGAAATAAAAACAAGGATATTCAACTTTGTATCAAATTCTGAAATATTAATAAAGCCTCAAATAAAGATAATTATTCTATACCACCCATGGAGAAAATATTATAGTGTGTCTCTATTTCTGAAACATTGTACTTATTGGATAGTTTATTAGGTTACAACCAAGTTATGGTATCTCTTATTGATCAACTCAAGGCTACCTTAGAACTCCATGACTCACTTTTACCTATAGGAAGATGCTTTTGGGGCTAATTAATGTTGGGGCCACCTTCCAAAGAGAAATTGAAATCTCTTTCCATGGCTTGATAAATGAGTCAATTTTCACTTATCTTGATGATGTCACTATGTACTCTAAAAAGAGATTATATCACTTGTCACATCTTACAAATATTTTTGAATGATGTTAGAAATTTGTCATATCCTTAAATCCTAAGAAGTCCATTTTTTCTATCACTAAAGGTAATTTGCTTGGTTTTCTAGTTTTTAAAAATGGAATAATGATTGATCATGGGCCAACTTAATCCATTGCAAATTTATCTCAACCCACTTCTAAAAAATCTAGGCAACCCTATCTTGGAAAAATAAAGTTTGTTAGAAGGTTCATTCCCCATTTATCTATTATTGTGAGGCCACTGCAAAATTTAGTTAAAAATAAATTTGTTTTTAATTTGGGTGAATAGGAAAAATAAGCCTTCCATACTACAAGTCAAGCCATATATGAAGGACCTACTCTAAAGAGTCCCAAATTTTCTAAATATTTCACTATGTACACTTTTGCATCTGATAATGGATATGCTATTGTTCTCACCCAAAAGAATGATCAAAATGATGAAATCCCAATCAAATTTATGATATATTATTTTAAAGGGGAAGAATTGAATTATTCAACTGTAAATAATCAAGCTTTTGTTGTCCATAAATTAGTCAAACATTTTAGAATCTCCTTTTTAAAATCCAAAACCAAACTTATTGTCCCTTATACAACAATTAGAAATTCATTGATCTAAAAAGATATTGGTGGGAAAAAAATACACTATATGACAACTCTCTAAGAGTATACCTTGAGATAAAAACTTTCTCAATTTGTTAGAAAACAAGGTCTTTGTAAGTTAGGTATTGATTTTTTCAATTCACCTAGTTAAGAGTAATGTTTAAACAATGAAGCTTTTATTCAGAATGAAAATTTTCACTCTACTGGAAAATTATAATTGATGGTATATTGATGTTAATTTTTTTTTCTAGTGCATAGTACCACTCCTCCACCATTGGATGTGAAGAAAAAAATAACATTATGACGAAATTTAACCTATTTTCTGTTGAATAATAACATTCTTTTCTATAAAAAAATTGATGGAGTTTTGCTTCATTTTTTGGAATGAGAAGATTCTTAAAAAAATACAAAGAATTACATTTAGGGCCTGCTACAGGCCATTTTGGTGAATAAACCATAACAAATATAGTGTTAAGGATTGGTTATAATTGGCCAATGTTGTTTAAATATGCCTTTTTCCTAGCTCGAAAATGTGAAATGTGCCAAAATATTGTTGGTACATTCAAGAAGGACGTATTACCTTTGCAGATAATCTATCTTGATGCTCTTTTTTAGCAATGATTCCATGGCATTATTGTTCCTATAAATACCACCTCATCTCTTCAACACAAGCTCATGATAATAAAAAAAATTACTTTACAAGATGGGTAGAATCAATTCCTCTTATAGTGGTCAATATCAATCAGGTGATATATTTCCTTGAGACCAATTTGATCACTTGTATTGGTGTTCCATAATAATTGGTATTTGATAATGTTTCTTTTCTTCTCTTGGTATGGATACATATGGTTTAGAAAAAAGAATTGAATAATTAAATGTTCAATAAGCTATTACCCATAGGGAAATGGTCTTGTTGAATCTTCCAATAAAAACTTAATCAAGACCTTGAAAATAATTATAGTATATCACAATAAGGATTTTCACATTAGTTTTCTTAATGCATTATGGGATGACATGGTAACCTCGAAAGCTTCTATTAGAAATTATCCATTCTTTCTCATATATGGGAGAGAAGCTATAATTCCTCCCAAAATATTTTTTCATCATTGCAATTGTCCCAAAAGGTTTCGGAAAATGAATATCCTACTATGAAAAGAAAAATTAACACCTTACTCAAACTAGAAGAGGAAATAATGAAGTCCAAGAACAATATTGATTAGCATCAAGAAATTGTTAAACATTGTTTTGATGATAAATATTCCTCTAATAGAAAGCTTGAAGTAGGATATTTGGTGCTTAAATGGGATAAAATGCCTGTGGAGAAATGAGAACATACTAGATTTGAAAATTTATAGATAGGACCATTCGTTATCACAAAAAAACTTAGTCCTTGTACATTTTGGTTGAAAACACCCGAAGGACAATATAAATGCCTTCCCCTAAATGGGAAACTTTTGAAAACTTATTTTTATTGATCCCATTAATCGATGTCAAATTTGTAAAAATCACTTTTATTTTAACCTTAAAATTTTATTTAGTTTTTTTATAGTGAAATTGAAGTTTTATTGGTTTTAGGTTTTGGTTGATGAAGTTGTTTTGGTTTTCCTAACATAACCACTAAAAGGATAAAATTTCCTGACCAGAAACTTGCTTCTAAGGGAATTCTTGTATAAATATGTTTCTCAGACACTGACACCGAAAACCTTTTGATCAACCTGTTTCATATTCTTTTGAAAACTTTTTTATTATCAGTTGTACAAAAGGTTATATAATTTTTTATATCACTGATGAAGCTCCATTTTAACACAACAAATAAATTATTTTACTGGGAATTTTCTTTCAAAATAAATCCATTTTGGGAGGATAGGTGATGGTTAAATTCTTATGTCATGCTTACTCTTGAGTTATTAATTTTCCTATCAAATTTATTAGAATATATCTCTTGATATTAAGAGTTAATAAAATTTTATCCCAATATAAAAGAGTTATCCTAAAAGATAGGAAGTCTCATCACGAGTCAACCTACCATGATCATAGAGTCTTACAGGGGTGACATTACCATAACTGGTCACCATACTAGGTTAATGCCTTTTGGTTATAGAACTAAAATACATGAGGTCTCATCACGATCTGACATGTTCACCTTTGTAACTTTTTGTGAATGGAATTGTTATCAAATGGCCACCAAACTAGAATAATGGCTTTCAAGAAATCTCCATGGAACAAGAAGAAATGAAAAAGGGATCTCCAATTACAAAAAATTCCTAACAAAAAGGAAAAAAACATTTAAATTTGGATAAAGGGTATCAATTTCAAGGCTATGGAAACCTACTGGCAACAGTGGCCATGCCCATGGTATTGATGTAATGTTAAAATCTCCCAAAACTCATTACTAGAAAAATTTATCATTCCTAAATATGTTTTAATGAATAAGTCTTGATTCTTATATCATTAAGTTTCTCAAATGTGATGAATATCATGAATATTTATTGGTTAACAACATGATTCAGTTAATACTATATAAATCATAAATGAGGCCTTCATTCTATTCAAATTTAGTACTTTTGGAACATCTTGTTTTATTCCTTTACAAGTTTCACGTTTTTCCCACAGAAGTAATTATTCCACGTAGTTAGTTGCCACTATTGGCTTCCAAAATATCCCCCTTTCATTTATTTAAATGGAGTGGTCCCCTTGTCTATATGATATTCCTAGTGTAAATTGATTTTTTCATATTGTTGAGTCCTTTAATAAATCACAAATGTTTTCAATTTTATGACTGCCAAAATTTGATGTGAAATATGATGTAACACGATCTTTTCTCATTTTACAATCTTATAATTGACTCCATGACATTTTTCATGATTATTTTCTTTTATAAGTTGAGGATTTTATTATGGTTCCTAATGGAACCTTTAATTATATACTAGTTGGTGTTTTTTTTTTATGTTTTCCTAGGAGTTAGAATGGACTCTTATTAGGACTATAGTGATAGCTCAGTCGTTGACCAAGCATTAAACAAGTTCTTCACCAAAAAATTTCAGCAGTTATCCTAATTTAACCAAACTTACAGAAACTTTAAGTTGACAATTGAATTTTAACCAAAGTTTTTGTGCTCAAAAACTTGGACCTCTTATTGAAACGTCTCGTATCCTGATGCATGAAACGGGCAATCTGTATTATAACCAAAGTTCTAATTCACTTCCATTTTATATCCAGACTTTTTATAAATGAATAAGAACATTCATATTATGTATTGAATTCATTCGGGCACAATGGAAGCACATGGAACTTCCTAATGTTTGCCCACGATCACTATCTACCTAGGCACTACCTTTGGCGACAAAGAGATCTGCCGCATTAGCATATCCCAGCACCACTCCGGTGTTCGTCACCTACCAGCTCAAGAAACCCAAAGGCTTCTCAGCCTCTCTGTAAAAATCACCGAAAAAGTCGAGATAAAAAAGCAACAGGGTCATATGGTGCAACAATGGTCGGATTTCAATCGTGGTTGTATTGAAATCGGTCGCATTAGCATTAAGGTTGCATTGAAATCCGTAGGGACTACCACCATGTAGTTCCCCATGTTTATATATGCATTATGTTTATACAATCAAAATTATTCATAACAATAAAGAACTATATTAGGGATTCAACCCTTGTAATTAATGTCTTATAGAAATTCGAATGTGGAAGAATAATATGTATGGGGTATTAAACTATATGGTTTTGAATTTCATAACTCTAGATAATTTTTAAAGTAAGGATTAACAATGATATCACATTATGAATAGTTATGGTCAAAAGGTTGGAAATGAATGTTGGATGGGTTATTTTGATTATGGGGGAATATTGGTTTACTTGGCACAAAGTGTGTCCAAGAACTGGACTACCATTATGAATGAAACAATCCCAAGGGTTGATTATTCTAATAATTTTTAATACCCTCCATTACTTCCACTCTATACAACCAGTACCTCACCGACATTCTCATTTTAGAATTATCGTGTAGTGAAACGTGCCATTACCAAACCCAACCTCGAATGTTAATGTTATGCCCCCCTATTTCGTTTGTTCTTTCAACCGTTTTCGCAAAGGTATTTGGTATTTTCTAATGTATGAGTCCATGCTCATTCATGATATAGCCGTGTGATTTTCATTTCTTCTGAAAAACTTCTGGCACACTATGATACCCATCCTATTAAACGGCACATTTGGTAATGTTTAAACCACCTACTCATAATATTGTCGAAGCTTATGAGGAATATTTTTCCTTTTTTAAAGAGGTAGGGTGGTGGGATTTTATATGGGCCTTTTGAGACCATAATATTGAAGTCACAAAATAATTTACACATTTATGTAACATCAAATATGGCTTAGTTGGAGATATTGAAGTTCCTGTTAATGAAGCCTTCATGGCCCAAGCTAATCACCTGCCTACCGAGGGAGAGAAATTGTCGAAAAACTGCCCTATTCCTTTTAACCTACTTAAAAGTAAATGGAAAGACCTGGTTATTATTATTCAACGTTATATTACTTGTGAAGGTCATTATGGCATGGTTTTTCTTATGGTTTTTTTGGGTTACTAAGAAACATGATAAATAGGTCACTAAGTTGAAAGAAAAGTTACAAATGGAAAATGAGCCAGTAATAATTAAGTATTCAGGATTAATGTTACAATTACTTATTATTTACAAAATATGTTTGTTGTAAAGTGAATGATGCTTAGTTCAACTGTTTTAAATTTTTATATCTTTATGAAGGAATAAATAATTGTTAATTAGTTTTATTAATAATAGTTATATAATCTAATATTTTGTAGCCACTATTTTAAAAAGGTATTGGTTCTTAATCGTATTCATTCGACATTTTACAAGTGTCATTTTTAAGGTGTGTGACCAAGTTTTATTTTCCAAATTCAGTCTATTCAATCATTATTGCTTGCGATTTTTTATTGATTCAGTTGACAATACTTTTTTTTAATTATATGTCAATACAACCTTTAATATCGATACCTATTGGATAAAAAACATTTCCATGTTTTGGGAACCATAATCTTTATCTTGATATTTTTTTATATGAGGAGGCTTCTATATAAATACAATATCAAAAATTGAGAGAAAGGAGGGGATGGAATAAATGAAATTCTCAAATGGTGACATTGAAAATTTGTTTAAACATGTTACTATAAGTCTTTGATATTGAATGTTTTTAATTCAAATACACAATTATTTGCATTTATAGTATTTTTTTTTGTTATTTTTTTCAATTTTTGTGATTTCTTTGACTATGATTCAAGAATTCTCATAGATTGAATTTAATGTTGCTTATCTGACTATGTTTTAGAAATTTTAAGTTTCAAATATTATTTCATCTTTCCACCTTTTACTAGTTTTGCTTCCCTGAATTTCAAACAAGATTATTTCTTGTGATTGTAATCTCGAGGACTTAGTTTGGGTTCCATATTATGTGCATTAAAATTTATGAAATATCTTTCATGAATTTAAATTGACACATATATGTTATTAATGCAAATTGAATTAATACTTGGGCTATTTTACTTTCTTAACCTTACGTTTTCATGTTTCACTTTTATGATCAGATGTGTCTAATTCATAACAAATGAATGATTTTTCTTGTAAATTAGAAAGTGAAATTAGTCATTTAATTAATCTTATGCTCTTGGAAAATATGCATAGATAGTATTCTTTTATTCGATTCCTTTTATGATTTTTAATGTGAATCAATAAAAACAATTTGAGATTTATTTCAAGTCTTTTAAGCAACCAATACTATAGTTTTGATCTATTTTTGTCATGTCATACTTTTTCTCACATTAAAAGTCAATTTTATATCTTGTATCTGTTTCTTAAAATTATTTTTCTAAACTTCATTACAATATTATTTTATAGATTATGTCAAATATCATCCACACTAGTTAGGATTACCTCTGGTGTTACATCGTGTATATTTGTAAATAATACCTATAAATAATATTGCATTATTTTTCAAAATATATTTAACATTTTCTTTCTCATAAGGGAAGGAAAGTCTTTCGCTAAAAGACCCACTAAACCCATCGGGAGAAACCACACCAAATGAGTTAGTTTATTTAAATATCCTCCGTCTAGGATGTTTCCTCTTATTGACAAGTGGTCATTTATTCCTGTCAACAAATGGCACTGGAAGGTGGGCTTAACTAAACCTTAATGGATAATGGGATTCACAAATGGCATTCAACCACTTTCTCCCCAATTATCGCTCACATTCATTTAGTTCCTCCTATAACTGAAACTACTTCTAACTCTCAGCCTGATATAGTTTTTCACGCCACCTTCTTACTCTGAGCACACTACTAGTGAGCCCTCTACTTCAAATCATTCTCAAGTATACTATTAGATTCCATATTTTATTCAATAGTCCCAGTAGGTATTTTCAAAAACTCAAGTCAGTTTATAAAGAGCTAGGAGGACTTTAAATGAACAATCGTCCCGACATCATCCCTCACACATTGATTTACAATCAGAAAACCCTATTGTGCTTGATGCCCAATGACAATATTCCCAAAATTCTAGTATATTTAATCAAACACTACATGATATTTCAACTATCCAAGTTTATCCAAACCAAAAAATTGACCCTAACCAACAATTTGATCATAATCAACAAGAACCACAACTACATATTGGTGAACCTCTACAACCTACATAAGAGCAAGTTTAACTATGTTAAAGACTACAAATAATGACTAATTTCCCTTCTTAGAAGCCTTTTATTACTAATATATATATATATATATATATATATATATATATATATATATATATATATATATATATATATATATATATATATATTAAAAATCATAAATAATGAATAATTAACTAATAATTAGTGTTGAAGAGTCATGTCTTTAAGGACATGACCATTCGTTGAAAATAGCTCATACTCACGTAGATAACATATAATTACCAAGAGTTAATACCCACCACTATTTATGGGTTCTTTAGTACTTTAACAATTATAGGTAAAAATTTAAATGTGAAAACTTACTAGAATTTAATTTAAAAAGATACATTATCCAATTTACAAAGATACATGTCCCTTCGGTATCTTGAGTATAGAATTCACTTGAAAATTTTCATTTTACATAATTCCCTTATTATCCCATATTTTCGTGTACATATTGTTGATGTTCTATCTACATTTACTTTCAATGATGATTAAAAATGAATTCTATTGAAATTTTAATGTGATTTTTATTGGAATCCGATGTGAAGTCTTTATTGGGCTGATAAAATATTGAAGTAATTATTGCAAGCATAGAACATACCATAAAATTTAACATGGTATCAAAGACCATGTGAAGAGAAGCCCAAGGAACAAGAGAAGTAATCACAATTGAATAATCCTTGTTGTTGAACAAGGTTTGTTGGCACACATATCCATGGATACTCACTCTTATTTCAAGATAGAAGATAAGCTCAACAAAAAATCAGATTATCATGCCTGGAATATGATTCTCAATTTCACCTTGGAGGAACATGAAGTGTTATAAAATGTGCAAGGGAAAGTGGTGGAGCCTCCTTCAAATGCACCTGTTGTTGCCAGAATGAAGTATATAAAGGAGAGGAAAAATCTAAGAAAATATTAGTTGAATCCATTTAAAATAATTTAATCTCCTATGTTTTTTATCTATGAACTTCCAAGGAAATGTATGATAAGTTGATAGGGATGTCCAAAGTCAACAATGAAACTCAAATTCTCTTTCTCAAGAAGAAGTTGAAGGATATCAAAATGCACAAAGGGGAGTATATAAAAGAATATTTCATGAGAATAACTAAGTAAAGAATGATTTTATAAATATTGGAGAAGTTATTGTTGATAGGTAACTCACCCTTATTGAACTTGGAGGTCTTACAAGGGCATGGGAAATATTTGTCACCACCATTCTCAACAATGACAAGATACATATTTTTGATGTGTTATGGTTAGATGCACTCAATAGGAAATAAGGATGATGGAAAGAGATAAGTCTGTTAATGGAAGTGAACCTACTGCTTTATCACATGCTAAAAGGAGAAATGATGATTTTCAATCAATTTCAGGAAGGTATGGTTTTCGATCTAAGAATGGATTTAAAGGAAAAGGCAAAGGAATATGATTCAGTTGCAACAAGTTTGGCCACTATGATAGAGAATATCCTCACAAGAATAATTCTGTAAGGGACAACAACAACAATTAAAGAAACAACATGTCTAACTATAAAGGAAAATTGAATGCTCCTACTGCTCGAGAAGGAAAGAAACAATCTCCCAAGAGGACAAGAAATGTCAGGAATGATGAAAATAATGTTGTTAAAAAACAATATGAGTATTATCTCATTTCTGCTTTATCTACTACCTCTCCCCCTAACACCTTGGATCAATGGTTAATTGATAGTGGAGCCCTAAGGAATTTCACTGGATATAAGGAGGTGCTCTCAAATTTAGTTGAGAGGAAGACTAATCTAAATATTATTCTTGGAGATAATATCGCCCACCCCATGAAAGGAATAGGACTATTACTCTTCACTTGAACTATGGTTAAATCATACATATTCAAGATGTTTTGAATGTGCCTGATTTGAAGAATAATTTGGTATTTGTTTCTGTAATGGAGGACAAAAGCTTCAAGGTAGCTTTCACTTATGGAAAGGTATGTGCATCGAATAAGAAGTTTAGAGATGCTTTTACTCTTAACATGGTCACACGGATGCCCAAATTTCATATGAGTCATGAAGGAGTTTTTCAAAGTTCTGCAATAGGAAAATGTACAAAGATAACATCCCCTTCTAGTGAAAGCAAGACAAATAATATTCTAAAATTGGTCCATTCTGACATGGCTACTCCTTTTCTCATGACTTCATTGGGAGGATACTTATACTATGTGATATTTGTTGATGAATTTTCCTTAAAAACTTGGATTTATTTATTGAAGAAGAAGGATGAAGTATTTAAATGGTTTTACTATTTCAAAGTATTGGTGGAGAATCATACATGCTAGAAGATAAAGTCATTGGGAAATGATAATAGAGCTGAAAGTGAATCTAATGAATTCAATTATTTTTGAAAATAGGAAAGTATTGAGAGGGAGATCATCATTCCATACATCCACAATAAAATGGAATTGTTGAGAGAAAGAATGGTACAATTATGGAAGCCACCTGTGACATGATTCATGATCAGGACCTATCGATTTTTTTATGGAGAGAACCTACGAACACATCTATGTATGTTAAAAATAGGAGCCCCCATCAAAGCTTGTATTTAAAGACACCGAGAGAAATCTTCACTCAACTTCTCATTTATCAATGTAAGGGGGAGTTGACTTCTAAATTTGAGACGGAGGACCTAGGATTGATGTATTACTTCCTATGCTTGGAGGTATGGAAAAATCCAATTGATATTTTCCTTTCTTAATGAAAATTTATTTTGAAGTTATTAGAAATATGTGGCATGGTGGACTGCAATTATGTGAGTACACTAATGGAATAAATTTCAAGAATCTATGTGAAAGTGCTTCTTATACGATTTGGCAAATCCTACTGAATATAAACAATTTGTTGGAGCATTGATGTTCTTGGTGAACAAACAACCATACATATGATCTTTTGATAATACAGGGAGTCAAATTATGGTTGAGACTCAACATTTTTTTTTTTTTGAGTCAGAGGAATCGGAAACGACAAACAAATTTCACACATGAGGCGCGAGGTCAAACCCCCCTGCTACCATTATAACCTCTCAGGGAATCGTCCAGCCTGTAAGAATGGTACCCGGTTCAGATGAGGCTCAAACTCATGACCTTCTTAATAGCATGAACGCCTTAATAGTGCGTTCATTGGCCACTAGACCATGCCCTTGCAAGCTGGTTGAGACTCATCATATACGTTAGGTTGCTCCAAAGAATCTTCTAAGATATCTTCATGGTACTATCAACAATGCACTAAGGTACACTATCGAGGATCTGAGATTACATAGATATGTTGATGTTGATTAGGTTGGAGGTGTGGTGGAAAGGAAAATAAAATATGGATGTTGTTTCTCTTTGGGATCCACTTCCATCTTATGGATGAGTCGAAAATAAAAAAATTTTGCACTAAGCACCAACGAGGCTGAAGATATTGTAGTTAGTATGGCTTTTTGTGAATCCATTTGGTTGAGTAAGCTCTTCAAAGAGTTGCTTGAGAACGTTTTGGATACCACCATAATTTATTTTGATAATAGAAGTTGGATTATCCTTCTAGAGAATCATGTGTTCCACGACTGATCCAAGAATATAGATATTAGGTACCATTTTATCCTAGATATGGTACAATGGAGAGAAATAAGGATCCAACACATGAGGACAGATGAATAGGTTGCTGACATGGTCACAACCTTTGGGAAATACCAAGTTATTAGCCTTAAAATGGAGACTTGGAGTCATGGATAGACCCTCCCATGAGGGACCCAATTGAGTTAAAAATTGAATTTTGGGAGTTCCTAGGAGCCTAAGGTACTTCTTGGAGCTATATGATCACTAGGTGAGTGGTTCACCTTCCCCTTTGGAGTACATATCCTAGCATGTGAGCATATGGTGTGTGCTTCACCTTGCCCTATGGAGTACACTATATGAAAATAGGGTGATTGGTTCGCCTTCCCCTATGGAAACCCCAACATACATTCTACCCTTGTGGTCTAGGACTCTTTGGAAGTGGATCTCATTTTTCCAATGAGTTAGGAAAAGTGGTTATGGTTAGTTAGTACTACTTACAAATGTGTCAGGTAGTACTCTATTCCCTATGACTACAAGGCATGATTTTCAACAGATTGATCACTAAGGATCAATCCTGGTAGGGATTATATCTCTGGACATAATGACTTTCCATTTTCATTTTGCCAAGAGTGGCAGGGTCTTGTGACCCACCCTATTTCAATCATTTCTTATTGGACTATTATATCAATCTTCAGTAAAGACAATAAAAGTAAAATTTCTGTCACATGATGAACATGATAGAATATCCATGGATGTATGTTGATAGGTGGAATTCCTCCCTAGTTGACAGGGAGTGTTAAAGAGTGCAACTAGGGGCTAATTCCCCATCCTAGAAGCATTTTATGAATATCAATATATATAATAACAATCATAAATAATGAATAATTAACTAATAATTAGTGTTTAAGATCCATGTCTCTAAGGACATGACCATTCGTTGGAAATAACTCACACTCACATAAATAACATATACTTACAAAGAGTTACTTCCCACCATTATTTACGGGTTCTTCAACACTTTAACAAATATGGGTAAAAATGTGAATGTGAAAACATACTATAATTTAATTTACAAAGATACTTGATCCAATTTACAAAGAGACATGTCTCTTGGGTATCTTGAGTATAAAATTCACTTGAAACTTTTCATTTTACATAATTCACTTATCATCTGATATCTTCTTTTACTTATTGTTGATGTTCTATCTACAATTACTGTCCATGATGATCTAAAGTGAATGCTAGTGAATTTTTAATGTGATTGTTACTGGAATATGAAGTAAATTTGTTATTTGACTAATAAAACGTTCATGTAATTGTTAGTTTTTATTGGGCTAATAAAAAATTAAACTAATAGTTGCAAGTATAGAGCATATCATAAAATTTAACTTGGTATCAGGGCCCAGGTGAAGACAACCCCAAGGAACAAGAGAAGAAATCACTATTGAATAATTGTTGATGTTGAATAAGGTCTATTGGAACAAGTCTCGAACAACTCACTATTAATTGAAGACATAGTATAAGCTCAATGACAAATCATATTATCATGCCTCAGAGATTAATCTTGATTTGACCTTGGAGGAACATGAAGTGTCAGATTATGCACAAGGGAAATTGGTGGAGCCTCCTTTAAATTCATATGTTGCTCTCATAATGAAGTGTAGAAAAGGAGAGGCCAATGAGAATAAAATATTAGTTGACTCCATTCAAAAGAATTTAATCTCTTATATTTCCAATCTGGTAATTTCCAAGGAGATGTATAATAAGTGGATAGGGATGTTCAAATTCAACAATGAAAATAAAATTCTCTATCTCAAGAACAAGTTCAAGGTTATCAAAATGGAAAAAGGGGAGTCTATACAATCATATTTCATGAGAATAACTCAAGTAAATAATGATTTTCTATCTATTGGGGAAGATATTGTTGACAAGGAACTCACCCTTATTGCACTTAGAGGTTTTACAAGGTCATGGGAAACATTTGTCACCACCATTATCAACAATGACATGATACCTAGTTTTGATGAGTTATTGACCAGATGCACTCAAGAGGAAATAAGGTCGATGGATAGAGATAAGTATCTTAATGGAAGTGAACCTATTTATTTCTCTACACATTATAAAAGGACAAATGATGTTGGTCTATCAAATTTAGGAAGGTAGGGTTTTGGATCTAAGAAGGGTTATAAAGAAAAAGGAAAAGCAAGATTCTTCAATTGCAACAAGTTTTTCCACTAACCTAGAGAATTTCCTCACAATAAGAATCCTCCAAGGGACAACAAAAACAATCAAAGAAACAACATGTCTAACAAAAAAGGAAAGCGGAATACTCTTATTGCTCGAGAAGGAAATAATTGACCTCCCAACATGACTGGAAATTCCAAGTATGATGAAAATAATGTTGTTGAAAAGCAAGAATAGTATTATCTCATTTATTCTTTATCTACTTCCTCTCCTCTAGACACCTTGGATCAGTGGTTAATTGATAGTGGTGCCTCAAGGAATTTCAGTAGATATAAGGATGATTTATCAAATTTAGTTGAGGAATACTAAATATTATTCTTGGAGATAATGTCACTTACCCTGTGAAAGGAATAAGAACTATTACTCTTCACTTGAACTATGGTCAAACCATACATCTTGAAGATGTTTTGTATGTGCCCAATTTGAAGAAGAATTTGCTATATTTTTATTCGATGAAGGACGAAGGCTTCAATCTAGATTTCACTAATGGAAAGGTATGTGCATGGAATAAGAACTTTAGAAATTATTTTACTCTTTATTTTAGGGTTGATGGTCTCTATCAAGCTGGCGGAAGTACTTTTGGAGCTTTGGAAAATGATATCTCTATTCAATGTGATTTGTGGCACTGGAGATTTTATTATTTACATTACAAATACTTACCAAGTGTAAGGAAGATGGCCATAGGTATGCCCTAATTTCATATGAATCATGGAGGAGTTTTTCAAGGTTTTGTATAAGGAAACCATAAAAAGGGACCACTCCCTTCTACTGAGAGAAAGACAACTAATATTCTTCAATTGATCCATTCTTACATGGATGGTCCTTTTCCTGTGACTTCATTGGGAGTATACTTATACTATATGATATTTGTGGATGAATTCTCCTACAAAACTTGGATTTATTTCTTGAATAAGATGGATGAAGTATTTAGATGGTTTCTCTCTTTCAAAGCATTGGTGGAGAATCATATAGGCAAGAATATCAAGACATTGAGAAGTCATAATGGAACTGAATATGAATCTGATGAATTCAATGACTTTTGAAATTAGGAAGGTATTAATAGGTAGCTCACCATTCCATACAATAAAAAATAAAATGGAGTTCTAGAGAGAAAGAATCATACGATTATGGAAGCCACTTGTGCCATGGTTCATGATCAAGGCATAACGATGTTTTTATGGAGAGAAGTTGTGAAAACTAATATGTACGTTGAACATATGATTCCTCATAAAAACTTGGATTTCAAGACACCCGAATGAATCTTCACTGGCCCTCTCATTTATCAATGTAAGAGGTATTTGACTTTTGGGTTCGAGATGAAGGACCTAGGCTTGATGCATTACTTCCTAGGCTTGCAGGTATGGAAAATTATAGTTGATATTTTCCTTTATCAAAGAGAATGTATTGTGAAGTTGTTATAAAATATGGCATGGTGGACTGCAAGTATGTGACTACACCGATGGAAAATAATTTCAAGAAGCTTTGTGGAATTGTTGTTGGTTCGGCTTTGGAAAATCCTACCAAATATAGAAAACTTATGGGAACATTGATGTTCTTGGTGAAGACATGACTGGAAATATTCTTTGTAGTTAATACATTGAGTTAATTTATGGTCAAGCCTCATAATATACATTAGGTTGCTGCAAAGAATCTTCTAAGATATCTTTATGATATTATCAACCATGGACTAAGGTACACTAACGAGGATATGAGATTACATGGATATACTTATGCTGATTGGGATGGAAGTGTGGTGGATAGAAAAAGCACATCTAGATTTTTTTTCTCTTTGGGATCTACTTCCTTCTCATGGATGAGCTAAAAACAAAATTCTGTTGCACTAAGCACCATTGAGGCTAAATATATTGTAGCTAGTATGCCTTATTGTGAAGCCATTTGGTTGAGGAATCTCTTCACTGAACTATTTAAGCACGTGTTGGATACCACAACCATTTATTTTTATAATCAAAGTCATATTTCCCTTTCAAATAATCATGTTTTCCATGACTGATCCAAGTATATTGATATTAGGCACCATTTTTTTCGAGATATGGTACAACATGGAGAAATAAGGATCCAACACATTAGGAAAAATGAATAGGTTGTTGACATTCTCACAAATCCTTTGGGAAAGGCCATGCTCTTAGCCTTCAAAGATAGACTTGGATTCGTGGAAAGATCCTTCCATGAGGTTCTCGATTGAGTTGGAAATTGAGCTCTAGGAGCTCCAGGGGGTCTGGGGTACTCCCTGTTGGGGTTCCTGTGTTTTGGCCAGATTGGCAAGACCAAAAGACAAGACAACATCAAACCACTTTGGAATCCTAAGATCTAGCCCTCCTGGATCCAGAGAGGTATCTCTCTATAAATGTAAAGAATGATATATCTTTAAGGTCAGTTTATGGTATTAGGCTAGGTATGAAGCACAGAGGTTTGGTTTGTTTGTTTGGTTGGTTGGAAATCACTCACTGAGAAGGTTATATGGAGTGAAAAGGAAAAAATTAGCAGGATGTTTCAACATGGGAAGATAGGTCAAGAGAAGTGTCAATCCATTGGGCTATGGAGTCATAAAAGGTTTTACTTGCATAACAACTATCCAAGGGTTTCCATAGGGCAAGTCATCTATACCATAGGATCTCTTTAGATAGATGGTGGGATGAAACAATTAAGAAGTGAGGTGAAAGAAAGAAACCAAAGTGCAGCCTAAGATCAGGTAAAGACTTTTAACCTATCCTGCTTTCGACATACTTTCAAAGGAAACTCTCAAGAAAGACACAAAGGGCAGCTTAAGATCAAGGAAGGACTTTTAACCTAACCTGCTTTCAGCATACTCTCAAGGGAGACAATCCAGTTGTCCTCATAACCGCTTTCAAACAGTAGAAAACATTTAAGATTTAACACAGAGCAAGGCCTAAGATCAGAAAAATACTTTTAACCTTCTCTGCTTTTGACACCAACTCACAGGGAAAATTTCAAGACAAACTGTTGGAGAAAGACTAGAGGACAGGGCTAACCATAGACTTCCCTAGTTCAATCTTTACTTAGCATGAAAAGAAAATATCTTTCAAGAACAATGTTTCAAGTTGTACTCAGCAAGACATGGGCTCACCAACATTTCTTGACCGGTTAAACTCTATAGAATTATCCTTAAAATACACAATCAGAGGAAAAGGATAGACAGTATGAAAAACATGAAAGGAGACAATTACAGTAAGGAAAACATCACCGATAATATAGACCAGGATCCTGTGAATCTTCTTGTTTAATTGATGTGCAAAACCAGTCGCATACTTTGAGTCCAGTGGCTTTACAGTCCAAACTTTCTTCCCAGACTACTATATTACAAACTACTCAGCTACTTCCCTTCAATAACAGTTCAAACAGTCAATAAAATCCCAACCAACAACCCTTTACAATGTATTTTCAATGAGTTCTTATAGGTGAATGAGGAGGTGGAGTAGTAGATATGAACTTAATGATTCATTAAGAAAGAGGGGAGGAAGTATTCGAATGCCCACTCTGCTTAATGGCTATGTATTAACTGTTCGGTACCATTTAGTCTGGTCCAGAAGTCTTTGTCAGATTGAAAATAACTTCAGTTATGTTCTTTGAAGTATTTGAGTTGTTTTTGTTGACTTTGGAAGCTCTGGCAGGCTGGCAATAAATTCTGAGCTGCATATATGTCAATAATATCTCTAACTGCCTTAACTGTGCCTTGCGTTCATGAAAATAGGACTGCAGGTGACAGTATGGGTCGACGAAAATTAACTAGCCTCTCTGATTTGGCGTGTAGAAGTTTCTTTGTTGATCTGACTTTTTAATCCTTTAACACTGATTTAACTTTATACTGTGCTTTTAGGCCTAATTAGGCCTCTCTGATCATCTTCAGGCCTTTAAACTGTCTTTATCCTTTGAACTGTGAACTAATCTTTTAATTCTTCACTTTATCGCTTAAGTCCTTTTTAATATTTTATGTTGATCATCTGCGTTTATGTCACCTTTGTGACTATGGGAAAACTTTAGTGGATCCACCATTTAAAACTTGCAACCAAAAATAAACCAATTAAATAAAACCTGCGCAAGGCTTAAAACTGCTTCAGAGGGCTCGGGAGGTGGTGGAGGAGCACTGAGAAAGTAACTGTATGCAGTGGAAAAAGGGAGAAAAACACTGGCGGAGGCACAAATCAGGTTAAAAACGTTTTGGGCGAGCGGAGGAACCAGGACTGTTGGATTAGAAGAATCAACGGTGGAGATCTTTCAGAGGAGTTATTAGGAGCAAGTTAGGTGAAAAATGAATGGGGGCGAGATTAAATCAGGACCATCTGATCATTGAGATCAACGGCGAAGATTAAGGATGGAAGTGACATGCGAAAGGTAGCGGTATAGTGGAAAAATGGGAATGGTTTTCGCGCGGCGAAATGGGGGGGGAGGTGTTATTGCCTTTTGGAACGCGATTCCATACACTAACTGACACGTGGAAAATGAAAACCGCCCATATCGCGTAATTTTGAAACATTAAACTTTGGGCGCAGAAATTACGCGATATTGAATGGTGACCATCGGATCTGGGGTGACAGATCGGACGACACGGAGTGAGCACGATAGGCAGAGAAGTGATAGGGAGGAAAGGAGGCGGGGTCCATTACTGGGGTCAATTCGAGCTATTGGATTAGAAGGATGGACGGCTGCGATTAAATAAGGAGCGGGTATATTGAAAGGAGAAGAGGGAAGGTAGGTGAACGGGTGGAAAGATGGGGGCCTGATGGTCGTTGATCTTTGTAGATCAACAGTCCATATTTATTTAAATCAAAACATCGAAAAATGAAAAAACAAAGGAAAGAAGGGTTCAGAAGAGGGTTTGGCACAGAAATCGAGGAGAAGTGGGACCCAGTTACATCACAATCGCAAATCAGAAGAGGAATGGGTGTAACCCTATGGCGAAGAAAAATTGCGATGCAATGGTTAACAAAGCGCCGGGGAGAATTTCCGATGCAATGTTCTAAGGGCCATTGGATCTGGTAAGAAGATCAACGGTGGAGATTATACAAGCGTAACATCGCATCGAAGGTCGGCAATCGCATCAGAGGTTTTCAAAGGAGATGCAATCGGAAGAACTCTTACAGAAGAGCGATGTGATGGGTAGGGGTTGGTCACAGTGCTCGGCCGCATGCAGAAAAGGGGCTAAGGGCTAGGCCGAAAGGGGCTTAAGAACTAAATGAAAGATGAAGATTGTCAAGGATTTTTGAAGGGTTTTAAGAGGAATTTGGAGGTTCCGATAGGTAAGAAAAGGGGTCTTTAAACCAAATAAAGGGACATATAAGGTTTAAAAGGGATTTAGAGGTTAAAATGAAGGTTTATAGGGGAATTTTGTGAAGGGAATAAGGGTGAAAGTGGACTTCCTTGTGAGTGAAAAGGAGGAATGACATGATGAAAAATGAAGTCTCATGAGCAGTTTGTTCCTTTGGTAAACAACAGGGTTCATTAATGGAAACAGCAGTGAAGATTCTCTAAAGGATAGAAAACACATGGAGGCTTCAAGAATGATAGATTTACAAAGGAAATGTTTCTCTTGAAGGCTCAGAAACATATTTAGCCACCTGTTTTCTTTGACAAATTATTATAGGTGGCTAACAGTGGCTCCACATGGGGATGGCAAATTCTTGAAGGTGTCAAGAATCTCAGATATAATCTTTGGAAGTAGGCCAGAGCCTGGGACTTGACCATCTTTTTCTTCTTTGCTCAGCTGCTACATAAGTGAAAAGCACTATATCAGTAGCAATACTTTCCCAAACAACTACCTACCCATCCTACTGTCCTAACATTTTTTCTTCAAGGTTCACTTGGACTTGCAAACCTTTTACATCATCATTTTTTACTGAAAACAAAAGAAAAAAAGAAAAACTATTCTACATCTAACCTTATTCCTCCATGAGACTAGATTAAATAGTTGGACTCATAGCTTGTCTACCTAAACTAATATCTGCCAGGATTAAACTGTCTGGCAGACTTTCATTCTCTACATTCTAAAACAGAAATTTAAATACAGCCAAACCAGGACTAGACTGTCTGATTTGCTGTGGGTCCATGGCATAAAGACAAGTTGCACATGAACTGAACTTTGCAGAAACTTGAAACAAAACTGTGAAGGCTAAACATTTGAAATTCAAACATTCTTCCTTCTTCTTGTGACTCAGATTTTGAGCTTTTTTGAGTCACCTTTCTTTCTCCATTCCATCTCTTATTTTGATCTTGTTAGAGTTGTTTCTCCTTCCTTTCTTTGAAAACAAAATAAAGACTAACTAAGTGCCCACAGGCTGAGCTTATTGAAATTCCTACCTACCTAATCTAACTTGGAATATTTACATATTAACTTACAAAATCTCTTTCTCAGCACATCCATTCAATCAGATGATCCCATGACTGGTCTTTAATCATCTCTTTGAGCATGTTGGACAGGCAGGGCCACTCCCATTCTCCTTGTTTTTTAACAGCAGCTCCTAAAATGTTTTGTGTTGCCTGTAGCAAGCTGCTCTTGATGGCCTTTAATCCTTCTCTAAATGTCTGCAGGAAATGAGCATAAGGATCTTGAAATAATACCTGGTTGTGAGTGTTTGACAGGTAAGTATCAACCAGGATTACTTCCTCTTCCACTGGATTAAGGAGAAGATTCTTTTGAGAAAGAAATTCTTCCTCATCTTCATTATTTTCTGAACTGGAGGACTCATCATATACTTTAGTGTTGTCCTCTTGTAGCTCTAGGATATTCTGATTTGGTGGGCTGAACTCTGTGAAAATATCCATGTATTCTTGAGCAGGGGTCTGTTCCATTGCTTCCTCTTTTTCAAGAGAAGGCTCCTTATCTTCATTCTGCTCAAGAAATTCCTTTTTGTTTTCCTTTTCACCCTTTGAGATGAAAGGCTGCTGATTTCCGAATGCATGGAGACTATCATTGATGATCCGAGATAAAGCGGAGTGAATACTCAATGAATCTTCATTTTCTACTAGACTTTCATAACTTTCCTCATCAGTATCATAAATAGCCTGCATGGGCTCATTAGTTTCTTGAAGTTGCCGGAACTGATCTTCCTCCCACAAATCTACTAATGATGGCCCTGCAAGATCAACTTCTGTTTGGAGAACATCATCATCAAATAGATCAAAGTTAGGAGCATCATTAAAGTAAGTAATGCTTCCAATCAAACATATTGGATTATCAACAAATCTTTCTTCATTCTGATTTACAGGGAAGCTTTCTGAATCTATACAACAAAGCTCAGTAGATGAATGGGTAGGAGCGTTTGTTCTGCAAAAAATTTTAGAGGTTGGCTGCCTATTGATGATCTGATTTATTTCCTCTTCTGTCAAAGGGGAAGATGTTCTTGTGTTTCTTTGAGCAGAAGTGCAACAGCTCTTTTTTTCTTGTGAAGACTGTATTTGAGGCTGGATGTCTCCTTGAGCCTCTTCTAAAAGGGATGTTGAATCAATATTTGTGCTTGCAGGTATATCTTGAGGAATGTCCTTTATTTCTTGGCTGACTTCTTCCTCAACTAATTCATCTAGGTTCTTGTGATAATCAGGATGCATATGAATTTCTTGAATGACTTCTAATAGATCTTCAGGATGCATGTTAACCAGATCCTCATCAATATCTAACATGTATTGTATGATGTTCTGAGATTGATCACAACAATCCCATGATAAGGATGGAGAGTTTTCTTTATAATTCTTGTAAAATGCTTGGTGCATGTCCTTTAAAGAAAAAAAACTCTTAGGTTCTAACCATTCATACCAATTCCTTGCACTACCTTCTAATGTTGCCATGAAAATTTTCATAAGACAGTCTTCATGCCATTCAACTTTAAATCTCCACACATGTATATGAAACTGGATGAGATGTAACAAGGGGTCATCAACCTTTTCATCCTGAAAGATAGGTAGGTCTTTCAACCAATTTACTTCAGGCATTTTGTGTGGGAATCTAGGGATATTTTCCCTACTCATTGGGGCATATCTTCGTTGTAACCATGGAATCATGTTTGTAAATCAGGAAAGAGGTCACTGTGTCTATTCAACTAGTTCAGAGTCTTCTGCCAGTGGAGTCATTTGGTCTTTTGGGAGTTTGTGGAGTCGCCAGGTGGAGGATTTCAAAAACTTGAGATGAGTTGTTGTCCACCATTAACAATTGAATACCAATCTAAGGAGGTTTGGGTCTTCTGAAGTCCTAAGGTATACTTAGACATGTTATTGACCTCGAATTCCCCAGCAGAGTCGCCATTATGCTGGGGTTCTTGTGTTTTGGCCAGATTGGCAAGACCAAAAGACAAGACAACATCAAACCACTTTGGGATCCTAGGATCTAGACCTCCTAGATCCAAAGAGGGATCTCTCTATGAATATAAAGAATGATATATCTTTAAGGTCAGTTTATGGTATTAGGCTAGGTATGAAGCACAGGGGTTTGGTTTGTTTTGTTTGTTTGGTTGGAAATCATTAACTGAGAAGGTTATGTGAAGTGAAAAGGAACAAGGTAGCAATATGTTTCAGCATGGGAAGATAGGTCAAGAGAAGTGCCAATCCATTGGGCTATGGATTCATAAAAGGGTTTACTCGCATAACAACTATCTAAGGGTTTCCATAGGGCAAGTCATCTATACCATAGGATCTCTTTAGATAGATGGTGGGATGGAACATTAAGAAATGAGGTGAAAGAGAGAAACCAAGGTGCAGCCTAAGATCAGGTAAGGACTTTTAACCTATCCTGCTTTCGACCTACTTTCAAAGGGAGCTCTCAATGAAGGCACAAAGGGTAGCTTAAGATCAAGGAAGGACTTTTAACCTAACCTGATTTTAGCATACTCTCAAGGAAGACACTCCAGCAATGCTCATGACCACTTTCAGACAGTAGAAAACATTTAAGATTAACACAGAGCAAGGCCTAAGATCAGAGAAAGACTTTTAACCTTTCTTCTTTTGACACCAACTCACAGGGAAACTTTCAAGACACACTGTTGGAGAAAGACTAGAGGACAGGGCTAACCATAGACTTCCCTAGCTTCAATCTTTACTTAGCATGAAATGAAAATATCTTTCAAGAATAATGTTTCAAGTTGTACTCAGCAAGACATGGGCTCACCAACATTTCTTGACCGGTTAAACTCTATAGAATTATCCTTAAAATACACAATCAGAGGAAAATGATGGATAGTATGAAAAACATGAAAGGAGACAATTACAGTAAGGAAAACATCACCGATAATATAGACCAGGATCCTGTGAATCTGCTTGTTTAATTGATGTGCAAAACTAGTTGCATACTTTGAGTCTCGTGGCTTTACAGTCCAAAATTTCTTCCCAGCCTACTATATTACAAACTACTCAGCTACTTCCCTTCAATAACAGTTCAAACAGTCAATAAAATCCCAACCAACAACCCTTTACAATGTATTTTCAATGAGTTCTTATAGGTGAATGAGGAGGTGGAGTAGTAGATAGGAACTTAATGATTCATTAAGACAGAGGGGAGGAAGTATTCGAATTCCCACTCTTCTTAATGGCTTTGTATTAACTATTCGATACCCTTTAGTCTGGTCCAGAAGTCTTTGTCAAATTGACAATAACTTTAGTTATGTTATTTGAAGTACTCGGGCTATTTTTGTTGACTTTGGAAGCTCTGGTAGGCTGGCAATAACTTCTGAGCTACATATATGTCAATAATAAATTTGACTGCCTTAACTGTGCCTTACGTTGATGAAAGTAGGACTGCAGGTGACAGTATGGGTCGACGGAAAGTAACTAGCCTCTTTGATTTTGCGTGTAGAGGTTTCTTTGTTGATCTGACTTTTTAATCCTTTAACACTGATTTAACTTTATACTGTGCTTTTAGGCCTAATTAGGCCTCTCTGATCATCTTCGGGCCTTTAAACTGTCTTTATCCTTTGAACTGTGAACTAAGCTTTTAATTCTTCACTTTATCACTTAAGTCCTTTTTGATCTTTTATCTTGATCATTTGCGTTTATGTCACCTTTGTGACTGTGGGAAAACTTTAGTGGATCCACCATTTAAAACCTGCAACCAAAAATAAACCAATTAAATAAAACCTGCGCGAGGCTTAAAACTACTTCAGAGGGCTCGGGAGGTGGTGGAGGAGCAGTGAGAAAGTAAGTGTATGCAGCGGAAAAAGGGAGAAAAACACTGGCGGAGGGACAAATCAGGTTAAAAAAAATTTGGGTGGGCAGAGGAACCAGGACCGTTGGATTATAAGAATCAAGGGTGGAGATCTTTTGGAGAAGTTATTAGGATAATGTTAGGTAAAAAATGAATGGGGGCGAGATTAAATCAAGACCGTCCGATCATTGAGATCAACGGCGGAGATTAAAGATGGAAGTGACATGCGGAAGGTAGCGGTATAGCGGAAAACAGGGAATGGTTTTCGCGTAGCGAAATGGGGGGGGAGGCGATATTGCCTTTTGGAACGCGATTCCATACACTAACTGACACGTGGAAAATGAAAACCGCCCATATCACGTAATTTTGAAACGTTAAACTTTGGGCATAGAAATTACGTGATATTGAATGGTGACCATCGGATCTGGGGTGACAGATCGAACGGCGCGGAGTGAGCGCAATAGGTAGAGAAGTGATAGGGAGGAAAGGAGGTTGGGTCCATTTCTGGGGTTAATGTGAGCCATTAGATTAGAAGGATGGACAACTGCGATTAAATAAGGAGCGGGTATATTGAAAGGAGAAGAGGGAAGGTAGGTGAACGGGCAGAAGGATGGGGGCCTGATGGCCGTTGATCTTTGTAGATCAACGGTCCATATTCATTTAAATAAAAATGTCGGAAAATGAAAAAAAAAAAGGAAAGAAGGGTTCGGAAGAGGATTTGGCGCAGAAATCAGGGAGGAGTGGGACCTAGTTACATCGCAATCGAAAATCGGAAGAGGAGCGGGTGTAACCCTGTGGGGAAGAAAAATTGCGATGCGATGGTTAACAAAGCGCCGGGAGAATTTTCGATGCGATGTTCTAAGGGCTGTTGGATCTGGTAAGAAGATCAACGGTGGATATTATACAAGTGGGACATCGCATTGGAGGTCGGCAATTGCGTCGGAGGTTTTCAAAGGAGATGCAATCAGAAGAACTCTTGCAGAAGAGTGATGTGATGGGCGGGGGCTGGTCATAGTGCTCGGCCGCATGTGGAAAAGGGGCTAAGGGCTAGGCCAAAAGGGGCTTAAGTCCTAAATGAAAAATGAAGATTTTCAAGGATTTTTGAAGGGTTTTAAGAGGAATTTGGAGGTTCCGATAGGTAAGAAAAGGGGTCTTTAAACCAAGTAAAGGGACATATAAGGTTTAAAAGGGATTTAGAGGTTAAAATGAAGGTTTATAGGGGAATTTTGTGAAGGGAATAAGGGTGAAAGTGGACTTCCTTGTGAGTGAAAAGGAGGAATGAAATGATGAAAAATGAAGCCTCATGAACAGTTTGTTCCTTTAGTAAACAGCAGGGTTCATTAATGGAAACAGCAGTGAAGATTCTCTAAATGATAGAAAACACATGGACGCTTCAAGAATGATAGATTTACGAAGGAAATGTTTCTCTTGAAGGCTTAGAAACATATTTTTCCACCTGTTTGCTTTTACAAATTATTATAGGTGGCTAACACTTCCTCGAGCTACATGAGTAGAGGGTTAGAGGTTCACCTTCCCCTATGGAGTACATACCCCAATATGTGAGCATAGCATAAGTGTTTGGAAAGTACTTTTCATTTAGCCAATGAGTTTGGAAAAGTGTTAGGGATAATTATTTCTACTGATGGAAATGCCAAGTACTATTGTATTCCCTATTACTAGGAAGAATGATGTTCAACATATTGATCATTAAGGATCAAGCCTGATAGGAGTTCTATCCCTGTACATGAGGACTTCTCACTGTTATTTTGGAAAGAGTGGAAGGGTCTTGTGACCCACCCTTTTTCAATCCTTTCCTATTGGACTATGATATCAATCTTAAGTAGAGACAAGAAAAGTTGCAGAGATGGCAGATGATGGACACTATAACATAGGCATGAATTAATTTTGATATGGAATTCTTCCCTAGGTGAGAGAGAGTGTTAAAGAATGCAACTAGGGGCTAATTCCCCTTCTTAGAAGCCTTTTATGAATAATACATACATACATACATACATATAAATAAATAAATATAAATAATAGAAATCATAAATAATGAATAATTAACTAATAATTAATGTTGAAGTGTCATCTATCTAAAGACATGACCATTCATTGAAACTAGCTCATACTCACATAAATAACATATACTTACTAGGAGTTACTCCCCACCATTATTGGCAGGTTCTTCAACGCTTTAACAAATATGGGTAAAAATGTAAATGTGCAAACATACTATAATTTAATTTACAAAGATACATGATCCAATTAACAAAGAGACTTGTCTCTTGGGTATCTTTAATATAAAATTCACTTGAAACTTTTAATTTTACATAATTCACTCATCATCTCATATCTTCTTGTACTTATTGTGCATGTTCTATCTACAATTATTGTCAATGATGATTTAAATTGAATGTTACTTAAGTTTTAATGTGATTTTTAGTGGAATCTGAAGTAAATTTGTTCTTCAGCTAGAAAAAAATTGAAGCAATTGTTGCAAGCATAGACCTGTTGAGGCCCTGAAAATCGGTGCAACAACATCAGGGAAAACCACCTGGTCGAGGACTTGAAAATCGTCCCTTTTTCGTTTGGAATGTTCGCTCCAACTAGATTAGTGGGACCAGTTCCCAATTTAATATAGTTGGAGTGAATGAATGATTTTATCTATAAGTGGAATTTGATAGATGGGAAAATAAGAAAGCTTTCAATAAAGAGTATATATATATATATATATATATATATATATATATATATATATATATATATATATATATATATATATATATATATATATATATATATATATATATATATATATATATATATATATATATATATCTTTCCCGGGATGAAACCTTTTCTTTGTGCGATCTACAAAATAATCTTTCAATGGGTGAAAATAAATATCATACATTCATTTAGAGATATGAAAAAAAATTAAGATAATTTATTTAATTAAGAAGTTAATTAAATCAATTTAATGAAGCTTATATCACAACTTTTACATAATGCATGTATTGCATATACATATAAATGATAACAGCATAACACGTTCAAAAGTGAATTGATGTCAAACTATGTTCAAACAAATATATAAAACAACACATTATAATATCAATGAACTATTTCTCATTTGAAACTCAAATTAAAAATATAAGATAAAAGTACCATATATATATTTACTCAGCTCATTTAAGAAATAACTCTTGGTCAAGCCTTTTCTATTCAGAAAACTTTAGGAGTACAGAAGTGCAACATTAGTAAAGTCTTATTTTCAAAATTTCAGTACCCCTTATTAAAATACATGAAGGGGTTCAAATATAAAACTAATAAGTCTTGAAATATTCATTACAATAAAAGTTGAGAATGTTTCAAACAACTCTCCTTAAAGTAAGTAAAATTAAAAAAAAAATAGAAATTAAAGGGGTGATTTGTTGTAGGACTGTCCTGATGTCCCTTCTTCCATTTGCTCCTTGAGTTGAAGAATATTAAGCATAGGCTTAACCTCAAGAGGTAAGCCTAGAATAATGTGTAGGATTCCAATAAAAACAACATCAGATAATGGAGGTAGCATGTATGAGGACGTATATGTTAGACAACGAAGCATGAGTAATTGGTTGTGAGGCTTCACTATATATCTCCAGTATCTTTCCCAATCTAACTTTTCTATCTTCACAATATGCTCCTCTTTCACTTTTTACACTTCGTATAATTGTATTATCAAATATTTTACCAAGGGTAATGCACTAGGAGGACGTCTATCTATGAGATTTGTTGCAAGCAGGTTCTAGCTGATAGTCTCCACAATGTTCGTGACAATCTCTTTAGCTCCAGTTATTCCACTTTCTACTTTCCTTAGTTGTATATCCCAATCTATGAAAATTATTTATTTCTTTGATTCTTCAATTCTGGGCAAGTTGGCCTTTCGGCCACCAGAATAATCCAGCCATGTAACAAATTGGGACACCTTCTCATCTATGTCATTGAAACTAATCCTCATATCAGCAATGCAATTCAAAAGTGAATCGATTTAATCACATAATTCAAATATGCTTGTTAATTTCTGAAAAAATATGACCTGTTGATGTGCCAATAGGGTGTTTAATTCTAAAGCTTCTTTCCTAAACTCATCAATCTTTGGAACATATTTCATTTTCTCAATGGAGAGTTGTAATTAATGAATTTGAGTATATTTATAATTAATTTCACCTTGATGTTGATTTTTCAGTTGGTGCAAGCTCTCTTGGAGTTGTGTGATTTGTAGCTGTAGCTACTAACTAACACTCTTCTTTTCTGCTTGTAACTATGTTTCAAGTTGAAGGATATTTTCATCTTTTTGTTTCATCAGTTGATGAATCTCTAATGCCTTGTCAATAGTTGCAGATGCATAAGCTCCTACAAACTGTGATAACCAAGTTAGATCCCGTGAAGGATCTGACTCGGTATCTTTCCAAACAATGTCCATTGACATATATTCTTGAGAGAGAGTCTGGGAATGCTCTGTTCTTATCCTTTTATTCTTCCTGCTAACAACTTCCTTGTGCCTATGACTATAAAATATGTCCAAGGGAGGGATTTCTTGAATATTTATAACAATTTTAGAGGTTGGGAAGGTTGGGATGTATTCCATTCTCTCTATACTTACCATTTTGTCAGAGGGCCCAGCAGTGAATGGGTCCTGACTTGTAGAAGGAGGAGTTTGTACATTTTGTTATTGGTCAATAATCATGGTTGTTTGTTCTTCTTGGATTTTGAGGTCAAACAATTTCCAAACATCTTTAAGATTGCTGGGGAAATACAGATATAATGTTTGAACTTCAATTGACTTCTCCTGCTCTGGTGTATTAGGGACTTCAGTATCCTTAATAGCTGATTCACTTTCTTTCTGTGTCATGGTTTGAGAGACATCTAAGATCTTGAGTGGAATTGTTGCTAGTATCTTATTTCTATATTGCTATAACTTTAGTAGTTGTGGTGGGTGAAGGCGTAAATTTCCAAACTTCTTAACTACTAGTTTTCAACAAACTCAAACAAGTCGTCAAAATCATCATGTTTATGCACAAAGGGTCTGATTTTCACTTGAGTAGTGAAGTTATTGGACAGTTTCAGGGGATCATATTGCCTGCCTGGAAATGGAAATAATTTCAAACACTTTATTTGGCCAATTTCCACTATAGCATGCTTGTAGTTGTCCATTCCATACACACCGCATTTAATTGGAAAGGAAGGCCATAATGCCTTTTTGGGTTCTTTCAAAAATCTACTCAGACCATTTCTCATAGATTGGTATGTGATTTCTCTTGCAAGAAGTTTATCAGGAACATACAGGGGTAAGACATGTCGATGAGATAGCCTCCCGAATACTCGTACATAGGTGAATGACTCCTCACCAGACCACTTTCCTATAGAAGAAAATTCGGCTTGAGCATCTTTCGAAAGTTTGGGGGATTTCTCATTGGAAACATATTCAAAAAGAGGTAGTATAACTCCATGACAGATTTTGTAAAAATGACTTTCATATTTGGATTCCCATAGAATACTATGAAATACATGAATGGGAATGGGATCTTGGGTAGTCCATTTCCAGCCCATGGTTGGAAAATCTGATGTAAAACATACATTATCCATAATATAGCCACTCATATAAAATGGAGGAATTTTTTTAGAAGAGATAGAACGGTTCTTTCTATATTCTAAAATTTGGGTGGAAATTTTAGTTGACAGAATATTGCCCAAGTCCATAACATAAGGATCTGTTGCTGCTTCCATAAGGGGAACCCATTCTACTGAAAATCTAATCATGTTTGACTGACCAAAAAGTCTAGAAATCATAGTTGAGATATAGCAATAGGGACTTGCAAGAGAATCAGTACAATACATACCCTTTTCATTGTTATTGTGTTTGTTAGGATTGCTCCTCCTCTGCTTTATTGGTGCCGATTTGAGTTCATTTTCTTTAGCAAACTTTGCAAGGAATTCCTTATCATAAATCTTATCAATTTCAGGAAGATGGTACATTTGCTTTAGGTCTTCTACTTTAAAGGAACAAATCATTGTTCCTCTACTGGTAAAGAAAGTCCTATCTCTGATGTTAATATTGTCGATAATCCATCTTACCATATGAGTATATGGTAGTATCTTGGGCCTTGTTGCAATTTGATGAAGAAACGAATTGGCTACATCTCCAATTGTAGCTTCAGAAGAATTTGGGGCATCATCTATTGTTTTTCTCTAGATTTTGCGAGGTTTATCATCTTCAAACAACTTATACATAGATTCCCATAGAGAGGATCCACTTTCAGGTCCACAAGTCATATATGTAAAGAGGGGAAACATCTATCTTCTCTCTGAGGTAGTAGGCACAGGATTAACATGAGCCATATGCTTCTTTTGTTTATTCAAAGCCTTAGACATTTCCGGAGAACTTTGATTACTCGAACTTGCCTGTAAATAAGTAAGAAAGAGTAAGTAGGAAGAAGGAACCTTTGAGCTTTACAATACGCACAAATACCATAGTAAATAGAAACATTGCAAATGGATGAGATAGCACCTGCTGATGGGATATGAATTGAATTCTCGTTGTAGGGAAATGATTATGGCGGTATGGGCGAGAAAACCGTTAATTTATGACATTGATAATTGATATGGATTATCGTGCCATTATAATAATTTCTCAATTAAAACCATATCTATAGCATTACATCGTGACTTGTGTGTAATCTCTTCATTAAATACTAATGAGGCCAAATTTTCTCCCGATCATGACATCACAATTACAATATTGTTGAATTTAATAATATGCAACATATGTTTGTGTGATAAGCTGTGATATGTGATATGCGATGCGATTGCTTTATCACATCAGTGATTATCCCTGGTAATAAAATAGAACGGTTGAGCTTTGTGATGCTGCAATGCGTTATGCTTTATTGCATCAACGAGTATGAGCGGGAGCAAATAAGATTGTTGGGAGAAACTGCGATTTGCAAAATGATTTAGGATGACATGGCAGAAGTCGATCCCATGGTATTATTTATTGGATTTACTTATAAATATGGTTTTTTCCTTATATAAGGTGTTTCAGTTATATTAATTGGATCACAAATATGTTTCAAATCATTATTTTTGAAGTATATATGTTCTATAAAATGATTTTTTGATTTTTGAAACGTGATTTATCTCCGCTTAAGTACTTGGAAAGTGAATTTTTAAAATGTTCATCCCATTTTGACCCCTATTCCTATCAAAATAAATATTCTAAGAGTTTGTTTTCTTAAACTCTAAAAATTAAAAAGTTTCGCCATTATTTTCTAAAGTAACTAGGGCTTAAAATAATGGGGGTTGTTGATTTACACAACAAGACCATACCATAAAATTTAAAAAACTAGCATTAGGAGGATCTAAGATTCAACCTTCACAACCGATCTCATTCTCATATTCTTCTAGTGAGGATTATTCTAATGAAGAAAGCTATGGGAATTATTCATCAATTGAATACAAAACATCACAGAACCACCAATTATCACCACACATGGAAAATAACTAGAAAAATAATGTTAGGTCCCTATATTACTAATGTAGTCCCTTATTGTTGTTAGTGTAACCCCCTTACTATTATTTTTGTACCCCTGTAACCCCAATATTGTTATTATTGTGCCCTTACATTATTATTGTTACATCGGCTAGGATTATATTGTCACCCCATGGACTCCTATATATACAAGGAGGTTTTGGTCATTTGTATCATCCAAGAATTGTATATTTATGTAATGTATTGGAGGTTCCCCCTCGAAGTGGATGATTTATAAGGTGTTGATCTCTCTTTTCTTCTATTTTTGGAGCTGGTTTCATAACATTTGGTATCAGAGCTTTCGATTTTAGGGTTTTGCTGCTCCAAACATGTCATCATGGAATTTTTGTTATAACGTTTTTTCTACGAAGGCTCAGAAGCTAAAATTTTTACAGAGCGAAACCGAAATCCTGAGGAACATCGTGTAAAAATTTCAGATCTTGGTTCACAATATTTGCGGAGATATGATCTATGTAAGTTAGATTTTTTTAAGGCTCCTGAATTTCACCTAAAACGGGTCATCTTCTCATTTGCGCTATAACTATTTTCCTACGAAGGTTCAGAAGCTAAATTTTTTACAAAACAAATAAAAATACTACTGAAACCTCCTGTCAAAATTTTAGATCTTGTTTCACAATAATTTTGGAGATATGATCTGTATAATTTAGTGTTTCTTCAGGCTCCCGAATTTCATTTCAAAGAGGTGACTGTGGTAAAATCGTCATAACTCTCTCTCTCTGAGTATCGGATTGGAATTCTATAAAAAGTGGCTGCAATTACACGGACTGTAGTTTCCTTTCTATCAATTTCAGACCCAAGGGAGGAAACAGTGACACATGTAACTTCGTGCAATTTCGCTCTATGGAACCAGTCCATAACTAGGTCGTTGTGGAAGATTGGGCATAACTTGGTCTTGAAGAATCCAAATCAGGTCAGACCTGTGGCCTTAGAAATAATATTCAGAAGTCTATGACAGGAGATAATTTCAGATATTTAATATCCAAAATCATAGAGATAATTCAGTTTCAATATCGAGCACCTCAAAAGCAATAAAAAGGTGTGTATTTTTTTCGAATTGCATAAGTCCTATTTGAAAAATCAGTTTTAATTGATTCTAAGGGCATATTGTAGAATATATATCATTATTGGGTTATAAAATGCCCCTAAAAATCATTCAACGCCAATTAAGCGTTCATAAGGCTCTAATATGACTCATGAAGATGAAGAACTGCAACATGACATGTCAAAATTACAAGAGCAAGTGCACCACACTTCGCTCTCGCAAAGATCAACAAAAAATGAAATGGAAGTTTTGAAGAAAAGTGTGGAAGCTAAGATGGATGTTTTGAAGAAAGGCACGGAAGCTAAGATGGATGGCATGGAAGCTGGCATGGAAGCTAAGATGGATGACATGGAAGCTAATATCGATGAAAAAATTAAAGACAACATGGAAAACATGAAGAATGATCTAAAAGTAGACATGGAATGTTTGACAAAGTTGATACAAGAAATGTTTCCTAACGGCGAAAAGATAGTAGAGGAAACTCATGGTGAGAACCAAATAAATGTTAATCATGATTTTATAAACTCTAATGTTGGATGTAATAACCACCATATTCCAAATATGGATATGAGGAATTTTGATGGCAAGGATCCCGTAACATTGATACTACAGATGGAGGATCCAGTAACATTGATACTACAGATGGAGCAATATTTTGATCTCAATAATGTGGAAAAGACACAAAAGGTACACATTGCAACTTTACATTTAGAAAAAAATACATTTGTATGGTATCGATGACTTTTCTCCCGTAAAAAAATTGTCACTTGGTCAATTTTTACGGAGGAGATGATAGCGCATTATGAGGATACAAAGAGCAACACCTTCTTTAGCCAATTGATAAATCTCAAACAAAAGGGTTCAGTGGTTGAGCACATTGAGGACTTCCAAAAATTGAATATAAGGGTAACTGATATTCCAGAGGAACACATGATTGATGTCTTCAAAGGGAATTTAAAGGATAACATCTGACATGAGGTTCGCGTTTGGGAACCTGATTCATTGGGGAAGGCATTCAGGTTGGCAAGAAAAATTGAATGTAAAATTATGGCGACAAGGAAGCCTACCACTCACATCTATAAAGATGGAAGTGTTGCTACTCCTAGACTTCCCAAACCTACAAGGATGACACCACAACAATTGGAAGAAAAAAGAGCAAAAGGGCTTTGCTATAGTTGTGATAGAAAATACACTAAAGGTCATAAGTGTGTTGAGAATAAATTATTTTACATAGATTGTGAAGAGGAGGAAGAAAATGAAAAAGAAGCTTCAAAAGAAGAGGATACACATCAAGAACCAACCCTAGAAGAAGAAGAAATTAGGCCAACCATATCGTGTAATAAATTGGCAGGAATTACCACTCCTCAAACTCTCAAGATAGAAGGACATATCGAGAAGAAAAAGGTAATAGTGTTGATTGATTTGGGTAGTACCCATAATTTTATTCATTGTAAGGTAGCCAAGGAATTTAATTGTTTCCTATACCGAACACCAGAATGTCAAGTGATGGTTGAGAATAGAGGAACTATAAATTTCTCTGGAAAATTCCATAATATCAAGCTAACCATGGGGGAATTGTATTGAATAGTCCAATGCTTTCTATTCCAATGGGAGGTGTTAATGTTGTACTAGAAGTACAATGGTTACAATATTTGGGGACGGTAGAATTTAATTTTCAAGAAATTTTCTTGAAATTGTTTTCGGAAGGAAAGGAAGTTAAATTACAAGGTATCACAGGGAAGTCGAGAAAGATAATAAGCTCTAATTTCATGAAAAAGCTTCTGAAGAAAGAACAATGAGGCGTAATTTCATAATTATGCTCACTAGAATTTCCAACATCAAAATCATTTATTTCTCTAGATCTCCAAAAAGTCTTGTACAATCATTCCAAGGTGTTTGAAACTCCCAAAGGACTCCCACCTATTTGTGATCATGATCATGCTATTCATTTGATTCCAAGAAGTGTCCCTCCAAGCATCATGCCTTACATATATCCTTATGTCCAAAAGAGCGAAATTGAACATATGATTGCAAAAATGTTAGAGGCTGGTATAATTCAACCTAGTCAAAGTTCTTTCTCTGCTCCATTAGTATTGGTGCACAAGAAGGATGGATCATGGCATATGTGTCTGAATTATAGGGAGCTCAATAAGCTCACTATTAAAGATAAATTTCCCATTCCTGTGATTGATGAATTATTGGATGAATTACATGGAGAAATTTATTTTACCAAGTTGGATAGTCATTCAAGATATCATCAAATTAGAATGAAGAATGAAGATATTCCAAAAATAGCATTTCGAACTCATGAGGGTCATTATGAATTTCTGGTCATGCCTTTTGGCCTTACCAATGCACCTTCCACATTTCAAGGGTTGATGAATTCCATTTTCAAACCATTCCTTAGAAAATTTGTGCTAGTATTTTTTGATGATATACTAATCTACAACAAGTCTTGGAAGGATCAAGTTCAACATGTTGACATGGTGCTCAAGCTATTGGAGGAGAAACAATTATATGCAAAAACATACAAATTTTTCTTTGGAGTACAAGAGGTGGAATATCTGAGTCATATTTTATCTCACGAGGGTGTTAAGGTAGACCCTAACAAAATTAAAGCCATTAAGGAATGGAAAGTCCCCACAACCATAAAGTAGTTGCGAGGATTTCTGGGGTTAACAGGGTATTATCGCAAGTTTGTTAAGAATTATGGGAGAATAGTAGCACCTCTAACAACATTATTGAAGAAAGATGCATTTTCATGGACTCCTAAAGAAACTAATGCCTTTGAACATCTTAAAGAGGAAATGTGCCTAGCACCGACCTTAGCTACACCAGACTTCAAAAAAATCTTTATTGTGGAATGTGATGCCTCAGGAAATGGAATTGGTGTTGTTTTAATGCAAGAAGGAATACCCATTGCTTTTGAAAGTCGTCCTATCAAAGGAAAGTATTTACAAAAAGTTATTTATGAGAAGGAAATGTTGGAAATACTACATGCACTAAAGAAATGGAGACCTTACCTAATGGGAAGACACTTCAAGGTAAAAAATGATCATGATAGTCTTAAACACTTTTTGGAACAAAGAGTGTCTTTAGAAGAGCAGCAAAAATGGATCACAAAGATGTTTGGTTATGACTTTGAAATCATCTACAAAAAAGGAAAGTTAAATGTTGTTGCAGATGCACTCTCAAGAAAATATGAGGAGGTGGAAGCATTTATTTGTGCCATTTCTATTATCCAACCATATTGGATAACCAAAGCAAGGGATGAATGGAGGAAGGACAAATAATTGTGGACAGTCATTCAAAAATTGCAACAAGATCCTAGTACATCTGATACATTTAGTTGGAAAAATTATTCCTTATGGTACAAAGATCTCTTATATATTTGTAAGAATTCCCAACTAAAACAAAAGATTCTTTTTGAATTGCACACTTCTCCTTTAGGAGGACACTCAAGATTCTTAAAAACTTACCACAATGCGAAGAAAGAATTTTTTTGGGATGGCCTTAAATCTGATATTCAAAATTTTGTGGCCAAATGTTTGGTTTTCCAACAAAATAAAGTTGAGACAATTAAGACCCCGGGTCTTCTACAACCTTTATCCATTCCAAGTCAACGTTGGGAGGAGATTTCAATGGATTTTATTACAGGTTTACCTAAGTCAAAAGCAAAGAGTGTCATCATGGTGGTAGTTGATAGACTTACCAAGTATGCACACTTTTGTGCATTATCTCATACATTTAAAGCAAGTATAGTTGCTACTACATTTATGGAAACAATTCAAAAGCTACATGGAAACCCAAAGTTTATTGTAAGTGACAGGGATCCCATTTTTACTGGAAATTTTTGGATGGAATTATTTTCTTTTTTGGGTACTCAACTAGCTCATAGTTCATCTTATCTTCCTCAATCCAATGGTCAAACTGAGATATTGAATGAATGTTTGGAAGGATATCTTCGTTTTTTTGTATCTAATAAGAAAAAACAATGGGTCAAGTGATTATCTCTCGCTGAATTATGGTATAACACTTCCTTCCGTACTGCGGCAAAAATAACCCCATTTATGGCACTTTATGGATATCATCCACTGTCCATCACATCATATTTAAGAGAAAATTATAAGGTTCAAGCAGTGGAAGATCACATCGAGCATCAACAAGAATTTCTCCAACTCTTAAAGGATAACCTAAATTTTACACAAAATCGAATGAAACAACAAGTAGATTAACATCGCAGCGAGAGAATTTTTGATGTAGGAGACTAGGTATTTTTAAGGCTACAGCCATACAAAAAAATGTCCCTCAAGAAATTTAAGAAGGATAATAAATTATCACCAACGTACTATGGTCCTTACAAGGTGTTGCAAAATATCTATACTATGGCATACAAATTGGAGCTTCCTGCTTCTTCGTGAGTGCATCCAGTTTTCCAAGTTTCATGCTTAAAGAAGGTTATAGGTGAAAAAATTATAGTCCAAACAATATTGTCATAACTTGATGAGGAAGGAAAAAAAATATTGGAACCTAAAGCAGTCACGGAAACAAGAACTCGAAAACTGTGAAATTGATCAATTTCAGAGTATCTCATCAAGTGGAAGAACTTACCCACTGAAGATTCTACATGGGAGGATGATAATTTTATACAGAAGCATCCAAAGCTACTCAATCATTGAGGACAACACTTTTTTGAAGGAGAGGGGCATGTTAGGTCCTTATATTACTAATTTAGTCCCTTATTGTTGTTAGTGTAACCCCCTTATTGTTATTTTTGTACCCCTGTAACCCCAATATTGTTAATATTGTGCCCTTACATTATTTTTGTTAGGCCGGCTAGGATTATATTGTGACCCCATGGACTCCTATATATAGAAGGAGGTTTTGGTCATTTGTATCATCCAAGAATTGCTCATTTATGTAATGTATTGGAGGTTTCCCCCTTGAAGTGGCTGATTTCTAAGGTGTTGATCTCTCTTTTCTTCTATTTTTGGAGCTGGTTTCATAACAAATAACCAGACCAATAATAAAGAAAATAATCGTAATAAATCTTCACTTGATCAGGATGCAGTTGTTGTATGAGCTTGCCAACATTCTTTACCAAAAATTCCTCATAAGTTTCTTCCTAAATTTGACCCTAATTCCATGCAACTTGGAGGTTACCATATTAATGGGTTCATATTAGATGACAGGAAAAAAAGTGTACAACATGAAGATGTTTTCTGTAGAATATTTCCTTATACCTTTGAGGGTATATCCTCCACGTGGTACTTTTGCTAACCAACTCAAAGTATAACATATTGGGATCAATTTGAGACTGTTTTTATTGAATATTTTGGTGAAGATAAAACTCTTGAAGTCTTGGTAATGGAACAGTCTATTATGAAAATGGATGTAAAATAAGGGATCCAAGATTTTAACTAACGTTACAAGACTTAAACAATAATATTCCTACCGAATATATGCCTGCAAAAAACCTCATAGTTTCCTATTATGTCAAAGCTTTACCTATTACCATTTTCATGTTGGTTAAAAGAGCCTAAAAGGAAACTCTTTTGAAGAATACTTTGATGAAACTATTTTGGTTGAGAATGATATCGTTAGTCTTAAATACAATCCAAAAACTATAAGTGACGAGGATTATTTTACTTGAAAGAAACCTAAAATCCGAAACCACCTACAGCTAAGAAAGACCAAGAAGTCTTGGACCTTGAAAATATGAAAATGATTATGAACAAATTATCAAATGAAATTATCAATCTCAAGAAAAATGTAAGAGACGCATCCTCCAATAAGGGAAATTTTAAACCTTCTTTTAGGAATTCATTCAAGAATTCCCAAAGTAGATCATCTCCACCAACGAAAGGATTGAATGTTGAACAATTAGGGAATATTCTCCAACCTTTGATGTCAGGGATTCACTAATATTCTAATAAGAAAACAAATCAACTAGATGAACATGAACATAATTTGGAAATGTTTTTTCATGATGATAAATATTTATTTCCTCCTACCATCGACCACTTTGTTGATAGGAAGACTATGAAATTGTTTTCGCAAATTAGCATCCTTATAACACTTGTAGAAAAAATATTGTTGATGATCCAAATACCTCTACTTCTATTAAAATCAATAATTAAAGGAATAGGTAGAAATATACAAAAACCTTTATATTCTAGATTGGAATATGATATCATTTAGGATCTCGAAAAATTGAAAGCCAAAATTTCAATTTTCAAGCTGCTAAAATTTCCTTCAATATAGCAGAAAATTTAACATAATAACACAAAAATTTATGGTTATAAAAATGTGCCTTCCAATTATACATTTTACAAGTTCATTTTCATCTATTTTTAGTTTTTCTTCTTCATAAGTATTTCTTATTTTTGTTCTGATTTGGGACTCAGTTGCAAACATAGCGGGTTTCTTTTCATATTGGCGTGACCAAGTGTGAAGGTTGACATCCGCAGTATTGAACTCTTCAGAATTCATCATAAGAATATGGTAATCAGGGGTACCATATTCCGGAGGTTGAGGACTAGCCTGATCTTGAGGTGGTTAGGTGGCAACATATCCTTGCTGAGGGAAAGTATTGGTGAACAGAGCCAGTTGAGTTGGTGCAGTGTTTGGAGGAAGAAAAGTAGTGGCTTTTTGTCCTCTAAATGCTGCTTGTGCCTCCCACAACTGGCGCATCTGGGGTAAAAGGGTAAAATCATGAGTATAATGGCCATGCACACCACAACATGAATAAGGCTTCTTCGTACGAAGAGGCTTCTTCTGCTTGGGCTGATCACCCCATTGCTGGTTTGTCGTGTTAGGTTGGTTCCCTTGGGGTGCGTTTGGTTGACTACCTTGGCTCCCTTGGTTACCCTGCGCTGGTTGTTTCTCGTTTCCTTTCCCCTTATTATTTTTCTTTTAATTAAGAGGATTATTTGCATTGTCATGCACATACACCTGATGTTGAGGAGATGGTGGCTACTGTGGCGGAGGTTTAGAAGGCACGGGAGGCTAGGGCACTGATGTCAGAGGGGCTAGAGCATCGGGTTGTGGATAAGGATAGAAAGGAGGTTGGGTGACATTTGAGTAAACAGGTTGACAAACAACTAGTGCTGGCATCGTTTGATGCGGTTGGGAAAATTCATAAGGTGTACTTTGACCCAGATACATGTTGTCAGGAGGGGGACAAGTGCTGGAGGAGTTGGTCCCCCTCGGGGGTAACCATAACCCATGGAAGGATGAGTGTATGGATGTGAAAGAGATCCAATGATATCATCAGTGGTGTGAGATGCCCCTGGTGCGTTGGCACCACCAGGTCTAGGAAGATACAATAAAATGGTATAAACATAGATAGACTGGACGTAGATCAAGTCATATTTTAATGCAACTTGGAGAGCTTCTTCCTCTATCTGAGGAAAATGAGATGTGACATCTTTACTATTGGAAGGAAAAATCATTCTAAGAAACCAATCCATATAGACATGGTCCTCGAATGTAGGAGCTCAACATAGGCTCCTCCTTCTACGTCATTCTTGTACATGGTTAGAAAGGTGGGTGGTAGAAGTTTGATGGAATGCGGTCAACAACTTGGTACCAGTATCATAGCAGAGGGGTAAATAAAAATAATACAGAAACACTTTAGCAAGAGTCACAAAAGTAGAATGAGACTCAGAAGTCTAGTCATAAACCACTTCGCAGCTTCTCCAATGAGCGTATGTTGGAACAACCGAAGGCGAATGGAGTCATGGATAATGGAATTGGACAAACACCACATATGAAAGGAGTAGACATGATTAGTAGGCTAATCTCTAGTGTTTCCTTCAAAATAAGGAATGTTAGAAGGAAGCTTAGTTGGCATAGCAGGCCGGCCTGGGCCATGGATTATAGGGTCGTTGACTAATTGTATAAAATGAGGAAGGCTTAAACCTACCATGAAAGGTAGCAAAAGGAGTAGCCGAAATGGTTCCAGTAGCAGTTCCACTAGTAGCACCTCCGGCATGAGGTCCATGGGAACCACCAGCTTTAAGACCTACACCTGCATTGGCACCTGACATGGTAACGGTATGAGGGTGAGGGGACCAGGTTCAAAATCATAAGAAGAACCTGATGAACCAGAATCACAGTCGGTATGGGGACTCAGCGGAGGACTAACTCAGACCCTACGCGGTGGAGTAATTCTTCCTTATGGAAACTAAGGGTGCATGCCTTGGAGTCTTTGAGATAAAGGCCTTGGGGGTGCAATGATGGCAAGTCACAAAATGATATGAAAATATTGAAGAGTGATAAACAAAGGCTCTATGAGGTAGATTAATTAATTATGATGTTTATGTCTTGGCTTGGCGATGCAAACCAAGTCTCTACGCTTTAGGTGTGAGTGTGTGAAATTCATGTGTTAATTTAAAATAATACCTGATGGTTATATAAATAAAAATAAAAAATGTTGAAGTACTGTAAATAAAAATGAAATGACAGTAAAATAAACAACTAATCGTGCATAAATTCAACCCAAAAGAAGGCTTTCCAAACAACTAGTCCAAAGGTCAGGAAAAATAGACTCAAAACACACAAGACGGAAAAAATATCTAAGGTCTAAGGGACAAGGATCTAATGACTCGGATCTACTAGAAATGATGTAAAAAACATCAAGAAACCAAAGGGGAAAAATGCTACAAAATGGAAGGCGAAAGGTGAAAATCCTAGGGGAAACAAGGGTACCCTAAGGGAAGGACCAAACGAAAATCTAGAGGGGGTTTTGGATGGAATAATAACTGATCAAAAATGATCTAAAAGAAGGATAGATCAAACCCTAAAACAATGGTTGAAAGTGTTGCAAATCTCAGAATACCTACTCATCTTAACCCCTCCGAGAAAGGTGAAAATGTACTGAAACCCTAGGGAGCTTGGTTCTACTTCAAGGAGAAAAATTGATCATATCCAGGCCTAAGACAGGTTGAGACAGAGTTCATACAACCCAAAATAGTGCTCTCGGTAAACCATGGAAAACTAAAAAAATTCAGAAAAAAGTTTTGGCTCGCAGGTACTGACCTATGGGTTGTGGAAATCGCAATTTCTAGGCCGAAAAGTGCGAGTTCTAGCATAAATCGATGGTTTTGGGAAAAAAAGTGTGAGTTCTTGTTCCTGAATATCGGGGCGAAAGGTTGTAGAAAAAAATTCTGTATCTGGCACGACTGATACCTGATACCAACAGAAAAAACCCAAAAATAACCGGAAGTTAGAATTTTGATAGATTTAGGGCATAAAAGTTTAAAAAACAACATCAAGAGACTGAAAACATCTGAAGAAAAGCACTAGTTATTGAACCTGTTGGTCACGCAGGAATCTGAATTACAAAAGTGGAGTCGCCATTTTTTAGCGTAAATTCTTAACGCAAGCATACGAAAAGAGCTCACTTTAGCTGTGTGTGACAAAAAAACCTAACAAAAGAAATGGCTTCTTAACCTCCTTAGATCTGAAATCTATAGTTACAACAAATGCTCAAAAAACGAGATCTATGCAGTAAAAGAAGTTAACAGTAAAAAGAAATAAGAATTGCTACATGCATCCAACGGGAAAGATAAAATTTAAATTTTTTTGGATATATTATAACCCCCGGGAAGGGAAAAAATAATAGTGTTACAAGTACCCCTCAATTGGATGGGTTCTTGGTTTTCTTCAACGCTTCAGATCCATAAGTTTCTCTCTCTCTATGGTGCAAAAAACCCAAAATGTTTTGAACTCTATGGGAGCTCAAGAAGAAAAGAAAATAGTAACAACAATGAGAATGATCAAAGCGCGACAATGAAAGTGATCAAAGTGATGAATGAATCGAAAACCCTCCTTTTTATGAAAAAATATTGAGTTATTCCCGATAATAGCAAATAATAAAATATTATTAACCAAGATCCAGATCTAACTGCTTGGAATATTTTATTATATTTTGTTGGAGGGAGAAGGTATTTAAATTGATTAAATACCTTTATTTAGAAATAATAAACAAATAAATGATTTATTTATCATTTCAAGAATGTGGTTAAGGAATAATTAAGAATTAATTATTTGTTTAATTATTTCTAGGTGCTTTAGTCAAATTTAACAAGGAATAATAACTAAATAATGATTTAATTAATTTTTCCTATAGAAAAATAAGATAAATAATGATTTATCTAATTATTTATCATAATTGAGTTAAATATTACCAGTAATATTATTTAAACATTGGTTTAATTAATTATTCATTAAGGAAAATCAAATAAATAAGAATTTATTTAATTATTCCTCATGGGGTTTCTTGTTTTAACCATAAATAACTTAATAAAATATGGTTTATTAAATTATTTCTTCTAGTGAAAGAAATTTTACTATGGTAAAATTGGTTTTACATGGTGTACTACGATCCATGTAATTGTAAATGGTTAGATGACCAAATTTTGGTGATAACAACATTTTTTCTCCTTGTTTTCATTATTTCCTTGGATCTTAATATCCTTTTTAGCAAGCCTCTCCAAAGAATACTTTCCACGGAAATCATGGATTTTTGTATTGCTTCCATATTTTCATTCATCTTCTTTTATATTCCTTCCTTGTTTTGATTCATATTATTTTCCATTTATATTTTAATTTTTTCTTAAGAAAAAGATAAATCCACCTTTTTCAACATACTACCTACCATTTAATTAAATTTATTCTCTAATTGAGATAACCTAAATTATAAGTCCTCACTTTCTTCATGAATCAAGGATGGGCCTCAAGTAAATTTTATTGGTCTAGTAGCTCTCATTGGAGGCATGTTAGAAAATAATAATAAATATTATCTTTATCACAAATTTTAGTCACCAAACAAAAAAATATCTTCGAATCAATACTTAGGTCACTTGTATGTTACATCCCTTTAAAATCTTAATTTGGGGAAGATCTGAATGTGTGAAGTCTTTTTTAATATAACTTCGATATGTAGGACCTTCGTGATCTGAAACTTTGGTCTGTAATACTCTGGTATGACTTTACCACAATTCCATAGGCATGACCAGAATTTGATGTTCCAAGTGGAAGTTACTATAACTTCCCCACAACGTTTTTATTTTTGGACTCTTCACATGAGAAAACTTGTACAGTGTGTCATAAGTCCAATTCTTAAAATATAAATTTGAAACTTTTATATGAGGAACATCTCTATGTGTCCTGAAATCACTAAATATTTTACAATCTAGAAATTATGATAAAATAAAATATAGAAAATTTACGAAGCTAAGCTATTTAAAATTTATTTCAAGATTGATCACAAATCCCAAATTCCATAGGGTATAACTATGAAATTATAGTGAACCAAATTTTCAAAGTTGAACCATATTTTCCCCAATATTTATCCTTAATATGGTCTAAGTTTCACTATTTGAAATGTCACCAAAATATTGTGAAATTTCCAAACTGACATGTTTGAAATTTATTTCATGAGGATTTAGGAGTCTAAACTTTCTTAGAGCATATATCCAAAACTATAGTGAACCAAGATCTAAAAATTGAGTTAGATATTAACTAAGATTTTTCCCCAATATTCTCCAAGTTTCGCCATTTGAACCTCTAAACCAAAAAAGATATAATAAAAATTCCAAGATGGCCTATTAGAAGCATGGTATTTTTTAAGGATTCAAATATTATTACTATTTATATTATTATAGGTGTCTATTTTCGATTGAAAATTCAAACATATAGAATGAAGGAAAATATTCAATAAAAAACATGTAATTTACTATTAAAATTGATCATTTTTTGGCGAATATTATCCATTTAATCATATATATGTAAAAAAATAGGTGATTTTTTAACAAAATGAGCGGATATTTTTTTACCAAAAAGGTCCAAAAAATAGCCAATTAACTAAATTTCACCCCTAAAATTTTCCCCAATTTGAAGAAAAAAAACACTTAGATGAGCTTTGATATTAAATGTTATGAACCCATGCCTTAAAAATGATAAGAAGCCAATACTTATAATACTCTTCAAGGGGTGTTATCACCAAAAAATGATCACCTAGCCATTTCTAACTAGGTGAATCGAAATACACCATGTGAGTTTAATTTTACCATAGTAAAATCACTTTCACTATTAGAAATAATTTGATAAACCATTTTTATTAAGTTATTTTCGATTAAAACCCATGATAATAATTAAATAAACCATTATTTATTTATTTTTCTCTAGGAATAAATATTAAATCATTGTTTGATAATTATTCCTTGTCACATTTGACTAAATCACCTATGAATAATTAAATCAATCATAATTTATTTATTTTTCCTTATCTTCATACTTGAAATAATTGTTAGATTATTATTTAATAATTATTTTATTTAACGCCTTTCTTGTTATTCACGAAATAATTAATAAATCATTTTATTTGTTAATTATTTATAAATAAAGATATTTAACAATTTTAAATATATTTTCCCTCTCCAAAAATATAATAAAGTATTCCAAGCAGTTAGATCTATATTTTGGTAATAATATTTTATTATTCTCCATTTTAGAAATCAACCCAATACTTTTCTATAAATAAGAGGTTTTTTCATTCATTTCTCACCATGATCATTATCATCATCACCATCATCATCACATACCATTCGAGCTCCCATTTTCGAGTTCTACATTGTTTGGGTTTTCACACGTTTGAGAGAGAAGAAGATTTGAACAATGAAGTAATGAGGACATCAAAGGACCCATCCCATCGAGAGGGACTTATTACCCTTTTTAAATCTCCTTCGCCAAGTGTCATTAATATAATTATTTGTCTTTCAAAGCTTTTCCAAGATTAGGTTTTTACATCTATTTTATTTCCATTGTTTGTTCTTTTAGATTTGCATACATCTATCTTTTGCAGGTTTTTCTCACATATTTGTTGCAAATCTGAAGTATAAGAAACCAAAATTTTTGTTAGGGTCACTAATCACTCATGAATTAAGTGAGATATTTTTGGTACACCTAAGAAATTTCATACTAACAAGGGTAATATCCTTTTACAATGAATACAATGTACAAGACAATATTTGATGATTCTAATACTAGGTCACCTTAGTATATATATAGGAGATAATGGGTACAATTATAATAGAATGGGACCATGAGCGGTTTTATCCTACATAATAATATAATAATATAAATGTAATAGCTCATTATATAGGGATTAATAAGGGGTTTTATGGCTAAAATGTGGCTTAGCATGCACTAGAAAATGGTTTGTAAGGTATTAGTATAATGGAAGGATATGAAACTTGAAGACGCCAAATGGGAACCAACCATGATCCTATAGCAATATCCTCATATTTAGCATTTAGGAAAATGTTTCTTTTGGATGGGGGAGGCATGTTAGGCTCCTAACTTAACATCCCTAATTTATGCTACCTACGAGTTAGTTAATTGATATATGTAGCCATCCTATTTTAATAAGACCCATTAGATAATATTTTATATTTATTTAATGTAGAAGGGTCCATTTTAAAATACCACTAGGTAGTTGGTATTAATGATGGAACCACAAGTATTTAGGGTTTTTCTATAGAGAATCTATTTAAAGAGATAGGAGACATGTAATGCATTTTTATGTATTATTATAATTGGAGATTTTCTTAGTTAAAGGCCACCCCATCTTAAGAGGAAAGTGAACATTTATTTCTTTCTTCTATTTATCATAAGACAAGGATGTATCGTGCATAATTTAACTTATTGTCTCTTCTATCTAGTTTTCTACAATTATATCCTCTACATAGCTAGTTGTGTTTCAAGTGTAAATGTTACAAAATATTATAAAGGAATACTATAGTTTCAATTTGTATGGATTATGGTCAATGGGATTATTCTCTTTCTTTTGAACTTTCTTCTTCATGATCCTCCTTGATGCCCCCCATTTTGATGAGCTATATCTCCCTTTTTTTTTGTCTTCTCTTATCTTTAGTTATAGGTTTTTATCTCATGTCTAATGCATGGAATCGAAATAATACTCCATATGTACTCTAATATACCTTTTTAACCTCATGGGTCAATCATGTTCATTACCGGACATCAATATATAAATTACATTATATTAGATTACCTCTGCTCAAAATCAAGGGATTCTATCATTACCTTATATATATATATATATATATATATATATATATATATATATTAAAGAATCATTTACTCCTTGTATGAGGGATATTTGAGGTCATTAAGTACAAATAATTTAGTGATATGTAATTTTCTATGGGAATTCTATTAATACAGCTTATCATAATAAATATTACAATATTCTACGATATCTCATTATCCAATGTTTTACTTATCTTTAATATTTAAAATTACTATATTAGTGCCAAATACTAAAATAAATATAAACTAAAATGAAGCAAGTTAAACAAATAATGTACCACCCATGGAAAGAACATAATATGTACCCCATGAAACACCAATATTGAGAAAACCTAGTTAAAAGATGAGGCATATGCCTTTCTATTTTCTTCTCAGTAATGAAATGAAAATACAAAGAACATGCTCTCACTTGGGAGTTGTTAGAAATATTGTGGTCCATGATGACCTCCATAAATGGGAACTTTTTTATACCATGTTTTCCCTACTTATAACCCATCTATGCTTACATATACATTGTATTCATTAGGGGAATTTTGAGGTCTAAAATGGGCCTCCTAAGAAAAACTTACAACAAAAATAAAATTCATAACCAATAGGATTCAAGATGATGATGTCAACCATGAGGGATGATTCACCAATTTTTAAGTAAAAGGGTAAAAAGATTAAAAAATAATAAAATAATAAAACTACTTTTTCAACCTGTATTTTCAACTTATCTCCCAAAGTTCTTACTCAAATTTTGAGTGGGAGTACTCGTTGGATGCAAAATATAATTCATCATCCAAGGAGTACCCATGTTGCATACTTTTGAGGGCTGGATGAGTTGTCTCAGCCTTGCTCCATCTTGAGATTTTAACGTATGTGCACCTTCAACCTTCTGATCTATCCTTAGCAAGTTGATTTGTATAGTGGGCCCCTCGTCACCTACCACAAATCCTACTGTGTATCCATCATGTGTCTTTCAGTTCCACCATGTAACGAAGGAAACCAAAGGTGGTTAGTGGATCCCCCCTGAGTGTTTTGGTGGTAACGTGGGGTGGGGGGGTATGTTATTCACCTCTTCCATGGATTTAATGATCGACAATATAGCTTTTGCAGCCCATATCATACCCCCCTCATGTTATCCCTCAAGTCTACATGTCCCCATGCATTTTCATTGGTGGGTCAGTGGGAACGCGTGGTGTCATATATGACACTAGAGATGCCTAGTGGTTAACTCCAACCGTTCCACTAGATTTGGCCAATTTCCAAATCTAGCTTGCGCCAAAGGCTCTCTTACCATGTTTTACCTGCATCCTTTGACTTTAGGGCTTATAAGCTTTGACTGACCATAAATTTCAATCCAAGAGGCCATTTTTGATATTCCACATACCACTAGAAAGATATTTTAGAGATTTATCCATCCAAGTAGGTTATAACAACTTTTGAAGTTATCTTCTATACTAAAAATGTATCCAAAAATTTTACACCTTATCCATGGTAATTCTTCATCTCAGCTTGCGCCATCATCCTCATCACCTTTTCCATCAACTTCAAGACCTTTTCCATCATATTCAACACCTTTGACATCAATTATAACACATTTTACATCAATGAAAACACATTTCTAACAAGAGGTAATAAAATAAAAAACAGAAGAGGGAGGGGATATTCTAGCAACAAAAAAAATCGCATCAAGTCAACTTGAACAGCCTTAGGATCATCCTTAGAATAAAGAGGAAGAGGCAGAAACAATAAATTAATAGGTAGGATGGTTAAGTAAATATATAGTTTTATTACTACAATAACTATGACCATTTTGTAAGTGAAAGTAGAAAGAAATATTCATATTTGAACAAATACAATGTAATTGTTTCAAGCATTGATAAAGGTACACCATATTCCATGTTAATTTCTTATTTAGGAGAATTAGAAAACAAAAATTATTGGCACACAGGGGTGACCTAGGATTCACAGTTAAGCCAAAAAAAACCCCTAATACATTGAATTTCAATGCTTTCTGGCAAGATATGTCTGAACCAAGTATGTTGATGGGTTTGCAAGAACCTTTGAATGTTATGCAAGGTAAAAGGGGTAATAGAGACTACTTTGATTCCAAATAACCCACCCAAAACTATGGTATTCACCATATTTCATGGAAATATTCATTATAAATAATTACATTTGAACACCATTACAGTGTATATTGAAAAATTCCCAATAAACTAAGATTCACATCGGTCAAGTGTAAAAACATTACCTAAATAGAAAAGTAATTATTCAACAGGAGTTCATTATACAAGTGAAAATATAACTCTAACACAAAATAAGAGAGAATAGCATCATCCCTGCACAAACCTTGTTATTGACATTTGTTGGAAATGCTGAGAGCAGGGTGAATTAGTATTTAGGAATTAATACAATTTTTTTACCAGTTTTGGTAAATTACACCATTCATCATCAAATCATAAAAACAACATAAATAAATATGGATGCACCACATGTGACATAGATATTTTAGGTGGAAACCATTACGAAAGAAAAACCATACAACTTTTGTCTTATTTTTCTTCTTTCAATTCAATATTCTTTTACATCATATGCAAGCATCAAATTGCAAGATATGTGAGCACTGAATTGTTCTAGGCCACAACCCGATGGAAACACCCACTTGCACAACTATTTTCAAACACCCATCTACTGGGGGAACTGACCTGCAATAACCTACAGGAACCCACCTACTTGGAAGAACCCACTGCCAAATGGTTTTGCAAACACCGATCTACTAGAGATACTAACCCCAAGTTCTTCTTAGGAATCCACCTGAAGGAAGCCACTACTCCTTGCTAAGCAAGACACCACTTTACCTGAAAGTACCAACCTTCAAACCATTGTGGGCCTTCTTTCATATATTTTCATATAGTCCTATGTATCTATATTCAAACAATTGTGGACCATGTTTCATCTAATTTCACACCAGATCCACTAAAACTTTCTACTCAATAAAATATAAAACACAAAGCCAAACTGTAAAACTATCTCTCCTCAATAATCAAATGTGCTTCTACTAAACATGCACATTCAATGGAAAACCCTAGCAGCATGCATCAATAATCGATAACCAATATGAGATAAATCCATTGCTTAGCACCACAAGTCTCACACTCTAAAATAAAATCATTGTGCTAATAACATCCAATAAATAAGACAATCTGGTTACCACCAAACCAAACTCAGTCAATATTAGTAGCTTCAAAGATAAAATTTTGTTACTAGCATCCAATTTTATGATCAAATGCACACAATCACTTCAAAGAATGGCTTGCCAAAACATTATTAACCTTGTGCATTAGCATATTAACAATAAGAAAATAGAAAAATCCAACAATAACAAATCACTCAACTCTCGTAGCTCACAGAAAAGGGGAAATAGTATCATATATCAACACTCAATCACTTCACTAATTGAAATTGAATGGAAAAATGTTATGAAAGATAGGTATCTTCCCTTTACCCTTAATGCAACATAACCTACACATACAATGCATCAACAATATAAGCTACATGGAAGTAGCACTAACATGGTCCTTTCATATACATGGCATGACAATGTATTGGAAACCCTAAAGTCATTCACTCTTGCAACAATAGTGTTATTAGTAATTACAAAAACACAAACACAACAACTACACCAATACTCTATCTCTTCCATCAGAAATGCATCTCACATAGGTATGCACATTAGTCCACTACAATAAATATCCTTAGTAGCATATACAATACTCCTATCTACTACCAAAATAACACTATTCGCTCCATTATGGTTCAATAATTACACCAATTGTGCGCACAATTCCATAATTTTGAGCTCCAATTCGCACCATAGGGTATAAAAATCTATTTTAAGCACTAAATTTACCATCCTATACACACAAGACTATGCACATGATCCAAAACACTATGATTACATATTATTAGTCACATACAACTCTAATTACAAACTCTTGGCAAAAATCTATAACTGCAATGAAGATTTTCCACATGGAAACATCCCTCAATGCATATCTAGACCAAAATTGTAAATCATATACACAGAACTATGACCCTAAATGCACCTAGCAATAGTTTATTATCAAATCATTCAACAACATCCAAATCTCTCTATAGGATAGGAACACATCAAATTATTTGGCTCTGCCATGATGACACACTTTAATGTAGAACATACTTTAAAATCATATTTCTAGTGAATAGGTGTTTTCTTTGGTCATTAATACACACAAAAAACAAATCGTGTTTTGCATCACCATGTTCAGATCGGACCTTGCTAACACTATGTGTGTAACCTCACTTTTACCATTACATAACGCTCTTTATTTGGTTACAGTACTTTTACACTAAAGCTCCAATTGCATAGAAAAATAAAATTCTATTATCATAAACCATGAGATCCTTTGGTCACATAAAATTTGGTATTTCAATGGCTTAACCATTACACACACCAACCAACACATTAACAAAATATTACTCGGCCACATACTCATTTTAGACTAGGATAGACACATATGATTTACATATTATATAGACACCATCAATCTAACACTTCATCAATTCAGTTTTTATCAAATGAAGAGACGAAGAACCAATGCTACAGATTGAAACCACCATGTCTACAACTGAAACCACAACCATATCATGCCATGATCCATAGTAAAAACAATACTATGTATGATTTGATTGTGTTCTGAGTGTTCAACATTCTCTTCACTTTTCATATATATGTGCATAGCCAAATAAACCTTTTGTTTGTATTGTGCAGGTGTCACTTAAGAAAAAGTGTCATACCAACAAAATCAAACCATTACTTATCGCCATATCATTGGAATCCATACCAAAATTTAAAACACATACAACACCATATCGCCCCTTTAATGATGGTATCCTCCTATATATCTAGTTACCATACAATCATTCAACTTGAGATTAAAAAGAATATTTAAAAAATAAGTATCAATCCAATGCATTGGATATTACAAAATTCTACACCAATTCTAAGCACAAGTTATACCAAAAATCGAACTAAAACACACTAGATCATGATTTTAATCAATCATACGACCCAAATCAACACACTAGAGATAAAAGGTTACATGAGGACACTGCTTATGCATCGTATTTCATACATCTTTAATTTTGCAAAACATAGAAATTGAAGAAGATCATCACACATATTTTAAATCCATTCCATTAAAAAACACACCCAAACTTTGAGATCAAGGTGGTTACAAACACCATCACCTTGAAATGATTGTTATTCAGTATCTATCATTTCCCCTCATCACGTTTGCACACAAGATCATAAATTGCACTAATTGGAAACTTTACACTTCTCTTCATTACATGATTGGATCAACACTAGATTGAGAAAAAAACTACATCATATCAGAGAATAATAGCTCATAGATCACATGATTTCACATATCCCAAATGTCAAGTTGCATAGTGAATTTATAGCCATTTCGCTATGACCAGGTCATGTTAGCCCATCAATTACAATGGGAAAAAACAAATGTAAACGTTAATGTTTTTATATGCTAGTATACGCATGTTGACTGTATCACTACAAATTACCTTGGGTAAAATCCACGGGATATCCCATGGTTTTATTTCTCATGTGAGATTTTTTTCACATATAGACATCTATGTGGGCATATAAAGTGAATCCAGAGTAGATATGTGTGGGAAGATAATGGGAAGCCAAAGTAGATCTATGCGGGAATATAAATGGAATCCATAGTATATTTTTGTAGCATATAAATGCAATATAGCACAGATTATGAAATTTTTATGGGAATGAAGAGGAAAGGTAGACTAGAAGTTGTTATTCTTGGAAAATTCAAATTTCTTCACCCATAATTGCAACCACTTCTTCAACCCTTATACAAGCATCATGTAAAAGACTTGTAGCACCAAAAAAACCTCAGATATTCATCATATCATCATGTACAATAAATATTTTAGCACCATAACACATGAAACAATTATGCACAAGTTGAATTGTTCATCATTCATCAATGTCACAACAGGTTCACTATTGACATCAATGCTAACTCTATGTTTCCAACAACATTATGCTTCAACTAAAACCATTAACCTGGAACATTAACTAATATATATATATATATATATATATATATATATATAAAGAACAAATAATTCATTTATTTATCCAATCATTAGTACAAATTTCATATACAACAAAACCATGGAAATAGGCATAGAACCTCTGAATTCTTCGTATTAACAACAAATATCAGTGATACAATTTACAAAGGAGTATCATACAACCCAAACAGGGAGAAATCAAACCATCATTTTTCTTATTGTATTATCTATCCAACCCTAGTACAATTAGCATAATGATATTCAAAAGGGTATCAGGTAGAAAAATAACATTAAAAGAAATAAGACTAAGTCAAACAATAAATCAAGAGAAAAATCATGATGTTAACAATATAACCATCCAAAATCAGAAACAAATATTTATATAACTTCAATATTTAGCCTCACACTCATAAGAATCTTTGGCTAGCTCACCTAACCCCCTCACCCTGATTTTTTTTCCATGCTCGTGTTGAATCGCAACTTGGTTGGTCATAACTTGTTGAATCACAACTAACTGCTTGGTCATAACTAACCCATATTGTTGGTTATTTTGATCTTGATACGACATATTTTTGTTATGTCACAGTCTTCCCTACTTTTGACACACATCAAGGTCGTCGCATGTTATCCACCATCCCCTGTTGCGCACGATATTCCCTATTTCTGTCTTACCTAGTTGTTTCTCCATACCTAGCAAAAATTTCAAGACAAAAGCCATTTTTCCACCTTGGGCCCAACATTACTCATGGCTCACCCCCAAGCCACTCTATTTTGTTTATGCACCAAGTGAGAAGAGGACATCTATAATTTTCTTCAAAAATCCTCAAATGTTTGTTTGATTATCAGCATGGCGCTCTTTGCTTCCTCTACTCAATTGATAATAGTGTTTGTAGCCTTAATAGCTATATGAAGAACTAATAATGATGGTTTTTTTTCAGCAACTACTTAGTGCACTATTTTATGGGTTACAACAAGGTCATCAGTGAGTTTCACGGTTTCAAGGTACAGTTGGAAATTTTTTTGGGTTGGTTATTTTTGTTATATTCTCCATTTTTTAATTTTCCTACCCAATGCAACATTTTCTACCATTATAGTTCTATGTTTTGGTGTTTGTAGAGTATTCAAATTGTTTTGTATAGACTCACTTTGTTGCTCCATATTTGAATCTTGGTTCTAATTTCCCTATGCTTGGCACTATTCTGCAACCTATTCCAGATATCTATGTCGGCTTAGTATATCCTAGTGCATTTGTGCCCAACCTCCTGTGCATTTTGAAAACACTTAAAGGATACCTATTCATTTTCTCATATTAGCACCTCCTCTAGAAAGGTAGTGGGATTTCTCTATAATTTCAATTCCTCAACTTTGTTCTTCAAGCTCCTATATCGTTTCAACAATTTTTGATAGATTCACCTCTATGGGAGTGTACATCTTCATTGGGACACCTGGAAGTTTGTTGTATGCTTCCTCCACTACAGGTATGAGTGTTACCTCTTTCTTTATCCTTCCCTTTTCACTTCCATTAGTTGTGCATGAACTTCTTACAAATCCTCGTGCTCACTAGTGAGTTGAGCTAGATCTATCAAAGTTTCTTATGTGCGGAGATGCACTCCTTGTGTAATAGAGTATTTCAAAATATGTAAAACATTTAAAGGGAACAGTAAAAAAATAAGTCTACCTAAGGAAACTCCAGGGACCACTATTTAATTTCAATGTTTTTAAAGTACATTGCAATTGGGGACACAATTAGCATGTTACATTCTGCCACTATTGATGATGGCTACAACTTCTTTGGATGACTCTCTAATCAAGGAGGTGCACTGGTCACCTCTGTGGCGGTAATTTTATCCACTACACTTATTGAAAGAGTGACCATCCTTGATGATTCAATCAAAAGACAGTTGCTTCAAATATTGTTGCAGCCAATCTTGTAAATCCTTTTGTTTTTGTGTTTCTTTATTAATGGTAATGATGAGAGGGGTAGTTCCTTGCTCCATCGAGCCTCTAACATGCTTGAAAATTATTTGTAAATCGTACTCTAAAAAACAAGGTGTCTCTAGTTCAGTAAAATTCTTAGCCTTATCCTCCTTTCTTGTGCCTTGTTGTTGACACTTTTTTGGCCTATGTTCGCCTACTCAAATTGCTTCCTCTTCTCCAAAGTCTTGCTATAGTGTGTCAAGATGTTCTTCATTGACATCATAGTGTGGGAACTTGAATGGCTCTTATTTTTGTGGGGTTTGTTACTGCTCAAACTAGTAGGGGTCCTAGGAGGGGATCCTTGAAGGGAAAATATGAGCTCAAGGGAAATAACAAAGCGATAGCCCACTGTCACCTCAGCTAAGGCTCCCTAATATTTATGTACTTTCATCGATGAAAGGATACCTAGTATAATAATTATAATGATAATTAATGTATCAACAATAGGATAAAAGGTGATCCTAAAGGCCTATTCACAAGAGAGGCTCAAATATATGGATTTCTTGATCATAAAGCAAGGTGAAAATCATTAGAAAGGGCTACGAGGATTATAAGGGCTAGGGTTTGAAGATCTAACTCACAAAGGAGATACCTAGACCCTAGAATCCTTGTGGAAACTTGGTTTATAAAATTTATTTTAAGGATTAGATTTGATAAGAAGTGGGACCACACAAGACCAAGTGGACCAAAATTAGGTCAAGGGGGTGGAATTGATCAATCAAAGGTGTGCATGACTTAATTGAGGAGGAGAAAGGGATCGAGGAGAAATTTTCTTTGAACTTGATGCAATGAGCCCAATGAGGTCACTAGCCAAAGGAAACCAAAGGCAAGAATAGATCTCAGAGCCAGTTCTTGAAATATCTCAAGATCCCACTGTCGAAATTGATTCAAATTTGGAGGGAACCTAGGAGACAAACCATCACAGTAGAGGGAAACATATTGAAATTTTTGAATGGTGAATCATGAGAAAATTGATGCCCTAGGTCACCTATGGAGGATAGGCCTAGAAAGAGAGAGAGAACAAGTGAGAGAAATATAGTTTTGAGTGATCACTAATATAGGATTAGTGACTAATACTTTAGGGAATATGGAATCTATTGGGGTCCTAGTGATTTAGTCTACTGGCATACCAAATGACCAGGCAACATCAGAACCGCTTTGGGATCTCAGGATCTAGCCCTCCTAGATCCAGAGAGGGATCTCTCTATAAATGTAAAGAATAATATATTTTTGCAGTTCAATTTAAGGTATTAGGCTAGTTATAGAGCACAAGGGTTTTTGTTTTGTTTGTTTGGTTGGAAAATATTGACAGAAGGGTTTAGTGTAAAGTAAAGGAAAAGAGTAGTGAAGGATTTTTGGCAATGGGGAGATAATTCAAAGAGAATATAAATCCATTGGGCAATGGGGTCCTAAAAGGGTTTACTAGCAATTAAAATATTCAAGGCTTTCAAAGGGCTAGTCATCTAAAACAGAGGATCTCTTAAGATGATAGTATGGAATGAAACAATAAGGAAATGAAAGGGAATAACAAGGAAAACCTTCCAAGGTGCCCACTTCGAAATAAGTCAAGGGATAGGGCATACCTTATATCTCTATGATCAATACTCCTGATGAGGCTAACTTCAAAGACAACAATCCAGCAGTCCTCCTGACTACTTTTGGACAGTACAAAACACTTAAGTTCAAACACAAAGCGAAGCCTAAGATCAGAGAAATAATTTTAACCTTCTCTGCTTTTGACATTCAACTCAAAGGGATCTTAGAAAGTTAACTGTTGGAAAGGGAACCTAGGGGACAGGGCTAATCACTAAATCTCCCTATTTTCCTATTCTTTCAGCTAAAACAGATAAGAACATCTAAGAAACAAACTCTAAATTCATATATCAATAAGCATGGGAAAACCAACTCTTTAACTGGTTAAATTATGTTGAATTTGTTCTAAGATACACAAACAGCAGAAAACATAAAGATAAGAATGTGCAGGAAGCATTAGGGTACTTACAGCAGTATATCCTAAGCCAAAATTATTGTTTCTTATCAGAGAAAATGAACATAATGTAACACAGAGGGAAAACAATAACAGAGAAAAGACACATCACCAATGACTTAGATCAGGATTTGATGAACATGCTTGTAATATTAGTAGAGCAAAACCAGTCACATACATTCTTTTCCAACGGCTTGATACAATCCAAAAATCATCTCCCAGCCTATTTACAACAACTATTCAGGGAACTCTAACTCAATAAACAGCTTACAATCAGTTAATTTCCAACCCTTTACAATTTATTTTCGATGAGCACTTATAGGTGAATGAGAGATAGTAGTGGTAGATAGGACTTAATTGATCCATTAAGATAGAGGGGAAGAGGTATTCGGATGCCCACTCTGCTTAATGGTTTTACATTAACTGTGTGTACCCTTTAGATGAATTAGGAGTCATTTTCAGGTTCGACAACAACTCCTAGGGTATGTTCTGTGAAATACTTTCTTGACTGTAGTACTCTGTTTATATTCTGAGACAAGAAAGGTGAAGATTTGTCTTTTAGGTCTTCCATACTTTGTAACTAATGCACTGAAAGTTCTTAGGAAATTCTATCAGAATAATAACTGTTATGGGCTCGATGAAGAATGGAGAATGGGTAGTAGGAATTGGTCCTTTCCTCAGTAAAAGGAATGTTCTGCTAATATATCTTCTACGCTGCTTTAATCATTGTTTTGCATTTAACCTGTGCTTTAAACTTCATTGAGCTTCCTTGATATTCTTTATGGTCTTTGAACTACATCTTTTTCTGTAACTATGGATTAGCCTCAAATACAATGCGCTAATCCCTTTAATCCATTAACTCTGATTTCTCTGTAGTGGTGGCCTTGGTGTCTGAGGGTTCGGTCGCGCAAACAATTGTCATATTCCATTGTTTGAGACATGAAACATATCCCTGCTGGCCCCTTTTGTATTTAATTATGCCACAGGGTCGCCACCCTGAGCATTTCTGTCACCTTTCGTGATTGTGGGGTAAATTGGCAAGGACCATCATCGAACCTGCAAACACGAGATAAACCAATTAAATAAAACCTGCGCGCGGGGTATGACTGCAACAGAGGCCCGAGATGGTGAAGGAGCAGTGCGGAGATGGTGAATGCAGCGGCCAGAGGGTCGAAACCATGGTGGAGGACGGAAACCAGGTTCAAATTGGTGGAATGGCGCGAAAGGAGGAAAAATGGTTTAAGAAAACCATTGGCGGTTATCGCATAGCAAAACGGCAATAAGTGGTTTGGGGCGGATGGAGTGTGATTCCATACACTGGTCGACACATGGATTTTCAATAACGCACATTTCACAAAATTTTGAAACGTTAAACCTCGGGCGCTAGGATTTTGCGATATGGAGTATATGTCGTCGGATCGTGGGGTGTTGATCGGACGGTGCGGGTCGCACGTGATAGGCACAGAGATGCAGGGGCGGAAGACATGGTGGGCCATGCGGCGACGCGTGATGTTTTTTGTGTAGCGAGCGGAGGTCGAGGGACTAGGTGATGCGATGGTTATAGATCTTCTCGAATCAACGACCAGGATTACTTTGCATGATCGGGGGGTTGGGGAAAGGAAAAGAACAAAGGGAACCAGTGTTTTGCGATGGCAGGGGCTAATTATAAGGCAAAAATGTGGTTTTGTGGAAAATGGAAGGACTGAAGGCAGAAGGAAAGGCGCAGGGGTGAGGTCATGTGAAGAAAGGGGTGAGGTGCTATAAACCCTTAGGGCTAATAACCTACATGCTAAGAGGGTTGTTTTAAGGCCTTTTGAAGGGATTTTTAAGCCAAACGAGGGTTTCGATAAGGCTAAAAACAGGGTTTAGACCTCATAAAAGGGATTTCACAAGGCTTAATGGGAAGATTGGAAGAAATGGGGCTTAGAGGATAGAAAGAGGTTTTTAGGAAAATGGAGGAAAATGAGTGAAAGTGGGAAACTCAAAGCCCCTTTAAACAGCCTTTTTTGGAGAAGCAGCAGGATTTTCTGAGGATAGTTTGTGGAAACAGCAGTGAAGATGTTCTCAAAGAGTAAAAAAACACCACAAGGCTTCAAGAAATCACAATTTAGCAAGGAAATTGTTTCTTGAAGGCTGACACAGATTTAGCCACCTTTTTTCTTTGACAAATTATTAAGGGTGGCTAACAGTGGCTCCACAGGGGGATGGCATCTTCTTGAAGGTGTCAAGAATCTCAGATAGAATCTTTGGAAGTAGGCCAGAGCCTTGTTCTTGACCATCCTTTCTTCTTTGATCAGCTGTTACAGACATGATGAGTATTATATTAGCAGCAAAACTTTCCCAAATAACTACCCACCCACCCTATTGTTCTAACATTTTTTCCTTCCAGGTGCATTTAGACTTGCAGACCTTTCTCATCATCATTTTTTATTGAAGAAGGAACCTAATCTAATGTCTAACCTTATTCCTCCATGAGACCAAATTAAACAATTGGACTCATAGTTTCTCTACCTAATCTAATATCTGTCAGGATTAAACAGTCCGACAGATTTTCATTCTCTATATTCTAAAACAGAAATTGAAAGCACAGCCAAACCAGGATTAGACTGTCTGATTTGCTGTGGGTCCATGGCATAAAGACAAGCTGCACATGAACTAAAACTTGCAGGACTTCAATAACCAAAATTTTGAAGGCTAAAGATCTGAAATTTAAAAACATTCTCCCTTCTTGTTGTGACTCAGATTTTGAGCTTTTTAGAGTCATCCTTCTTTTTCATTTCAGCTCTGGTTTTGATCTTGTTAGAGTTGTTTTCTTCTTCTTTACTAGTTCAAGTTTTGAGCATGTTAGAACCAGTTCTCTTCCTTTTTCTCTGGCTCAGGTTTTGGTCTAGTTTGAGCCATTCTTTTTAGAACTCCATAGGTTAAAGATTTGAGCTTGTCTGAACATTTCTCTTTCTATTTTTGTATATTTTTCTTTTCAAAACAAAACAAAACAAAGAAATTGTATTTAAAATTAGATTGAAAACTTTAAATTGGGTTTAGTGGAAATAATGCTTGAGCATCCTGCCATTGACAAGACCCCCAAACAAGTCAATACCATCCATTTCTTGCAGAAAAAATTCATTGGGACCAATGGTAGATTGAATGATGTAAGGGCCTTGCCATAAGTTGTCAAATTTTCCATACTTACCCTTATCTTCCCTCCTAGAGTCCCATTTGAGTACCTTGTCTCCAATTTTGAAGTCACGGGCCTTTGTCCTTTTATCAAACAACTTTTTGATATTCTCTTGCAATTTTTGGTTTCTATTGTAGACTTCTTCCCCTGTTTGTTGGAGATGTATGGTCTGATTGATCCTCCTCACCATGTTATCTTCTTGTGACTGTATTTCTTGGACCAATTTTATCACTGGTACTCCTAAACTTGTAGGGAATACTGCATCTGCTCCATAGACTAACTGATAGGGAGACATTCCAATGGATTTCTTTGTTGTCACTTTGTCTGCCCATAAAGCATGCACCAGTTTTTTATGCCATGACTTTTTATTTTCTTCCATCAGCTTCCTGATGATGTTCACCAAAATTTTATTTGATGATTCTGCTAGCCCATTACCTTGAGGGTAATAATCAGTGGAATTACCAAGTACAATCTGATACCTGTGACAAAATTCAATCATCTTTTTGGAACCAAATGCAGCAACATTGTCAGTGATAATTTTCCTGGGGCAACCAAATCTAGATAGGATATGGTCTTCAAGGAATTTTTTGATAACTGAGTCTGTGTCATTCCTAGAAGGGATGGCCTCTATCCATTTAGTGAAATAATCAGTGGCTGTGAGTATCCATCTATGTTGGGCAGATGAAGCAGGGTGGATTTCCACAATGAAATCTAGGCCCCACTGTTGAAAGGGGCTTCAACAGTGACTGGTTGTAAAGGTAAAGGGAGGAGTTTTCTTTTGCCCTCAAAGAATTGACATTTGTGGCAAGAAATTATCATTTTTTGGACATCTTGGAAGAGGGTGGGCTAGTAATAGCCAGCTCTAAGGATTTTATTGGCAGTGGTTTTCCAGTAGAGATGACCTCCACACTCTCCTTCATGAAACTCATGCTTGATCCTATCTACATCAACTTCAGGCAAAAATTTAAGCAATAAACCATTGGCACTTTTCCAATATAAACATTCATCTAAAATGCAATAATTTATAGCTTTCAACTTTAAAAAACTTGCCTTTGTCTTAGATAAATTAGGAGGAGCATTAAGATTTGTAAGCACATATAGAATATCAGCATACCAAGGTGAGTTTTGGAATTTTTCTTCAACATTTTGAGATGTTAATCCCTCATGTTCATCCAATGCATCTACCATATTTATGTCAAGGGCTTATAAGTTAGATTCAACCATCAATTGTGCTAAGCCTTGACCCTTGATGAGTTTAGTGGGTTTGATTTCCAAATCATATTCTAGTATCACAGCAATCCACTTGCCTCTTTTGCCATCCGGATCTTGTGAAAAAATGTCTTTCACTACTATATTGGGCACAAAGGAAATAATATGAGAATATAAGATATAAACTCTGAAATCCTTCAAGGCCTTTACCAAGTCATAGGCATGTTTCTCCATGATATTATATTTCAGAGGTGCATCTCTTAATGCCTTGCTGAAAAACGAAATTGGCTGCTCTTGTCCTTCTCGATTTTTCTGTAACAGGACAGTAGCCACAGTATGTTCTGATGCAAATGAGAAGATGAGGAAATCCTTAGTAAAATCAGGGCTGATGAGAACTGGTGTTCAGGTGAGTGCATGTTTTACTAGCTCAAAGGATTTCTTGGCATCTATAGTCCATTTAACTCCTACTTCTTTCTTTAGCATATTGGTCATGTTTCTAAGGAGTTCTGCTATGTTGGGTATGAACCTCCTCAAGAAATTAATCTTCCCAATGAAAGATTGCAATTCCTTGATGTTTCTAGGGTGACTAATTTGCAATATACCCTCAACCCTTTTTGGGTATATTTTAATCCCCTTTTCAGATATGATATGACCGAGAAGCTTACCTTCTTGGAGACCGAACAATGTCTTTTTGGGATTTAAAGATAGCCCATACCTTCTGCATGCATTTCTCAAAGACTTTCCCCAAATATTCAAGGTGTTCTTCATCAGTTTTGGAATAAAATGTGATGTCATAAAGGTAAATTACAATGAAGTACCCTATTTCTTCTAAGAATGCAATGTCCATGGCTCCTTGAAAGGTGGCACCAGCATTCATTAATCCAGAAAGAATTTTCACATACATGAAAGTGCCCCAAGGAGTTGTGAAGGTTGTCATGAGTTGATCCTCTGGGAGTACCAATACCTGGTTATATCTTGAAAAGCCATCTAGCAGGGAAATCCTCTTAGAACCAACTAGCCTTTGTAGGATGTGTTCCATTTTGGGCAAGGGGTAATTGTCCTTTAATGAGGCTCTATTTAAGTTTCTGAAATCGATGCATAGCCTAATTTCTCCTGTCTTTTTCCTTATAGCCACAAGGTTAGATACCTAGTCTGAAAACCTCACGGGGACTATGATTCTAGCCTCATACATTTTCTTAATTTCTTTTTCTACCAAAGGTAACTGTACAGGGTTTATTCTGCGCAGCTTTTGCCTAAAAGGTTTATGATTTTCTTTCAATGGAATCTTATGCTGGATGATCTTTGTGTCGTAGGCCTTCAAATCTTCATAGCTCCAAGAAAAAACATCAACAAACTCTTTAAATAAATCAATGTATTTCAATTTGATATGTGCTGGCAATGTTTTAGATAATTTGATCATCTTAGGCTGGTCCTTGCTGCCTATATTGCATTCTTCAATATTAGATTCAGTGGGTTCTATAGTGGGCTTCTTTGCCACATCATTGAAATCAAAGAGGTCTTCTAAAGGAGCCAGCCCCAGGGGTATACCGTTGTCTTTGGACTGCAGCACCTCTATGTCTTCTTTATCTGCATTTATGTATTCTTCTGTTTGATTTTCAAATTCTCTGGTCAACATGTTTATCTTTGCAATAGGGAATGGTTCTTCTTCATCAAGGGGCCTTTCATCCAAACAGTCTTCGTCAAACCTCGAGTTTTAATTTGGCAATTCAAACTCATTCCTGGAAAGCATGAAATCCTCTATCTGTTTATCACCCTCAAATACCTACCAATATTTTTCATTATCTGGTACTGCTGGTCTGTATTTTGTTTGAACAATGAACTGTTTGTCATTATGTGGTCTTTGGCATGAGCTAGCAGCACAAGCCAAACCATTTGCAAGTATGTTTTGACTTCTAGGGACAAACACAAGCTCATATTCCGCAAATGTTTTCAAAATATCCATGGCATCATTTCTGTATGCCCTTAATCTAGGATGCCTGGCAGTGTACTCTCCATTTATTTTTTTGATGACCAGTTCTGAGTCTCCATGAACAACTATCCTCTTGGCTCCTATTTTTTTCAATAGATGTAGTCCTAAAAGAAGAGTTTCATACTCTTCTATGTTGTTGGTGCATTTGAAGTTTAACTTGAAAGCATGGATTTCAGCATAACTGTTTTCAGTGCTGTGCAACCACACTCTTACTCCTGCACTCCTTTTAGTGCAAGACCCATAAAAACTCATGCTCCATAAGGATCTGTTTGCATATTTGTTATCAGTTTCATACTCAATGTCGTGCTCAAAATTATGTTGTTTCCTGAGGTCAGCACTATGTCGTGTTACGTTTTGTTCCTCAGGATTTTCATGGAGTTTAGGTTGATGGGTGGTCTGCAATTTATAGTCTTGGTTCTGTTCACTCTGGTTTTCTAATTTAGCCACCTGTTCACATCCTTCTCCCTATTTTTCCTCTATTTCCAGGGTTCAGTTATGCTTGGATTTGTGACCCCTACTTCGCTGGTCAACTCTTTATCCTCTAGTTCTTCCTCATTAGTGAACTCATCATTGTAAAGGATAAAAGAGTCCAGATCTATATGGACCGAGTAAAGAGGGGCATTCTCTGGTTTCTCTGGGCTTCTCACCATGAATTTCATGTGTGATTCCCTATATAGTCTTCTAAGTTGGCTAAAAACATGGATAGTTGCATATGTCATGTCCATTTGCATTGTACCCTGCAGCTTCGCACCCCAGGATCTTGGCAGCAACATGCCATATTTGGGAGGCACATCAGCCACTACAACGTCCATCACCATGCACTTGGCTAGGATTTGGGTCATATTCACACAGAGGTCTTTGATCAGGCCCAAAAATTTTACTCTGCTAGAGTCAAAAGAGTACAAATATTTATATGGTCTGGTAATCTCTAGGCCTAATCTCTCCATGATCACCTTTGGCATGAGATTGTGCGAAGCCCCTGAGTCATGCATAGCATTATGTAGGATTTTTTCATGGATATTTAAACTGACATAGAAAGGAGGCACCACTCCTTCCTAGAATTTCCCTTCAATTTTTGGGCCAAACAAGAGAGCTGGTTGATCATCATTTAAGTTGGCAGAGTCATTGTTTTCTCCTAAGTTTAAAGCTTTCAATATTTGACATTTATATACATCTTGGGTGGCCAACTCGGTGAGAGGGATAGAAATCTTGATTTTGGCAATTTCACTTTCCAAGTTGAAAGGAAACTGGTTCTTTGAAAGGCTCAATTCTGTTTTGTTGGTCACTATTTTATTGATAAAATCAGCTTGCTGAATTTCCCTATGTGCATTGGTTGAAACTGCTTTTTCAGGGGTACTAACTGCAATGCTAGTGCTACTGGTTTCTAGACTTGGTTTATCAATGGTTTGGATGTCTTTTTCCTTGCTTTTGCCAGAACTTTCAGTTGTTGTTTTGTTGTTTTCAGCAGTCCCTTTAGGAATATTTTCAGGTTTTTTCTTAATAGTAAGTTCAGAGGTTCTTGGTTTGGGAGTTTCTAGGTTCTTTTTGCTTCTGAGATCATATTGTTCTCGAACCTGCATGATGGCATTCTCAAATCCTAACCTATAGTCTTCAGATTCTAGCCCTTCCTCATCACAATGTGTATATGAGGTCTAGTTGTCTTCTATGAAAAAGGTGTGATCTTGGTTATCCACTCCCAACATGTTTATAATAGTTCCCTCTGACTCTTTTATCATTCCCTCCTCTTCATCAACATAATTTTCTTGAAATGGATGTCTAACTTGTTGATCTGAATCTCTTTGTTTCGTCTGAGGGGGGTTTCTCTTGAAGTTTTGGTTCTGACTTTGTGTCTGGTTCTTGTTTTGAACACTTGTTTGGATAGCTAACCTCTCCATCATTTTTTCTAACCTATCCATGTTCTTGGCTAGATGGTCTAATTTTGAGTCAGATGTAGAAGGTGCAGTGTCTTCTGTATAGGTTACTTTCTTTTTAGCCCTCATCCTAGCTCTTTTTTCAATCAGATTAGCTTCCACACTAAGATCTCCTTTTTGCATGTCTTCTAAAGTTGAGGGATCCCTTTCTCTAAGTTGATAGGCCATTTCAGGATCAAACCCTTCAGGAAATTTGGCCAAAGTTGATCCTTGTGGAGGTTTCAAGTCTGGGGGTAGTGTATTATACACACTATTGAATCGGGTGCAGTAATTTTGAACACTCTCCCCAGGGCTTCTCTTTAGATTGTTGTAATCTAAAAGTATTTGGAGTGGATTCTTCCTAATCTCCCATTTGTTTGTGAATGTTTGATGTAAAGAAGGGAGATCATTGATACTGTGAGGAGTTAAACTCTTGAACCATTTCTTGGCCTCTCCTCCTAAACTTTGGGCGAAGATTCTCATTTTAATGGTCTCATCTTCTATTTCCATATAATCAAAGGCATCATTCATTTTGTCCACATGATGTTGGGTGGTAGTGGATTCACTTCCAGTGAAATGGGGAATTTTGGACTGATATTCATTGGGTAAAGGAACCAGAGGCTATGGCAACACTAAGGGAGCATACCATGCTGCCATGATAGTGTTCTGTGGGAGTAAAGGAGTGGCTTGAGTAGCAGGTATATGGATGGAAAAATTGCTTGGGCAAATAGCAGACTGTTGAGCAGATTTAGGGTGAGAGAGACCCAAGTTATGAATGAGATGGATATCAGGAGGGGTTGATGGAGGGGTTTCTCTATCACTAATATGTTGACCACTATGTGGTGGTGAACTTGGAGGCTCAAATTATGTCTGCTCTATACTACTGAATGACTTAGTTCTTGGTAAATTACTTGGTAAATCTAAGTCAACTTGAGTATCTGATAGAACTGTAAGTTTTTTAGGCACTGATTTAGCTCTATGAATGGGTCTGAAAATAGTTGGATCCCTAGATGTGAGAGACTTCCAAAGAATGCTTTCTGGATTATCAACTATTTCAGGGGGATTTGGATCAGGATCAGCTCTGGTATGGATTCTTCTTGAAGCCAGTATGTTAAGTTTCAGTCCCAAAAAGAAGAAAGTTAGCCAGATATAACAAATCTTTAAGAGGCAAACATAGTCCTTAAACAGAGAGTTTCCTAATCAAGGGTGTGAACAATGTTCTTATGGTAGTATGGGCTGCCCCAATGGAGTCTTTTTGAAACCAGGAGTAATCAGCAGGCCTAGTGATCACCAGTGGTGTCTTTTGATCTTTTTAGGAGTTGTGGAGTCGCCAGGTGGATGATATCAAATATTCAAGAAGATTTATTGTCCACCATAGTAATTAACTACCAGTATGAGGCTTGTGGGTTCTCTGAGTTCTTAAGGATGTCTAAGATAGTGGTCTACTCAGATTTTGTTCCCCAGTGGAGTCGCCATTATGTTTGGGTCCTAGTGATTTAGTCTACTAGGATACCAAATGACCAGGCAACATCAGAACCGCTTTGGGATCTCAGGATCTAGCCCTCCTGGATCCAGAGAGGGATCTCTCTATAAAGGTAAAGAATAATATATTTTTTTAGTTCAATTTAAGGTATTAGGCTAGTTATAGAGCACAAGGGTTTTTGTTTTGTTTTTTTGGTTGGAAAATATTGACAGAAGGGTTTAGTGTAAGGTAAAGGAAATTAGTGAAGGATTTTTGGCAATGGGGAGATAATTCAAAGAGAATATAAATCCATTAGGCAATGGGGTCCTAAAAGGGTTTACTATAAATTCAAATATCCAAGTCTTTCAAAGGGCTAGTCATCTAAAACAGAGGATCTCTTAAGATGATAGTATGGAATGAAACAATAAGGAAATGAAAGGGAATAACAAGGAAACCCTTCCAAGGTGACCACTTCGGAATAATTCAAGGGACAGGGCATACCTTATATCTCTATGATAAATACTCTTGATGAGGCTAACTTCAAAGACAACAATCCAACAATCCTCCTGACTACTTTCGGACAGTAGAAAACACTTAAGTTCAAACACAGAGTGAAGCCTAAGATTAGAGAAAGACTTTTAACCTTCTCTGCTTTTGACATTCAACTCAAAGGGATCTTAGAAAGTTAACTGTTGGAAAGGGAACCTACGGGACAGGGCTAATCACTAAATCTCCCTATTTTCCTATTATTTCAGTTGAAACAGATGAGAACATCTAAGAAACAAACTCTAAATTCATACATCAGTAAGCATGGGAAAACCAACTCTTTAACTGGTTTAATTATGTTGAATTTGTTCTAAGATACACAAACAACAGAAAACATAAAGATAAGAATGTGCAGGAAGCATTAGGGTACTTACAGCAGTATATCCTAAGCCAAAATTATTGTTTCTTATCAGAGAAAATGAACATAATGTAACACAGAGGGAAAACAATAACAGAGAAAAGACACATCACCAATGACTTAGATCAGGATCTGATGAACATGCTTGTCATATTAGTAGAGCAAAACCAGTCACATACATTCTTGTCCAACGGCTTGATACAATCCAAAAATAATCTCCCAGCCTATTTACAACAACTACTCAGGGAACTCTAACTCAATAAACAGCTTACAATCAGTTAATTTCCAACCCTTTACAATGTATTTTCGATGAGCTCTTATAGGTGAATGAGAGATAGTAGTGGTAGATAGGAATTAATTGATCCATTAAGACAGAGGGGAAGAGGTATTCAGATGCCCACTCTGCTTAATGGTTTTACATTTACTGTGTGTACCCTTTAGATGAATTAGGAGTCTTTGTCAGGTTCGACAATAACTCCTAGGGTATGTTCTGTGAAATACTTTCCTGACTATAGTACTCTGTTTATACTCCGATACAAGAAAGGTGAAGATTTGTCTTTCAGGTCTTCCATACTTTGTAACTAATGCACTGAAAGTTCTTAGGAAATTCTGTCAGAATAATAATTGTTATGGGCTCAATGAAGAATGGAGAATGGGTAGTAGGAATTGGTCCTTTCCTCAGTAAAAGGAATGTTCTGCTAATATATCTTCTACGCTCCTTTAATCATTGTTTTGCATTTAACTTGTGCTTTAAACTTCATTGAGCTTCCTTGATATTTTTTATGGTCTTTGAACTGCATCTTTGTTTGTAACTGTGGATTAGCCTCAAATACAATGCGCTAATCCCTTTAATCCTTTAACTCTGATTTCTCTGCAGTGGTGGCCTTGGTGTCAAAGGGTTCGGTCACGTGAACAATGGTCATATTCCACTGTTTGAGACATGAAACATATCCCTGCTGGCCCCTTTTGTATTTAATTATGCCACAGGGTCGCCACCCTGAGCATTTCTGTCACCTTTCGTGATTGTGGGGTAAACTCGCAAGGACCATAATCGAACCTGCAAACACAAGATAAACCAATTAAATAAAACCTGCGCGGGGTATGACTACAACAGAGGCTCGGTATGGTGAAGGAGCAGTGTGAATATGGTGAATGCAGTGGCTAGAGGGTCGAAACCATGGCGGACGACGGAAACCAGGTTCAAATTGGTGGAATGGCGCGAAAGGAGGAAAAATGATTTAAGAAAACCACTAGCGGTTATCGCATAGAAAAATGACAGTAAGTGGTTTAGGGTGGATGGAGTGCGATTCCATACACTAGTCGACACGTGGATTTTCAATACCACCCATTTCACAAAAGTTTGAAAAGTTAAACCTCAGGCGCTAGGATTTTGCGATATGGAGTATATGCCATCGGATCGTGGGGTGTTGATCGGACGGTGCGGGTCGCACGCGATAGGCACATAGATACAAGGGCAGAAGACATGGTGGGCCATGCGGTGACGCATGATGTTTGTCATGTAGCAGGCAGAGGTCGAGGGACTAGGTGATGCGATGGCCGTAGATCTTCTCGGATCAACGGCCAGGATTACTTCACATGATCGGGGGGTTGAGGAAAGGAAAAGAACAAACGGAACCAGTGTTTTGTGATGGCGGGGGCTAATTATAAGGCAAAAACGTGGTTTTGTGGAAAATGGAAGGACTGAAGGCAGAAGAAAAGGCGCGAGGGTGAGGTCATGTGAAGAAAGGGGCTAAAAGCTATAAGCCCTCGGGGCTAATAACCTACATGCTAAGAGGGCTATTTTAAGGCCTTTTGAAGGTATTTTTAAGGCAAACGAGGGTTCTGATAAGGCTAAAAATAGGGTTTAGACCTCATAAAATGGATTTCACAAGGCTTAACCGGAAGATTGGAAGAAATGGGGCTTAGAGGATAGAAAGAAGTTTTTAGGAAAATGGAGGAAAATGAGTGAAAGTGGGAAACTCAGAGCGCCTTTAAACAACCTTTTTTGGAGAAACAACAGGATTTTCTGAGACTAGTTTGTGGAAATAGCAGTGAAGATGTTCTCAAAGAGTAACAAAACACCACAAGGCTTCAAGAACTCACAATTTAGCAAGGAAATTGTTTCTTGAAGGCTGAAACAGATTTAGCCACCTTTTTGCTTTGACAGATTATGAAGGGTGGCTAACAGAGTCAAGGAGATTCAAATGCTTGGAATGAATTCACTTAGTCAAGGAGGCCTCTAGAACAATTTTGCACGACATTAGGGCATGAGAACAATTTCTTTAAGGTCTTTACAATTAGATTTGCAATATATGATAACCTATTAAGATATAATTTCCATGAAACATCTATAGGAATATTCACTCATTCATACATGTCCCATAACATTTTGCAATGCTATAAAAGAATAAATTTCCATAATCTTACATAAGGAAAGTAGTCAATTTTAGCCTAGTATAGTGAAAATCCCCAACAACATGCATGTGACATAAGAAATAACAAGAATATCATTAAAAGAGTACTTACATGTAACAAAAAGTAAATCCAATCATCATTATATGCCAATAGTGAAGCTCCAAGACAAAATAAAAGAGATTCAAACATCAAAATTCATTCATTAATCTAAATTTGTCCTCCAAGAAGGATAGTGAAAATATCACAAGAGAGAATGATCCAATCCAAGTGATGATGAGAGAATGAATCAACTCCCATCCATTTATACAATGTATAATGAGTTCGATTTAGCCAATTTGGCCTAATCTATCCCCTAGAATAAAATAATGTACATAATAACAATAACTTTTGGTGACAAGCCCACTAAATAGCTCAATAGTACGTGAATAAGCCTCTCAAGAGGGTAGAATGATAAAAAGTGAGTTGTTGGGCCTTTGAGGGGGCCTAATGAAGTCCAAAGGGTGCCATGATGTAGAAATGGACTCCCAACATAGTGGACAAGGGGTTGGCCCCTTGTTTTCCAAGAAATAACCCGTGGTGCTCCCAAGTGGGTGTGGGGGAACAATCTCATCCGCATGGGTCTCAAAATGGATTGGAAGGGACTGTAGACCATCTGTAAGGGCTGGAATAATGAAATATTCCCTCCCTCTACAGCAGGGGATAATCCTCTGAATCCTAGAACATCTGCCAAGTGTATGGTGCATCTATGGGGCCGACTGGGCATGGTGAACCAATTGCATCATCCTCATCAAGAAGTTGGAATAATAGTAGTCAAAGGGAGTTTTTTGGGATCCGTGAAGTAATATCGTCTATGGTGGAGTCCCATGGCTCTCAACGCTCACCCTACAAGTGCCAATGTGGCCCTCTGGAGGGATAAGAACCTATATAGGGAGACCAAGCCCCAAATCGAAATCCACTTGTAATCCTCCATAATATCCAATGCATCCTGTTTCCCTCCAATACAAAAAAATCATTATAATAATCAAGTAAAAGAGCTTGCAAGTCATGGAATCAATGGGGGACTTCATGGTTGCATGCCCTTCCATAATGGGCTTTGGTATGTACAAGTATCTCTAAGCTCAATAGGGGCTTAGCCAAGGATCCTATTGGGAGGTTTTAACCTCTGGAGGGGGTGACATGTTTGTGGTACAACCCTCAAATGGTAGGTGGAAAGTGATATAATAATGGAATGGAGTTGGGATCAGGGGAATTATCCAGACCACATGTCAAGGTTTAAGGGCAGTTATAATAAGGGAAGCCCACACCTGGGTATATGAGTGTAGAGGGAGAAATTCATGGTACATGAGTTACATCAACCTTTTTTTTCCACCCTTCATCATATGCCTTTTTCCTTTTATTTATTTTCTTCATAACTGTTGAGGGCTCCAGGGGATGAGAGCATGATGTGTAATATGTAGTAGTGAATACCCCTTTAAGGTGAGGTGGTTTATCCCCCACCTGGCATTGGGACAATCATGGGTTCCTTAATGATAGAGGGGGGTCATATAGGGCCCATATGGACTAGGGTGATGGTCATGGAGAAAGAGTAGAGATCATGTATGGTTTTTTTCCCACATGTTAAATGTGTATGTCCCAGCCATGTTTTACATTTTGTGGTACATTTCCTATTGAGAATGGCCAAATTATGTTTTTTCATTTATTTTTAGTTGCATCAAGATCTGTGGAATTTTTCCAAGCCCAACCCATGGTGTCAACAAGGGGAAGGGAAGGCTAACCCTATGTGGACCTCCTGGAGACATGTCAACTCGGATGGGAAAATGGATGAATGGCGATAAAATGAGTGGGAGAGGAGTGATGTAGGTGGTATCAAGAAGTGGGACCAAGCAACCAAAATCGAGATTTTCCATGTAATGCCAACCCAAAATCCAAATGGTCAATAAAGGAGATCTAACGAGACTAGAATACAAGGGTAATCATGACATCGAGAAGTGGAGACAATAATACAAGCATAACCCACTCTTTCTATTGAATCCCCCCACCAATCCATGCCCAAAAGTTTCCATGATAAGTAAGGAACATTTATCAATTATACCTATGAAAAGTGATACCTTTGGGGTCAATAGACCCACCTTCAAACATACATTCACGAAAAGTTGTTGAGGGACCACATGGCTGGCTCGGGTGGTGGATAAAATGACACATTGATCTATCTGGTGGCTCCAAGGGTTTGATGGCTACTGGCTGAGGACCATCTAGGAGAAAAAAATTCTCCTATATACACTACCCACAAGCGGTGGCTAACATCTGGCTCCAACTGGGAAATGAGATCTCAGGGAAGTGCATGAAGCTACTCGGACGAGAGGTCATGAGAATACTAGCAATCTCTTGGCACCTTAGATGTAATATTCCAAATCTGGAATAGCTAGCAAGGCATGACTGGAAAACGCATTTTCCAGTAATGGCTGCTACAAGAATTGAAACCAAGAGCTGGATCCCTTAGAAAAAAGTGTCTAAGTGCTAAATCCAAGAGGAGGCTCCAAAGAAATCCTTCTAAGGTGGTTAAACAGATCTCCCACACTTAGATGTCCTCAGAAAGCGCCCGGTGAAGTGACTACAACAATACTTGAGCAAGGATTGAATACACAACGTTATTTTAAGGAGCCATGACACATGAAGATGCATATAGCTGATCAATGTATAATATAGCAGCAAGAGAGTATAATGCTTTGAGGAATAACTCACTCAAGCTAGGCAATGAAAGCCTCAATAAGACATGTACACCAAATGTGACAAAACAATGCTACATAAATATGACCTAGCTATGACAGCACTGTCTATAGGAGAAATTGCAACATATAATATGAAAATACAATGATATGACAATGATATCTCAAGAAATGTGGGGGAGCAAGCTCTCAACCCCTGAAAATAACTATACAACAATCCTAAGAAGGATTAGCTGAAATACAAGTACAAATAGAAAATCTGCAGAAATGCCAGAGTTGCTGGGTAGTAGTTGCAACTCAAAAACTGATACAATGTGGAGATGGCTGAATAATATGTCCAATATGCAGCAAACCTCCCCCAATGGATTTCCTAAGTACAAGGCTGATCCTAATACTGGAAATCTTGCCCTCCAAAATATCAGTGCAACCTCTCACTACAGATGCACTCTAGAATAACGCAGTCAAGGCACTAGACTGCGCTGTAGGAGATAGAGAATACTTGGCCTGGTGCCAAATATGTGCAATCAGCTCAGAAACCTCCTTCACTGACCTCATGGAGAAATAGGAACTCCCTCCTCTAAAAGATAAGCCAAGGGAAGGTGCTATGGAACCCTCCACTGCAACACCCAGCAACACTACGTTATACTTCAGTAGAAATAACGCAGTGACTGAATAATGGCTTTGGCCTTGAGCCAAGATGTGGAGAAAATGAAGTGCAATCCTTCAAGAGGCCTCTCAAGAAGGATAGGAAATCCTAAACAGGAATCCCTCGTGCTAAGCAGCACTGCAACTCAGCTGAATAGCCATGACTGCAAATATGTCTAAGCAGACAAATAATCAAATGCTCCAAGATGTCTCACTATGGCTGCCTCTTCCTCCTTTTATGCAAGTGAATGCCTCTTTGCCCTGGACCCCACACATTAGGGTTTCTTCCACATGTAATATTCCTCCCTCTCAAACTGCATTGTCTTCTCATGCAAGCTACACCTCTTAGGCAGTGTTGTTGACTTGGTCAAACTTGACCTTGTCCTCATGCAATTTCCCCTTTTCACACTGGAAGGTACAAAATTAAGCTGCTCCATTGATCCTTTTCACATTATGAAGGATCTTATTCCTACTCATGGGCCTTTTACCCATTTTATTCATCTCCTAGATGACATAAGCAAAAATTAATATTCCAATTTGTTGCTTGCAAATTTTGGAATATTACAATCCTCCCCTCTCAAAGATTGCTTGTCCTCAAGCAAGTGCAAGGATAGACTTAGTTATTTTATTTTCCTCTCCCTGTAGCATCCATGTATGATGATCTCCTCCAAGGAAAGTGATGCTATATCATCAATCAAATCTCCACATTGCTCCTCCTCAGCATGCAAGTCAGCTATCAAGTCATCATCATGTAAAAGTGAAATACTCAAGAGGCCAGCAAAGTGATGTCTAGAGGTCCCCTTGAAGAATGGGATCTGAAATAAAATGGGAACTATCTTTCCCATATGAATCCTCCATCTCTAAGCTATGAGCCATGCAAAATGAGTCACCTTCCAACTAGGCAACTCCTGAAAGCTGTCATCCACCTTTGGCTCCAGCAAATTAGGTGGGATGAAAATCTGCACATGGTAGACTATGTAGCCTACCCCAAACTGTCCATCTCTCCACTTATGATAAGTGTAGAGTGTTGGCTATCCATGGGCTGCAATAATTTGGCCCTAAAGTGGAAAAATGAGGACTAGACCTCCAAAGATCTCTCCCCCAACGCTGCAAATCAAGCTGGCCCAAGTATCTCCATATATGATGAGTTGGAAGTCATCATCATATGGCATCTCCTCCATCATATGGCTCACCTCATAAAGAGACAAATGTGCTATCAAGGTGACCATATCATATTCCAGGCTCCCCTTAGAACATGTAGTGTAAAAATTGTGAGGAATTTCTCCCTTAAAGGACACATTCACCCCATGTGTCTCTCTCCCAAGCATGCTCCTCATAAAGACAGCAACAATAAAACCATAGGGAGAAAAAATGAGAATCATACTTGCTGCCATATGCAACAAATGAGAAGGACAATGGTCCCTCAAATGCAACCAGCGCAGCTTGACCCTCAACTTCAATAGAGACCGATAAAATAAGTGGCTTCTCAACCACTTGCCTTTTGCTCCAATCTCCTCATAAGTATGGAGGAAGTGAATGATCTAAGGTGTACAAAGAGTATGCCCTCCATGATATATCTCTTCCCTAAGTCCTCCTAGGGAATGCCCATCAATCCTGCTTATGGACTAAACTAGACCACGAAACTCTAAAGAAAGAATGCTCCTCCTTGGAGCATCATCCTGCACATGTATGGTTAAGGGATGCATATATACATTATACAAATGATCATGTAAACAACACTGAATAACCTTACCATATTTTCTGCTCATACAAATGGAGTGGCTCATAAATGAGTCCCCTCTCATCCTCAAAGAGAATAAAGGTGGTTATGTTAACTCCTCCATCTCTATGCAATCCATGCATCTCCTCATATGCTGATATATCTCCTCCTCAAAGCCCATCCAAAAATACCCCTCCATGATGGTGTGGTATGCTCTCATAGAATGTGTGTGGCTAAAAAGGAAATCCATATGTGTTGCTTGTAGCAACTTATCCTTGAGCTTGGAAGCTCTAGGAAAGAATATCCTACCATGATAGTAGATGACCTCATCTCTGATCGAGTATCCCTCCTCATGCAACTGGCCATCCAAAATCATGCAAGTAAAAATATCCTTGGAATACTCCACCAACAGCTGGGAGTTCCAATAGGGATCTATCCTCCTTAGTGACAGCGCTGATGATATCTCCTGAAGAGCATCTATCATATGGTCACCATCTTCTTTGACATCTCCCATGCCAAAGATGAAATCTGGAAGGCTTCTATCCTTCCCCTGCTGCTTCGTCCATAGCGCGGAATCTGAAATGGAAGTGGGTACTGATGATGTTGAGGGAATGCTCCCTCTCTCCTTGAGTCTACCCAAGACTCCCAGCATTGTATCAAGCTCTCCCAAGGTTTCCACCCTCCTGAAATCAATGAGTGGTGCCTCAACATGCGAAGCATCCATCCTACTCTGTTGATCCAGTGGTCTCCCTGGAAAAATTTCTCCACGCAATGAGACATAATCATAAAGAGGTGACTGCATATATGAATGGAGAAAATTCTCCATGCTTCCATTGTGCAATCAAATCACCTTCTTAGGTGCATCAAGCTCCAGAAATGGATATGGATGTGTACTCCTCATCACATGATGCTGGGTCTTCTCCCTATCTCCTCCTTGTGTCTCCATGGTCCCACACCTCCTCAACAATTGCACAGGTATAGTATGACTTGTGCCTTGATCTCCACATATGAGATCCTGGGGACTTCCTTGCAAAGATGCAAGCATCCCTCTCCTTGGAGCATGAGCTCCTCCTTCCTCTGCATGAGGTACTAGATAATCTCTATATATGATAGCGTTGTTGCCCTCAATCTCTGCAATGTGAGTGGGCAACCCTCCAATGATTGGATCCCTTTTTGAAAAAGATATCTCCATGCTCTCTTGCCCAAAAGTGTGAGAAGAAGGTTTCTTCTCCGGCAAAGTATGGTGCAATTTTTCATGAAAGGTTTTTGTTTGAGTTTTCTTGTTTTTCTCCACCATATGTGTTCCATGAATCCTTCTATCAAATATTTTCACTAATGCCTTAGTGAAACTAGCATAGGATGCAATGTTTACATTTCTTAAAAGAAAAGGATTCAAAAATCCACCAGGCAAAAGCCTTACCTCTCAAATGTAGCACTGCAACTTTGATGGCTTTATCCTCTGACATTTGGTGCTGCTGCAAGACGGTATCTAACTCCTCCACCCAAGCTTTGGCTGAACATACAGGTGAACCCTCAAAGGTAGATAGATGAAATATATCCTGCTACTCTCTTCCATTCACCTTCATCTTGCAAAACTCTGAAAAACTGAGATGATCTCAGAATTTCTGAGTTTGAAACTCATACTCTTTCAAGAAATCACTAAGGGTTTCCCTCCTAGCAACCTCTTCTTCTCTTTACATCTCTCTTCCGGCAATCCTGGGCATGTGACTGCACTGTACAAGATGGTGTGTAGTTGCTTGCTCACACTCCTTATGTGCAAATCTAGATTTTGCCTTTGGTACAAACCCACTTGGAGATTCTTCACACATCTCCTTCCGGATCTCCTTGAACTCTTCATGAATCATATGTACAGATTTAGGAAGAATCTTATTAAGCTTATCCCCTTTTTCTTTTTCTTCTCCAAAAGATGGATTCTTTCTCCTGCTTATTTCTTTGTCTCCTTCTCAATGAGAATAGGAAGTGCGGGGGTCTTCCTCTTCTTTCTGCTTATCCTCCTTGGGGAGGTTCTTCATGGATCTAAAATATGATGAGATAAATCCCATCCTCTTCAATCTTCTGATCTCTTGGGCTTAGACTCACAGGCTGAGCCAAGACTATGTTTTGATACCACTGTAATATTCCAAATCTAGAACAGCTAGCAAGGCATGACTGGAAAATGCATTTTCTAGTAATGGCTGCTATAGGAATTGAAACCAAGACCTAGATCCCCTAGAAAAAAATTTCTAAGTGCTAAATCCAAGAGGAGGCTCCAAATAAATCCTTCTAAGGTGGTTAAACAGATCTCCCACACTTAGAAGTCCTCAGAAAGTTCCCGGTGAAGTGACTGCGACAACACTTGAGCAAGGATTGAATACACAACGTTATTTTAAGGAGCCATGACACATGAAGATGCAAATATCTGATCAATGTATAATATAGCAGCAATAGAGTACAATGATTTAAGGAATCACTCACTCAAGCTAGGAAATGAAAGTCTCAATAAGACATGTACACCAAATGTGACAAAACATTGCTACATAAATATGCCCTAGCTATGACAGCGCTGTCTATAGGAGACACTGCAACATATAATATGAAAATACAATGATATGAAAATTATGGCCCAAGAAATGTGGGGGAGCAAGCTCTCAACCCCTAAAAATAACTATACAACAATCCTAAGAAGGATTGGTTGAAATACAAGTACAAATGGAAAATCTGCAGAAATGCCGGAGTTGCTGGGTAGCAGCTGCAACTCAAAAACTGATACAATATGGAGATGACTGAATAAGATTTCCAATATGTATCAAACCTCCTCCAATGGATTTCCTAAGTACAAGGCTGATCCTAATACTAGAAATTTTGCCCTCCAAAATGCCGGTGCAACCTCTCACTGTAGATGCACTCTAGAATAACGCAGTCAAGGCACTGGACTGCGCTGTAGGAGATAGAGAATACTTGGCCTAGTGCCAAATATGTGCAATAGGAACTCCCTCCTCTGAAAGATAAGCCAAGGGAAGGTGTTGTGGAACCCTCCACTGCAACACTATGTTATACTTCAGCAAAAATAACGTAGTGAATGAATAGTGGCTTTGGCCTTGAGCTCAGATGTGGAGAAAATGAAGTGCAATCCTTCAAGAGGCTTCTCAAGAAGGAGAGGAAATCCTAAATAGGAATCCCTCATGCTATGCAGCAGTGCAACTCAACTGAACAACCGGGACTGCAAATATGTCTAAGCAGACAAATAATCAAATTCTCCAAGATGTCTCACTATGGCTGCCTCTTCCTCCTTTTACGCAAGTGAATGCCTCTTTTCCCTGGACCCCACACATTAGGGTTTCTTCCACATGGAATATTCCTCCCTCTCAAACTGTGTTGTCTTCTCATGCAAGCTAAACCTCTTAGGCAGCGTTGTTGACTTGGTCAAACTTGACCTTGTCCTCATGCAATTGCCCCTTTTCACACTGGGAGGTGCAAAATTAAGCTGCTCCATTGATCATTTTCACATTATGAAGGATATTATTCCTACTCATGGGCCTTTTACCCATTTTATTCATCTCCTAGATGACATAAGAAAAAATTAATATTCCAATTTGTTGCTTGCAAATTTTGGAATATTACATTAGACATGTTACCTACACATATCAAAGACCAAGCACATGGGGTAGCATGATTTCATGGTGTCTAATGATCACCCATGCTTAATATTAGGTCGTAAAAATCAATAGTAAAATGAAAATTCAATCTACATGCAACTAATATACCATGAGAAATATCATGTGGTGTCAGTTGTAATGAGAAACCCGACATTCAATGCATCCTAGCCTAACATGCATATAGTAAGGCTAATACTAAGTGTAATCATAAATCCATTCTAACCAATATATCATCATATCACTATATATATGCTTGTTCGTGTGATCACTCATGAAAAAAAACCCAAAGCGAATGTGGACATAATTAGATGGAAGGTGAAGTGGGTGGGAGGTGGGAAAATATGATTTCAATTCGAGGTAAAAGGAAGCCCTAGAGGAAGGAGAATAGCTCAATCTAGAAGTGTGGGGATTTCCATCCAAGTACACAAAACTTGGAATGAAATATCACTCTCAAGAATTATCTGTCACGGTCATTGCTTAATATATTATGCTTTGTAGATGCCACAAGGTCGTGATGAGAGGGGAATGAAGGCTGAGGGAAAAAAGGAGTGGCAAAAATAGGTTGCTCATGGTGATGGTCACATTGGAGAGGGGAGGTTGTGGAGTGATCATAATCTCGAGGGTGTGTCAAAGGAGATAAAGTGTATTCAATGAGAGGTTCTTCCTTGAAACCATACTCAAAAGGGGGAAAGGGCTTGTGGTCACTTGATATCATATGAAAAGGGGTGAGGGAATCACTTGTGGAAGACTTAATATGATGAACAAGAGGAAAATGCAAAGGGGAGGGTGAAGTATTATATTTAACGGGTTTTTCCTCCTCAAAATCACAATCTAAGGGCTTAAGTGATTTGAAGATTGAATCATAGGGAGGATAGGTGGGATCCTTATCTATTCAATAATTATTAATATCAAATATTGAGTCTCCCCAAAAACTAGAATCAATTACCTTCAATTTCCCCTTTCATGAATGGGAAAATAACATTTCTCATTTCCAAGGGTATTGATGGATATGTCATCATAAATAATGCTAGAGAGAAAAGGAAGACCAATATCAACCTCATCATCCTTATCGATGTCATAAATGGGAGCACAATAAAATTGAGGACCAAAAATTTCCCATATCTCCTTTTCAATGTGGAATAAATCTCCAATGTCATCTTACAAGGGTCTAATGGGATCACCTTCCTTGAGTTTCTCAAAAGGAGGATCATCGATAGTATTATCCTTGAGAAAGGTAAGGTTAGTATCAACTTCACTTTCCATAGACTCGTTATTCTCTATGCATGTTGTTAGAACCATTATTTTTATTTTGTGGATCCAATGGTGACTCATCCTCCTACTTATCACTTAGATCATCAAGGTTATCTCCCACTTCTTCAACAAGTAGAGCTTTATCATAGGTAATGGAAGGTGGGTTCTCTTTAGAAATTAAATGGGAACTTAAGAATTCACCTTTTAAGACATATTCATCCTCAACATTTCCACCAAGATCCTTTTCAAGATTACTCATCCCATTTACTGACTCATGCACAGAAGCATCTCTGAGAGCCTCCCATTCTTCATGAGGGATTCCACCCCATATTTCTAAGAAAATACCTTCAAAAAATATCATATTCAGTTGCAATCTCATGAGGGAGGCTATCATACCAATCTTTAACTTGAACTTCAAGTGATAAATCCAACAACCTCATTGGTAGTTCATTATTATTGATCCTTATTGGGGCTAAGGCCCAAAAGAGGTCATCAATATGGACATTGGGATCTTGATCAAGACTTCATTTGAACCTAGTCATCCAACTGATCATCCATGACTTGATTTCCGGATGATCTAGAACTTCATCAGGATTAATGTTATTATAGGGAGAGGGAGGGAAACTATGCTGCTTGAGATAGTCCATTTTTCTTGATTTTGGGTATTAGGATTAAAATGGAGTCTCTGGTGTGAATTAAAGTGCCTTGATAGATTCTTGCTCCACCCTACAAGCATTCAATTTGAGCTCAATGAAGAACTAGGGATTATTTCTTCTAATGGAGTCTCCAATAATAATATGTCAATGTGTCATATGGGGAACAAAACACATGTTTCATGTCCCCGTAAATGGTGCCAAAATGTTACCGCTCAAACTAGAAGGGGTCCTAGGAGGGGATGCTTTTAGGGAAACTACTAGATCAGGAGAAACAACGGAGCGATATCCCACTTCCACCTCAAATAAGGCTCCCTTCTCTTTACAAAATTTCACTGATGGGAGGAGACCTAGTATAATAAAGATCATGATAATGAGCGTAGCAAAGAGAGGAAAAAAGGTGATCCTAAAGGCCTATTCACAAGAGAGGCACAAATATATGGCTTTCTTGCTTGGAAAGCAAGGTGAAAAGATCTCTAAGAAGGGCTAGGAGGATTTCAAGGGATAGGGTTTGAATATATGACTCACAAAGGAGATTCCTAGACCCCAGAATCCTTGTGGAAATTTGGTTTCTAAATGGTCTTTGAAGGATAATACTTGATAAGAAGTGGGACCACATGAGACCAATTGGACCCAAAATTAGGTCAATGGGATGGAATTGATCAATCAAGGGTTTACATGACCTGATTGAGGAGGAGAAAGGGATAAAATGATAAAATTTCTTTGAACTTAATGAAATGATCCAAATGATGTCACTAGAAAAAAGAAACCAAAGGCAAGAATCAGCCTAAGAGATAGGGCTTGAAATATCTCAAGATACCACCGTCGGAATTGCTTCAAATTTGGAGGGAACCTAGGAGACACACTATCACAGTAGAGGGAAAGAGATTGAACTTTTTGGATGGGTGAATCATGAGAAAATTTCCTATGTCACCTATATAGGCTAGGCCTAGAAAGAGATAGAGAAAAAGGTAGAGAAATATACTTTTGAGTGATCACCAATAAAGGATTAGTGCCTAATCCTTTAGGAAATATGGACTCAAATAGATTCAAATTCCTAGAATGAATTCACTTAGTCAAGGAGGCCTCTAGAACAATTTATCATGGCATTAGGGCATGAGAGCAATTTCTTCAAGATCTTTACACTTATATTTAAAATATATGATGACTTATTGAGATTTAATTTCAATGAAACATCTCTAGGAATATTCAATCATTCATACATGGCCCATAACATGATGCAACACTATAAAAGAACAAATTTCCACAATCTCGCATAAGAAAAGAAGTAAATTTCAGCCTAATATAGCGAGCTCCCCATCAACATGCATGTAACATAATAAATAACAAGAAAAAAATTAAAAAATGACTTACATGTAAGAAATAGTATATACAATCATCATTATATGCCAATAGTGAAGCTCCAAGACAAAATGAAAGATATCCAAACATAAAAATTCATCCATTCACCCAAATTCGTCCCCCAAGACGGATAGTGAAAATATCGCAAGAGAGAATGATCCAATCCAAGTGATGAAGAGAGAATGAATCAAATAATGTCTATTTATACGATGTCTAATGAGTTCAATTTAGCTAATTTGGCCTAATTTAGCCCCTAGAATAAAATAATGTGCATAATAGCAATAAATTTTGGTGACAAGCCCACCAAATAGCATAATAATACATGAATAAGCCTCTTAAGATGGTTGAATGATTAAAAAAGTGAGTAATTGGGCCTTTGAGGGGGGTTAATGAAGTCCAAAGGGTGCCATGATGTAGAAATTGACTCCCAACATAGTGACAATGTGGTTGGCCCCTTGTTTTCCAAGTAAGAACCTGTGGTTCTCCCAAGTGGGTGTGAGGGAACAAGGCCATCCACATGGATCTCCAAATGGATCATAAGTGCTATTAGACCATCTAAAAGGGTTGGAATGATGAAATAAGCCCTCCCTCTACAGTGGGGGACAATCCTATGTATCCTAGAACATCTTCCAAGTGTATAGTTCGTTTGTGGAGTTGGTTGTGCATGGTGAACCAGTTGCACCATCTTCATCCAAAAGGTGGAATAGGAGAAATAAATGAGCATTTTTTGGGATCCATGAAGTAATATTTCCTATGGTGGAATCCCAAGGCTCTCAACACTCACTGTACAAGTGTCAATGTTTCTGTTTGGAGGGATAAGACCCTATATAGGGAGATCAAGCCCCAAATCGGAATCCATTTACAATCCTGCATAATATACATTGTGTCCCCTGGCCATCCAATAAAAAAACCATTAGAATAATAAAGTAAAAGAGTTTACAAGTTGTGGAATCAATAGGGCACTTCATGGTGGCATTCCCTTCCATAGTGGGCTTTAGTATGTACAATGTCTCCAAGCTTAATAGGGGATTAGCCAAGGACCCTATTAGGTGGTTTTAACATCTAGAGGGGCTGAAAAGTTCATGGTAAATCCATAAAATGGTAGGTGGAAAGTGATATAATAATGGAATGGAGTGGGGATAAGGGGAATCATCCAAACCACATATCAAGGTGCAAGGGTAGTTATAAGAAGGGAAGCCAACATTTGGGTATATCAGTGTAGGAGGGAGAAAATTGTGGTACATGAGTTACCCCAACCTTTTTTTCTCCACCCTTTTTCATATTCCTTTTTCCTTTTATTGGTTTTTCTTCATAACTGCTCGGGGCTCCAAGGGATGGAAGCATGATGTGTAATATCTAGCAGTGAATACCCCTTTAAGGTGGGGTGGTTTATCACCCAACAGGGGTTGTGACAATCATGGGTTCCTTAATGATAGAGGGGTCTCATCTAGGACCCACAGGAACTAGGGTGACGACCATGGATAATGGGTAGAGCTCATGTTTGGATTTTTCACACATGCTAAATTTGTATGTCTCAGCCATATTTTGAATTTTGTGGTACATTTCCTATTGCGAGAGGCCAAATTATGGTTTTATTTTCTTTTTAGCTACATCAAACTTAGGGGCATCATTCTAGGCCCAAACCATGATGTGGACAAGGGCACGGGAGGCTAACCCTATGTGTACCCAGTGGACACATGTGGAGCCAGATGGGGAAATGGGTGAATGGGGCTAAAATGAGTGGAAGGGGAGTGATGTAGGTGGTATCGGGAAGTAAGACTGTGCAACCAAAATCAGGATTTTCCATGTAGTGTCAACCCAAAATCCAAATGGTCAATAAAGGAGATCCCACATAACTATAATACAAGGGTAACCATGACATAGGGTAGTGGAGACAAGAATAAAATCCTAACCCACTCTTTCCATTGAATCCCCCCACCAATCCATGCCCAAAAGTGCCCATGACAAGTAAGGAAAATTATTCAACTATACCAATGAAAATCCATACCTTTGGGGTCGGGAGGACCACCTTCAAACATATATTCTTGACAAGTGGTCGAGTGAGCACATCCCTAGCTCGGGTGGTAGAGACAATGGCACATTGATATATCTAGAAGCTCCAAGTGTCTGCTTGTTTTCGGGAGAGGACCATCTAAGAGAAAAGTTTCCTCCTATATACACTACCCACAGGTGGTGGTTAACAAGGTCGATGGCACTTCCTATTGTGGATCTTAGTACACCTCTTCCTCTCCATTTTCAATGGTTTTCACCTCCAGTTTTTGTTCAATGGATGGTATGCATCATCCTTTTGGATGTTTTTTAACAATTTATGACACTAATTACTCATTGAGCTTGTAGGTGCACTTAAATCATTCATCCTTTTGGTCTGCATGGGCTTGTACATACATGTGGTGTTGTGTGGCATGGAACTTCGCCAAAAGCTTGTAAGCTTCAATTACTTATACTAGAATGTGCAATACCTTCAGAATAAAGTGATTGATGACTTGCTTCCAAATATAAAACTTGACATTGGAATTGGTGTAGCACTTCTTGTTCGAGGTCTACTATAGGGACCCAAACCTTGATGCGACAAACTCCAAATTTTCCAGTAGTGGAAGTTTTTTATCCTTGGGAACTTTCCATGTTGTCAAAGCAACAAGGATAAAAAGTCACGTATAGTGGAACTTTGTGTTCCTATCTTGTGCCTCTAGGAAGCCCTGCATAAATTAATTAAGGAGGAATATTTCCCATTTCATTTGTATGCATGTGATGCACTTTAACACTACAACTAGTACTCCCACAAGGAATTGATCCTTTCTACACTTTCTGATAAACTTTCATTTATTTAGATGTAGCCCTGTGGCCCATAATTGTGTTTCACAAACCTGCGGATGCCCCGATTGTGCTAAAATTGACGAGTATTTTTTTTCCTGCAAATTGGGGGAAATTGGTGCAGTACACAACTTCATGATCATTGTATGTTACCTTTCTACCATGCCGATCATACCGTCTTCCTTGATTACCCCTAGTGGAATTGGAGTTGTTATTAAATTATACTTAAACTCATTTGGCAATTGAGTCATAGGTTTGGAAATGGGTGCAAAGGGTAGCACAGTGTGAGTGCCCTTTGTCCTCGATTTCTTTGGTGTTGAGGAAGAGGCCATGGTTTTGGTATCTCGTATTTGAATGTCCTCCTATAATTTCTACTATTCTCTAATATCTCTTATTTTCTCTTCAACTTTAGCTCCACAATTGAAAATACACATAAGGAATGTCAAACTAGATGAAATAATAATTATCTATGTTCCTTACATGCCTTTCCAATTGCAATAACTTTGGGTTATTTTAGCATAATATTGTAATAATTTCATCGATCTCACACGGGATGGTTCTCTATGTGGGAAATCCATTTTTTTGACCTAACCAAGCTAGAATTCATGTCAACAACATTCATTTAGAGCCTTCAATCTAGAATATATTTTTCCTTTAATAACTTTAATGTTGTTTTGAATAAAATTACATGGTGTCCAATCCACGTGGATGACATACGTTTTTTCTAGAGCCTTTTTTTCACTTTCCCGATTCCCATTATTGTCATCGACTATCAACTATATTCCACATTCTAATTTATTTACAGTACCATGTCCTCCATTCGACTGCCTGTTCACATGACCGCATGGTGCTCTTAGTGGGCGGTGCATCACCTCTTTTTTTATGTAACCATATCACAAAAAAGATAAAGAAACGACTTCAAATTAGCCTCTTTGAGGGGGAAACCTCCTTTACATAACATAAATGAACAATTCTTTAATTATACAAATGAATAGACCTACTTGATATATATAGGACTCTAAGGGGTCACAATGTAATTAGATCCTACATAACAATAATAATGTAAGGACAAAACTATAACAATAGTGGGCTTCTATGGGAATAACAATAACAATATGGGGGCTACATGGGAACAAAAATAATAATAGGGGACTACACTAACAATAATAATAAATGGGATACACTAGTATTATATGGGACCTAACATGCCCCTCTCCTCAATGCTTATGCAGTTATGGATGCTTCTGTATAAAATTCTCATCCTCCCACGTGGAATATTCAACATGTAAGTTCTTCCACTTAATGAGATACTTTGAAATGGATTGATTTCATAGCTATCGAGTCCTTTTTTCCGTGACTTCTTCAGGATCTAATAGGAATTTTCCTTCTTTGTAAAGTTCTAGAAATATTGTTTGAAATAGGATCTTGTCACTGATAACCTTTTTTAAGCATGAAACATGGTAAACTGGGTGTACTCGGGAAGATTTAGGAAACTCCAATTTTTGTGTCATAGTACCAATGTTTTGCAACGCCTTGTAACGATAAAGACCTTGTTAGCTTGATTGAGGTACATTTGTTTGTATGGTTGTATCTGTAAAAATATCGAGTCACCTAAATAAAAAATTCTTTCATTGTGATGTTGATAGGCCTATTGTTTCATTTGATTCTACGTCAGAGTGAGGTTATCCTTTGAGAGTTGGAGAACTTGTTGTTGATGCTCGATATGATCTTCCACTACTTGAACCTTATAATTTTCCCTTCAATATGATGTGATGGATGGTGGGTGATATCCATAAAGTTCCATAAATGGGATAATTTTTGTTGCAGTATGGAAGGAAGTGTTATACCACCATTCAGCCAGATGTAACCAATTGACCCATTGTGTTTGTTTATCAGATACGAAGTTAAAAATATCCTTCCAAATTTTTTTTGCTATGTCATTTCTCCCATCGGGTTGATAATGGATTAGATAATGCACAAAAGTGTGCATACTTAGTAATTCTATCAACTACCACCATGATGACGCTCTTTCCTTCAAACTTGGATAAACCTACGATCAAATTTATTGAGAACTCCTCCCAACGTTGACTTGGAATGCTTGAATTTTGTAACAGACCAGGGGTCTTAATAGTCTCAACTTTATTTTGTTGGAAAACCAAACATTCCACCACAAACTTCTGAATATTAGATTCAAGGCCATCCAAAAAAAATCCTTCTTAACCATGTGGTAAGTTTTTAAAAATCCTTAGTGTCCTCCTAAGAGGGAGGTGTGCAATTCCAAAAGAAACTTTTGTTTGATTTGGTAATTTTTACATATATATATATATAAGTTATTTATGTACCATAATGAATTATTTTTCCATATAAATGTATCAGATGTATTGGAATCTTGCTGCAAATTTTGAATGAGTTTCCACACCTCTTCGTCATTCTTCAATTCATCCCTTGCTTTAGTTATCCAAACTAGTTGGATAATAGAAATGGCACATAGAAATGATTCCACATCCTCGTGATTTCTTGAGAGTGCATCTGCAACAAATTTTTTCCTCCCTTTTTTGTATATGATTTCAAATTCATAACCCGACATCTTGGTGTGTTATGAAACCAACTCCAAAAATAGAAGAAAAGAGAGATCAACACCTTACAAATCAGCCTCTTTGAGGGGGAAACCTCCTATACATTACATAAATGAACAAGTCTTGGATGATTCAAATGAAAAAACCTCCCTTCTATATATAGGAGTCCATGGGGTCAAAATATAATCCTATCCGACCTAAAAATAATAATGTAAGGGCACAACACTAACAATAGTGGGGTTTTATGAGAAAAAATAATAATAATACGGGGACTACAGGGGTACAACAATAAAAATAAGGGGGCTACACTAACAACAATAAGGGACTACACTAGTAATATAGGGACCTAACATGCACCTATCCTTCAAAAGTGTTGTCCTCAACACTTGAGTAGCTCTGGATGCTTCTGTATAAAATTCTCATCCTCCCATGTAGAATCTTCAGTGGGTAAGTTCTTCCACTTGATGAGATACTATGAAATTGATCGATTCCGTAGATGTCAAGTTATTGTTTCTATGACTTCTTCAGGTTCCAATATGATTTTTCCTTCCTCATCAAGTTCTAGAAATATTGTTTAATCTGGAAGTTTGTCACCTATAACCTTATTTAAGCATGAAACATGGAAAATTGGGTACACTCGAGAAGAAGCGAGAAGCTCTAATTTGTATGCCATAGTACCAATATTTTGAAACACCTTGTAAGCACCATAGTACTTTGGCGATAAATTATTATCCTTCTTATCTGGCTTGAGGGAAATTTTTTTATATGGTTGTAGCCGTAAAATACCCAGTCTCCTACATCAAAACTGCTCTCACTGCGATATTGATATGCCTATTGTTTCATTCTATTTTGTGCCAAATTTAGGTTATCCTTTAAGAGTTGGAGAACTTGTTGTTGATACTTGATGTGATATTCCACTGCTTGAACCTTAGAATTTTCTCTTAAAGATAATGTGATGGAGGGTGGATGATATCCATAAAGTGACATAAATGGGGTCATTTTTTCTACAGTATGGAAGGAAGTGTTATACCACCATTCAACCAAAGTTATCCACTTGAACCATTGTGCTTGTTTATCAGATACAAAAAAACGAAGATATCCTTCTGAACATTTGTTCACTATCTCAATTTTCCCATCGAATTGAGGATGATAAGATGAGATATGGGCTAGTTGAGTACCCAAACAAGAAAATAATTCCATCCAAAATTTTCCAGTGAAAATGGGATCTTTGTCGCTTACAATAATCTTTAGGTTTCCATGTAGCTTTTGAATTGTTTCCATAAATGCAGTAGCAACTGTACTTGATTTAAAACGATGAGATAATGCACAAAAGTGTGCATACCTGGTAAGTCTATCAACTACCACCATGATTACACTCTTTCCTTTGGACTTAGGTAAACCTGTGATAAAATCCATTGAAACCTCCTATCAACGTTGACTTGGAACGGGTAAAGTTTGTAGAAAACCCTGGGTCTTAATTGTCTCAAATTTATTTTTCTAGAAAACCAGACATTCTACCACAAACTTTTAAATATCAGATTTAAGGCCATCCCAAAAAAATCTTTCTTCCCCCTGTGGTAAGTTTTTAAAAATCTTGAGTGTCCTCCTACAGGAGAGTTGTGTAATCCCAAATGAATATTTTGTTTTATTTGGGAATTATTACAAAGATATAAGTGATTTTTGTACCATAAGGAATAAATTTTCCAACTAAATGTATCATATGTACTGGGATCTTGCTGCAACTTTTGAATGAGTGTCCACATTTCTTCGTCATTCTTCAATTCCTCCCTTGCTTCAGTTATCCAATCTAATTGGATAATAGAAATGGCACAAAGCAATGCTTCCACCTCCTCATCCTTTCTTGAGAGTGCATCTGCAACAACATTTAGCTTCCCTTTTTTGTACATGATTTCAAAGTCATAACCCAACATCTTTGTGACCCATTTTTTCTGCTCTTTTGAAGATAGTATTTGTTCCAAAAAGTGTTTAAGACTATCATGATCAGTTTTTACCTTGAAGTGTCTTCGCATTAGGTAAGGTCGCCATTTATTTAGTGCATGTAGTATTTCCAACATTTCATTCTCATAAATATATTTCTGTAAATACTTTCCTTTGATTGGATGACTTTCAAAAGAAATGGGTCTTCCTTCTTGCATTAAAACAACACCAATTCCATTTCCTGAGGCATCACATTCCTCAATAAAGGCTTTTGTGAAGTCTGGCGTAGCTAAGACCGGTGCTAGGCACATTGCCTCTTAAGATGTTCAAAGGCCTTAGTTTCTTTAGGAGTCCATGAAAATGCATATTTCTTCAATAATGTTTTTAGAGGTGCTGCTATTCTCCCATAATTCTTAACAAAATTGCGATAATACCCTGTTAACCTGAGAAATTCTCGTAACTTATTTATGGTTATGGGTACTTTCTATTCCTTAATGGCTTTAATCTTGTTAGGGTCTACCTTAACAACCTCTTGAGATAAAATATGACCCAAATATTCCACCACTTGTACTCCAAAGAAACATTTGGAGGTTTTTTCATATAATTGTTTCTCCTCCAATAGTTTAAGCACCATGTCAACATGTTGAAGATGATCCATCCAAGACTTGTTGTAGATTAGTATATCATCAAAAAATACTAACACAAATTTTCTAAGGAAGGGTTAAAAAATGGAATTCATCAGCCCTTGAAATGTAGAAGGTGCATTGGTAGGCCAAAAGGCATGACCAAAAATTCATAATGACCCTCATGAGTTCGAAATGTTATTTTTGGAATATCTCTAGTCTTCATTCTAATTTGATGATATCTTGGACGAATATCCAACTTGGTAAAATAAATTGCTCCATGTAATTCATCCAATAATTCATCAATCACAAGAATGGGAAATTTATCTTTGATAGTGAGCTTATTGAGCTCCCTAATGTAATTCATCCAATAATTCATCAATCACAAGAATGGGAAATTTATCTTTGATAGTGATCTTATAGAGCTCCCTATAATCCGAACACATGCACCATGATCCATACTTCTTGTGCACTAATACTACTAGAGCAGAGGAATAACTTTGCCTAGGTTAAATTATACTAGCCTATAACAATTCTGCAATCATACGTTCAATTTTTCTCTTTTGGAAACAAGGATATCTATAAGGCTTGATGTTTGGAGGAGCACTTCCTAGAATCAAATTAATAGAATGATCATGATCACGAATAGGTGGGAGTCATTTGGGAGTTTCAAACACCTTGGAATGATTGTCCAAGAATTTTTGGAGATCTGGAGAAATAGATGATTTTCATGTTGGAACTTATAGTGAGAATAATTGTGCAATTACGCCTCATTGTTCTTTCTTCAAAATATTTCTCATGACATTAGAGTTTATTATATTTCTCAGCTTCCCTGTCATACCACATAATTCAACTTCCTTTGCTTCCAAAAACAAATTCAAGAAAATTTCTTGAAAATTAGAAGCTATCGTCCCCGAAGATTGTAACCATTATACTCGTAGTACAACATCAGCACCTCCCATTGGAATGGAAAGCATTTGACTATTCAATACATATTCCCCCATTGTTAGCTTGATATTATGGAATTTTCCAGATCAATTTATAGTCCCTCCATTTGCCACTATCACTTGACACTCTGGTGTTGGGTATAGGAAGCAATTCAATTCCTTGGATACCTTACAATGAATAAAATTATGGGTACTACTGAATCAATCAACACTATTACATTTTTCTTCTTGATATGTCTTTTTATATTAAGAGTTTGAGGAGTGGTAATTCTTGCCAATGCATTACAAGTTATGGTTGGACTCAATTCTTCTTTCTCTAGGGTTGGTTCCTAGTGTATATCCTCTTCTTTTGAAGTTTGTTGTTAATTTTCTTTCTCCTCTTCAAAATCTATGTAAAATAATTTATTCTTAGCACACTTATGACCTTTAGTGTATTTTCTATCACAACCGTAGAAAAGCCATTTTTCTCTTTTTTCTTCCAATTATTGTGGTGTCAACCTTGTAGCTTGTGGAAGTATAGGAGTAGCAACATTTCCATCTTTATATATGTGAGTGGTAGGCTTCCTTGTCGCCATAATTTTACTTTCAATTTTTCTTGCCAACCTGAATGCCTTCCCCAATGAATCAAGTTCCCAAAGGCAAACCTCATGTTGGATGTTATCCTTTAAAGTCCCTATGATGACATCAATCCTGTGTTCCTCTGGAATGTCAGTTACCCTTATATTCAATTTTTGGAAGTCCTCAATGTGATCCACCATTGAACCCTTTTGTTTGAGATTTATCAATTGGCTAAAGAAGGTGTTTCTCTTTTTATCCTCATAATGTGTTATCATTTCCTCCGCAAAAATTGACCAAGTGACAATTTTTTTACGAGAGAAAAGCCATTGATACCATACAAATGTATTTTTTTCTAAATGTAATGTTGCAATGCATACCTTTTGTGTGTTTTTCACATAATGGAGATCAAAATATTACTCCATCTATAGTATCCATGTTATGGCATCCTTGCCATCAAACTTCCTCATATCGAGCTTTGGAATATGGTGGGTCTTCAATCTAACATTAGATTTTATGAAATCACAATTAACATTTATTTTGTTCTCATCATGAGTTTCTTGTACTACCTTTTCGCCATTAGAAATCATTTCCTATATCAACTTTGTAAAACCTTCCTTCAAACCCTCCGTGTCTGCTTGTAGATCATTCTTCATGTCTTCCATGTTGTCTTTCATTTTTTATATATCTTAGCTTCCATGTCATCCATATTTTCTTCCTTGCCATCCATCTTAGCTTCCATTCCATTCTTCAAAACGTCCATGCATTTCTTCAAACCATCCAAATTAGCTTCCACGCCTTCCTTAAAAATTCCATTTCATTTTTTGTTTCTCTTTGCGAGAGAGAAATTTGGTGCACTTGGTCTTGTAATTTTGATATATCATGTTGCACTTCTTCCTCTTCATGAGTCATAGCAGAGCTTTCTAAGGGCTTAATGGGTGTTGAATTATTTTTAGAACCCAATATTGATATATATGCTTCAATATGCCCTTGGAATCACTTCAAACTGATTTTTCAAACAAGACTTATGCAATTTGAAAAAAAAAACACAAATTTTTCTTTCTTTTGACGAGCTCGATATCGAAACTGATGTATCTCTGGAATTTCATATCCTCAAGATTTTATATTTGGTCCTTTAGTAGCCCTCTGAATTTTCTTTCGAATGCCACCAGTCTAACCTCATTTAGATTCTTCAAGGCAAAGTTATTTCAAATATCCCGCAATGGCCTAATTATGGCTTGGTTCAGTAGAGAGAACTTGTATGGTATGCCACATGTCACTGTTTCCTCCTTCGGATCTAAACCTGATACAAAGTAAACTACAGCCTGTTTACATTTGGCCACTTTTTATAGAATTCCAATCCAATGCTCATAGAGAGAATTATGACGATTTTCCAAGGTCACCTCTTTCAAATGAAATTCTGGATCCTGCAAAAACCCTAACTTCCATAGATCATATCTCTGAAAATATTGTGAACCAAGATCTGAAATTTTTACACGGTGTTCATCAATATTTCTTCAAAAATTGGTTTTTTTTATCTTCTGAACCTTCGTAGAAAAAATTTTATAGAGGAAATTCCACAATGACCTGTTTGAAGTAATTAAACCCTAGAATCCAAAGCTCTAATATCAAATGTTATGAAACCAGCTCCAAAAATAGAAGAAAATGTTGGCAATATGATTCTTGTGTCTTAATATATTGTCCTTGATGGAAACCTAATTGATGAGTTTCCTTTTTATAGCAACTATTTGAAAATATAAAAATGATGTTTCTAGAGGTCAGTTCAGATGTGACAGAGAAAGGAATTTCAGTAAGTGCTAGAGAAATGAAAAAGGTAATATTTCACAATGTATATGCAGGTTTGATGAAGGCAACTCGCATACATATGTAGGTTTATATACAGGAAACCCGTGTATACATCCAGAATTATTATATATGTATTTTTTATGAAGATAATTCGCGTATACACGCGGGTACGAAGAAGCCAAGTCGCGTACGCCTTTTGTGCCCTAAAATTATGATGCTAGGGGGCATTACCATGGTTTTAGTCCATAGTATTGAGCGTTGTGTCATATTTTTTATTCCACCCAAGAATACCGTCGGCACTTGTGTTGTTTTGGCTCATGGTATTGATAAAGGCTAAACCTATATAAGGAGAAGAAGATCATAGTGAAAAGGGTGTGCATGAGTAAGGGTTTGAACTAAATACTTCTCTCTTAAGTATATCTGCATGAAATGCTTTTTGTTTTTATTTGTAGATATGAAATTATGATGCACCTATGGATATAATGATGGATCAAGATCTCTAGACCTGAAATGAATATGTACTTTCATGATCTAATTGATGAGAAGTTTGGATTTGTGACCAGGCATATGTTTGCTGAAGAGAAGTGAATAAATTGGGTAAGATCTGAAACCTTCTACAAAATTAATATTTCTATATCTATACGTGAGTTTTTCACAATGAAAACACGTATACACGCGGATCTGTATTAGATAAAGCGTGTATTGAAGTCAGGGTTTTCTGAAGCTTTATGGAGAGTTTATATGTTTACTGCTATTATATTTCTATTGTCTGTTAATGAAGTCTTCATATAGATCTGGGTTGTTTGAATACAGTATGTGCTGCTAAGTTGAATATATACAAATCTGATCAATGAATGATTAAACATGATTATTCATGCTGACTGAATAAGGGTTCTGCAAATCTGAAAAGATATATGACTGAAAGCCTTAGATCTGTTTCTGAGACTGATCAAATTATGGAAATTCAGTATTCACATATCTATACGCAGGTTGGTGTGTAGGAAAGCGCGTATATAGGCAAGTTCAATGAAGTGAAGTAGCGTATGCATTTAAGATAATGAATGATCAGGGTCAAAATTGATTCTGCATGTTTCTAAAATCTGGGTTTATTATTATTTTCTCGTTATAGTGGTCTCACTATTTTGTTTGAAGTTTGGGTTAAGTTTACTGGTGTTGATCTTTATGCTGAGTTTAGTTGAAGAAGTTGGATCCAGTGTGAAAATTTATGAAACCTGGTCTACATTGGGTCTGAGGGTTGAAGCCTTCAGTGTGGAAGTAGAAACTTCCTACTAGTAGAAACTAGTGTTCTGATCAGGGGGTTGTAGATCCCTTCCAGTAGAGGTTGTTAAATGAGAGCAGGGGGTTGGAGCTCCCTTCTAGTAGTATCTAGAGAACGAGAGAAGGTTGTAACCTTTTGTAAGTAGATTCCTAGGTACTGATATGAGTCTGCATCAGTACAATATTTTAATAATTTTTCCATATAGTAAATATTGAAGACAGAGACAACAATAGCGGTGGTTTTCTCCCGAATTGGGTTTCCACCTTAAATCTTGGTGTTAATGTATGATTCTCGTGTGTGATGATTTATTCTGTTATTACTGCACTTATTTACTACTTAACTATCTGATGCATAACCGATGGTCTAGGTTAAAGACTGCTTCTGAATGTTTACCTAAACAGTAAAGTTATTTGTGTATATGATAGTTTCTGTTTGGAAAGTCCATACGCTGCTTGTGTTAATCAAAGTTGCGTATGGAAATCAATAAAGAGAAAAGTAAAAATATTGTGATTATTTCAAATACTGATACCCCCCCCCCCCAAGTATTTTTCCCAACAATTGGTATCAGAGCAGGTCCTTCTGTATAAGTTTAATTGCTAGAAGGAAGATCATCTAAGATGAGCAATCAAGATGGGACATCATTTATCAGAACACCTCTCTTCAATGGAAGCAATTTAATATTCTGGAAGACCGTGACAAGATCCTATCTTCAGTCTCTTGGAGCATATGTATGGGAGCCTATAGTTAAAGGTGGTTACCAATATCTAGACTTAGTTCTAGCAGATCCAACAACAAGGAAAAACTATGAAACCAATGTGAATGTTGTCAATTCTTTATTGGGGAGTTTGACTGAATCAGAATTTGTCAAAGTGATGTAGTTAAATACAACAAAGGAGATATAAGACAAAATCATTCTGAGCTATGAAGGTGATGCCAAGGTAAAAAGCGCTAAACTCCAAACTCTCAGAATTCAATATGAAAAACGTAGAATGCATAATGATGAAAGCAGTGCTAGTTTCTTTTTACGTCTAGATGAGATTGTAAATCGTATGAGAAACCTTGGTGAAATTATAACTGACACCACTCGGCAAAAGAACAAAGAGAATAACTAGGTAAATAATGACCACTTCAATTCAACGACGAACAATAACAGAGGTATCAATCAGCAAGTAAACATCAATAGAAGGTTCCATGATTGTAGAAATTTCTTCTTTAATGGAAAATGTTTATCATGTCATAACTTTGGTCATAAAGCTGCTCAATGTGTTGCATACAAAACAATCATGACTAGAGAAGCAAGAAAGAAAAGAAATGAGACTGGAATAAAGAAGAATACTTATAACAACTTTTCTCCTCTTAAAAATGAAATCGAATTTTCTTATTGCAAATACTTTGGACATGAAGAATCTGAATGCAGGAGAAAATTTCAGCCAAAAGAGCATATACCCTCAAACTCCAAGGTATGGTGAAAGAAAGACTTACAGGTTGAAAGTTGTGGCATAGATTTATTTGCAGAAGGAGAAGAAAATCAATGGTACATAGATAGCTAATGATGAAAACACATGACAGGTGATAAAAATAAACTCCTTTCATACAATGCTTTATATAAGGAAAATAATGTTACTTTTGGAAATGATTCTCCTGCTATCATTATGGGTAAAGGATCTTTTTTTCTAAAGGAAAATGTGAAAGCTAACAATGTTATGTATGTGGATGGATTAAAGCATAATTTGTTGAGTGTGACTTAAATGTGTGATCAAGGAAATGAAGTTGTCTTTAGTTCAAAATAATGTGTAGTTCGTGAACTTGACACAGGAAAAACAGTAATAAAAGTAACTAGAACACCAAGAAATCTATATATATTTAAAGGTGGCCAAGAGAAATTCTATTTAGGTAAATCTACAGAAAATTGGTTATGGCATAAAATATTGGGACATTTGAGCTTCTCTCAAATAAGAAAGTCTAGCAGACTCAAAGCTTTTCATGATCTACCCAACATCACTCTGCCTAAAAGTACCATATGCAAATCATGCCAATTTGGTAAGAAAAATAGGGTTTAATTCAATGCCAAAGAAGGATCATCAAGTAAGCCTCTTGAACTTATACATACTGATCTATGTGGTCCTGTAAGCAAAAAATTGCCTTGTGGAGAATAATACTATATTCTATTTATTAATGACTTCTCTAGAATGTGTTGGATCGGGTTACTGAAACATAAAGATGAAGCATTTGAAAAATTTAAGATCTTCAAAGCTTTGGTTGAAAATGAATTAGATATAAAAATCAAATGTCTTAGATCTGACCGAGGAGGAGAATATACATCAAATGAATTATTTGATTTATGTGAACATTATGGCATAAAAATACAATTTTCTGTAGCTGGAACTCCAAAACAAAATGTCGTGGTAGAAAGAATGAATAGAACAATCTAGAAAATGGTTTGTGCTATGCTTGATGAATCTGTAACTCTCAATACCTTTTGGGGAGAAGCAACACATACTGCAATAAATATTCTCAACAAGGCTCATGTTCATGTGAACAGTGATAAAACTCCTTATGAGATCTAGTATGGTAATCTTCCCACTGTGAGGAATTTAGTTTTTTTGGAAGCAAATGTTTTATCAAGAAAAATGATGAAAAACTTGGTAAGTTTGAGCCTGAAGCAGATGAAGGAATATTTCTTGGTTACTCTTCTAGAAGTAAATCATATAAATGTTACAATAAAAGACTTCGAAAGATTGTTGAATGTATTGATGTTGTAATTGATGAGTCTTTCACAACTCCTAAAAGGGAAATAACAACAAAAAATGAAGATGATGATGATGTATATTTTCCCTCATCAAATAACACAATATAGAAGGCGAACCCAATGAAGCAACATAAGAAGATATATCATAAAAGGCTCCATCTAGGTATGTTCAAAAGAATCATCCAAAATCTCAAATTTTGGGAGAAAAGGGATCATGTGTCCAAACAAGAAGAACTCTTGTAGGATCCTCTAGCTATCTAGCATTTTTATCCACTATTGAACCACAAAATGTAAATAAAGCTAGTAAAGATGAATGTTGGATTCAAGCCATGAATGAAGAACTTGATCAAATTGAAAAGAATCATACTTGGGAATTTGGTTCCAAGACCTCATGATAAAAATGTCATTGGAACAAAATGGATATTCAAAACCAAGTTAAATAAAAATGGAGATGTTATTAGGAACAAAGCTAGACTTGTTTGTAAATGGTATGCCCAACAAGAAGGTATATACTTTGAAGAAACATTTTCACCTGTAGCCAGACTTGAAGCCATAAGAATGTTTCTTTCTTTTTCAAGTTTTCAACAATTCAAAGTTTATCAAATGGATGTAAACTCTGTTTTCCTCAATGGTGATCTAGAAGAAGAAGTTTATATAGAACAAAAAGAAGGATTCATTCTAGGAAATGATGAAAAAATTGTTTGCAAACTTAAAAAGGCTATATATGGTCTCAAACAGGCTCCTCGGGCATGGTACTATCGTCTTGACAAATATCTTCTTCAACAAGGTTTCAGAAAAGGATTTGTTGACAGTAACTTATACACAAAAATTGAGAATGATAAATTGTTAATTATTGTTGTGTATGTTGATGACATCATTTTTGGAAGTAATGAAGAGTCCATGAGTCAGAAATTTGCTTCTGTTATGCAGCAAGAATTGGAAATGTCATTACTTGGGGAACTAACATATTTTCTTGGCTTACAAGTGCAACAAGAAACATATGGCATATTTCTATCAAAAGAAAAATATCTCAAGCAAATTATGAGGAAGTATGGGATGGAAGACTGCAAACCTGTAAGTACTCTAATGGTAACTGGATGTAGCCTCAGTTCTCATGATGATTCTCCCATGGTGAATCAACCAGAGTAAAGATCTATGATTGGAAGTCTACTTTATCTAACAGGGACAAGACCAAACGTTATGCATGCAGTTGGGATTGTTGGACGATTCCAAGCTAATCCAAAAGAGTCACACCTTCAGGTTGTAAAAATAATATTCAAATATCTACAAGGGACTCAAGACTTTGGTCTATGGTATCCAAAGAATTTTGATCTCACCCTTCATTCTTACATAGATGTTGACTGCACTGGAAATGTTGATGATCAAAAAAGAACTAGTGGTGGTGCATTCCATAAGGGGCCCTGATTAGTATCTTGGTTCAGTGAGAAACAGATTTCCATTACTTTATCTATAGCAGAAGTAGAATATGTGGATGTCGCATCATGTTGCATACAAATTCTTTGGATGATGCAGACATTACAAGATATTCAAATAAAATGTTCACCTCCCATCTCCATCCTATGTGATAATACAAGTTCCATCAGCATCTCGAAGAATCCTATTATGCATTCCAAGACCAAGCACATTCCTATCAGGTACCACTTCCTAAGAGAACAAGTGCTTGAAAAAAGGTCAAATTGGAGTATGTTCCCTCCAAAGAACATGTTGTTGATATATTTACTAGACCTCTTCCTAGGGAAGCATTCGAATGTCTTAGAAAGAAGCTAGGATTTATCTCTGTTTCTCTTATTTCTACTTAATTCCATAAGATTAAATTCGATATGTGGGTTTAATGAAGGCAATTCGCGTATATACGCGTGTTTCTATGTATAAAATCGTGTATGGGTTTTGCTGATAGAAAATATATGGGTCATCTTTCAGAGCAGTCTGTGGTGTTGTTGGGTAAATCTTTTTATTCTGGTATTAATCTTACAGTACCTCTCTTTGATATTTATCTCCTTGTTGAAAATTCTTTGATGAATTGGTTGTTGAAGGTGTTCAGGATGCACAAGTTTAGGGGGAGAATTTTCCTTGCTGAAGAGGATGCATTGTTGGCATTATGATTGGTTGTTGTGTCATGATATCCTATTAAACAGAGTCATATCTGTTATTTGATGAAAATATCATGTTGAGACCTATGATGTAAATTTTTCATATTCAGTCATGTAAGGACTTGTTCAAATTTGTAAACCCACTTGGTTGGGTAATTGAGTCAATATGTAAATCCTCTTGGTTGGATTCTTGATATAATTTTTATGTCCTTGATGATAGTACAGGTCATACTTTATTGAGTTAAAGAGTCATGTATTTCACTGAAATTATGTCTGCATGTGATCAGGAGGAGCAATCGTCTGCCCTATGCTCTTGATGTCAAAGGGGGAGAATGTTTGGTGTTTGAGTAATGTTTATGTATCTACAAGATGTGCTGATCAAACTCCATCATGGTTGCCATCATGTCCAAAGGGGGAGATTTTTGGCAATATTATTCTTATGTCTTAATATGTTGTCCTTGATGGCAACCTACTTGATGAGTTGTCTTTTGATAGCAACCTATTTGTTAAAGATATAAAAATGATGTTTCTACAGGTCAGTTCAGATGTGACAGAGAAAGGAATTCCAGTCAATTCTAGAGAAATGAAAAATAATATTTCACAATGTATATGCAGGTTTGATGAAGGCAACCCACATACATACACAGGTTTGTATACATGCAACCCGTGTATACATCCGTAATTAGTATATGCATAGTTTTTATGAAGAGAAATCACGTATACACGTGGGTATGAAGAATCCAAGTCTTGTATGCATTTTTCACTCTAAAATTATTATACCAAGGGGCATTACCATGGTTTTAGTCCACAATATTGAGCATTGTGTCTTCTTGTTTATTCCGTCCAAGAATACCATTGGCACTTGTGTTGTTTTGGCTCGTGGTATTGATAAAGGCTAAACCTATATAAGGACAAGAAGATCATAGTGCAAAGGGTGTGCATGAGTAAGGATTTGAACTGAATACTTCTCTCTGAAGTATATCTGCATGAAATGTTTTTTGTTTATTTGTTGATCTGAAATTATGATGCACCTATGGATACAATGATGGATCAGGATCTCTAGACCTGAAATGACTATGCACTTGCATGATCTATTGATGAGAATTTTAGATCTGTGACCTGGCATATGTTTGTTGAAGAGAAGTGAAGAAATTGGGTAAGATCTGAAACCTTATGCAGAATTAATATTTCTAGATCTATACGTTGGTTCGTCACAATGAAAGTGTGTATACACGCGGATCTGTTTCAGATAAATCACGTATTGAAGTCAGGGTTTTCTGAAGCTTGATGGAGAGGTTATCTGTTTACTATTTTTATATTTCTATTGTCTGTCAATGAAGTCTTCATGTAGATCTGGGTTGTTTTAATATTCTATGTGCTGCTAAGTTGAATAAATACAAATCTGATCAATGAATGATTAAATATGATTAATCATGCTGATTGAATAAGCATTCTGCAAATATTAAAAGATATATGACTGAAAGCCTCATATCTATTTCTGAGACTGATAAAATTCTGGAAATTCAGTATTCAAAGATCTATATGCAGGTTGGTGTGCAGGAAAGCGCATATATACGCAGGTTCAATGAAGTGAAGTAGTGTATTCATTTAAGATAATGAATGATCAGGGTTGAAATTGATTCTACATGTTTCTGAAATCTGGGTTTATTACTGTGTTCTCGTTACAGTGGTCTCACTATTCTGTTTGTGCTGAGTTGAACTGAAGCTATTGGATCCGGTGTGAAAATTTATGAAACCTGGTCTACAGTGGGTCTGAGGGTTGAAGCCTTCAGTGTGGAAGTAGAAGCTTCCTTTCAGTATAAACTGGAGTTTTGATCAAGGGGTTGTAGCTCCCTTCTAGTAGAGGCTAGTAAATGAGATCAGGGGGTTGGAGCTCCCTTCCAGTAGTAGCTAGAGAATGAGAGAAGGTTGCAGCCTTCTGCAGGTAGATGCCTACATACTAATATGAGTTACATCAGTACAATATTGTAAGAAGTTTTCCATATAATAAATATTGAAGACAGAGACGACAACACCGGTGGTTTTCTCCCAAATTGGGTTTCCACCTTAAATATTGGTTTTCATGTATGATGCTCTTGTGTGATGATTTATTCTGTTATTATTGCACTTATTTAATTCTTAACTATATGATGCATAACTGATGGTATGGGTTAAATAATTCTTCTGAATGTTTACCTAAACAGTAAAGTTATGTGTGTATATGCTAGTTTCTGTTTGGAAAGTCATGTACATACATTACTTGTGCTAATCAAAGTCACGTATAGAAATCAGTAATGAGAAAAGAAAAAAAATATGATTATTGAAAACACTGATTCACGCCCTGCCCCCCCCCCTCCCTTCCCTCTCAGTATTTTTCCCAACATAAAAGAGAGATAAACGCCTTAGAAATCAACCTCTTCGAGGGTGAAGCCTCCTTTAAATTACATAAATGAACAATTCTTGGATAATTCAAATGAAAAAACCTCCTTTCTACATATAGGAGTCCATCAGGTCACAATATAATCCTAGTTGACCTAGCAATAATAATGTAAGGGCACAAGAATAACAATTGTGGGGTTTTATGGGGCACAATAATAACAATATGGGGACTACAGGGATACAACAATAACAATAAGGGGGCTACACTAACAACAATAAGGGACTACACTAGTAATATAGGGACCTAACAAGGTGACCCATTTTTTGTTCTCTTCTAAATATAATATTTTTTCCAAAAAGTATTTTTCACTATCATGATACGTTTTTACCTTGAAGTGTCTTCCCATTGGGTAAGGTCTCCATTTCTTTATTTCATGTAGCATTTCCAGCATTTCCTTCTCATAAATAGGTTTGAGTAAATGTTTTCCCTTGATTAGATGACTTTCAAAAGAAATGGGTCTTCCTCATTGCATAAAAACAACACCAATTCCATTTACTAAGGCATCACATTACAAAATACGTTTTTTTGTGAAATTTGGTGCAATAATTCCACAATATTCAAAATAATTAAAATTCTAAAACTTGGATTAATTCCTACTTATCTATTCTAGAATGTAACTGTTCCTCAAATTTGGGAATTTCTTTAGGTTTAGTTGGTTGAGAGATTCTCTCCAAGTAGTTAGGCTCCTAGATTAGTGTGTGGTTGAGACATTCTCTCAACCAAAGATATTGTGTCCAAGATAGATGCACTATCTTGAGACATATTCTTGATATATTTATTATATGATTATCATCATTCGTGCGTGAGTGAGATGCAATATACATTAATGCTTGAGAAGAATTTTCTGCCATGTTTATGTCTCTAATATTTTATTTATGTTTATTTAATTTTCTTTATTTGGTATCAACAAATAGTTCTTGAGCTTGCATTTGGTGAGTAGGGTGACAGTGAGAAGTCGTGAAGTAGTCTCCAGACCCTTCTTCTTACATTGTTTTCTACCTGCACGATCAGGCAGATAAGTCAGCTCATATTTCTTTTCCTTCTGATCACCTGGCTTGTTGAAGCCTCTTGAATGACCCTATCCCATGATTTTTCCCTTCCAGTTCCTGCTTGATATGCATGACCTTAAAATTAATAGACTTAATGAAATGAGAGGACCGTAAAAAGGCTAGTGTTGAGAAATATGTGGGAATGAGTGAGGTAAAGTGATGTTATAATATTATATTTTAAGAGAATGGAGAGTATATGAGTGATAAGTGATTTTTTGAGTATGTATTTTTTTTAAGTGGCATTGAAAAATGGAAAAAGGTTATGGAGTTATTTTCTGTATATATAAAAATAAGAAATTTTTTTTTTTAATATTTTTAGAAGGGATGGAGTGATAAGAAGTTAGGATAATGTCATTTTAGAGTGAAAATTGAAGGATGTTTTTTTAGTTTGGTAGAAAGTTTTTAGTCACTCATTTCCTAAATAATTTTTTTCAGTGGATATGTGACAGTGTTTAAAAGGAAAGAAGAAGGAAATTTTATATTTTGGCGTGCCTAGAATTGAATGAGTTCAACTGAGTCATAAAAAGGCATTTGAACATGTTATAAATCATTAACTTTGGCGCATTTTCGGTGGTATCTAACACCCTCATCCTATTGAAGGAAAAATAAAGCGATCATGAAATAAAGCGAGCATGAAAGCAAGCGAGAGTGTTAAAGACCAAAATGGGTAAAGGAGGAAAAAATGTTCAAAGTGCAGAGCTAGAAATTAAGGAATTGAAAGAGTGTAATGATGAATTGCACAAAAAAATCAAAGTACTTGAGTGGAAGTTAAAGCAAAATCAAGACTTAGTTCATCAAATGACTATCACATTAGAAGCAAAAAAACATCTTCAAAATGAGCTAGATATGAAATAACAACTCATTAATGCACTCGAGATAAAATTTGGTACAGAAAAAGATAAACTTGATGCACAATGTACATAAAAAGATAGATGTAGTTTGTGACATAAAAGACCTCATCCAAATAGTAAATGCAAGTTGTCACACAGATGAACTCATTCAACGTATTGATGAAATTTGTGAAAAAAATTATCCAATCCACCAAGTTGATGTAAGTTGTGACACAGATGATATCATCCATCAAGTTATGCTACTAAATGATGCAACTAGTCATACTAAAGTTATAATTGAAAATTTTGATGCATCATGCAATACAGATGAATTGTTAATAGAGATGAGTGATGTTGAGTGTGATACATATGACTTAATGAATCAATCATAGAATATCAGCAACGGTAGTAGGTGTGAAGAACAACATAATGGTATTTCCAAGAAGGTGATTAGACATTGGGAAGAAATTTCTTTCAACAAATATCAACATGGCTTGGGATACAATAAAGAAAACAATTTTTATGTTCCATATTTCTCAAAACTAGTTCAATTTGTTAGTGTAGGTTTTCTAGAAAATACCCATAATCATGTTAAGTGTAACCATTGTAAGAGAAATGATCATATGGAGAGTAAATGTTTTGATCTCCATACTTGTCACCATTGTGGCAATAAAAATCACCCATCATAAAAATGTTGCAAATGAAACCAACCACCCAGATTAAAGATCAATTATGCAGGGATTGATCTTTGGAAGTGGTCATCCACAATCAAGCAATTGTCTATGTTTTACCGCAAGATTCAATCTCACATGAAGACAAATATTGCATCCAATAGTGAACATATCGTACTCTCATGCACCTTAAATAGGGAGTACAATAGTGAAACTCTCCTACATCCAAAGGGGGAGAAGGGGGGAGTTCAAAAATCGAATGCAGATGATTGTCTCTCCTTTCAACTGACAAAGAGGGGAAATGATAATGGAATTAAAGATGGTTGTCAGACTAAAAGTTTCGACAACATCATCAAATCTGTTAGTGGGCATCAAAAAAGCAGCCAATAGGCATCATAAAAAAAAATCAATAAGTCCAAAATATTAAAAATAATTAAAATTATAAAACTTGGATTGATTCCTACTTATCTATTCTAGAATGTGAATGTTCCTTAAAATTGGGAGTTCGTTTAGGTCTAGTTGGTTGAGAAATTCTCTCCAACTAGTTAGGTTCCTAGATTAGAGTGTGGTTGAGATATTCACTCAACAAAAGTGATTTTTTCCAAGATAGACGCACTATATTGAGACATATTCTTGATATATTTATTGTATGATTATCATTATTTTTGTTTGAGTGAGATACAATATACATTAAGGCTTTAGAAGCCTTTTCCACCATTTATATGTCTCTAATATTTTATTTATATTTATTTAATTTCATTTATAGCTAAGACCAGTGCTTGGCACATCGCCTTTTTAAGTTGTTCAAAGGCCTTACTTGCTTCTAGAATCCAAGAAAATGCATATTTATTTAGTAATTTTGTTATAGGTGCTCCTATTCTCCCATAACTCTTAACAAACTTGCGATAATACCCTATCAACCCAAGAAATCCTCGAATATGCTTTAGGATTGTGGGGATTTTCCATTCTTTAATGGATTTATTTTTGTTAGGGTATACCTTAACACAATCATGAGATACAATATGACCCAAATATTCCACCTCATGTACTCCAAAGAAGCGTTTGGAGGTTTTTGCATATAATTATTTCTCCTGCAATAGTTTTAGCACCCTATGAACATGTTGAACATTATCCTTCCAAGACTTGTTGTAGATTAGTATATCATCAAAAAATAATAACAAATTTTTTTTAAGGAAGGGTTTGAAAATGGAATTCTTCAAACCTTGAAATGTGGAAGGTGCATTAGTAAGGCCAAAATGCATGAAAAAAAAAAAACATAATTACCTACATGAGTTTTGAATTTTTTTTTCAGAATTTCTTTAGTATTCATTCTAATTTGATGATATCCTAAACGAAGATCCATCTTGGTGAAGTAAATTTCTCCAAGTAATTCATCCAACAATTCATCAATGATAGGAATGGGAAATTTATTTTCAATAGTGAGCTTGTTTATCTCCCTATAATCTGGACACATATGCCATGATCCATCCTTCTTGTGCACCATTACTACTGGAGTAGAGAAAGAACTTTGACTAGGTCAAATTATACCAACCTCTAAAATTTTCGCAACCATACATTCAATTTCCCTCTTTTGGGCATAGGGATATATGTAAGGCTTGTTGTTTTGATGAACACTTCCAAGACTCAAGTGAATAGAATGATCATAATCATGAATAGGTGGGAGGCCTTTGGGAGTCTCAAATACCTTGGAATGATTGTCAAAGACCTTTTGGAGATTTTGAGAAATAGATGATTTCGATGTTTGAACCTCTAGTAAACATAATTGTGCAATTATACCATGTTTCTCTTTTTCCAAAATCTTTGACATGCCATTAGAGATAATTATCTTCCCTAGTTTCCCCATGTTACCCCTTAATTCAATCTCCTTTCCTTCCTAAATTTTTTTCATGAAAAGTACTTGAAAATTAAAATCTAGTGTATTTTATATCACAACTATAACAAAGCCCTTTTGCTCTTTTTTCCTCCAATTTGTATGTTGTCAACCTTGTAGGTTGTGGAGGGCTAGAAGCAACAACACTTCCCTCTTTATAGTTGTGAGTCATATAATTCCTTGTTTCCATAATTTTGCATTCAACTTTTCTTTCCACCTTGAATGCCTTCTCCAATGAATTAGATTCCCAAAGGCAAACCTCATGTTGGATGTTATCCTTTAAAGTTCCTATGAATACATCAATCATATGGAATATGGAATATCATTTACCTTGATATTCAATCTTTGGAACTCCTCAATGTGGTGTGTTGTTGAACCTTTTTGTTTGAGATTTATCAATTAGCTTAAGAGTGTATTGCTCTTTGTATCCTCATAATGTGCTACCAATTCTTCCTTAAAAATTGTCCAAGTGACAATTTATTTATGATAACAAATCCATAGATACTACACAAATTCATTTTTTTCTAAATCTAAAGATGTAATGCGTACCTTTTGTGTGTTTGACACATTATTTAGATCAAGGAATTGCTCCATCTGTAGTATCCATGTTACTGGATCATTTCCATCATATTAATTTTTGGAATGTGGCTAGTCTTCAACCCACTATTAGAGTCTCTAAAATCAAATGTTGTATTCATTTTATCCTCATAATTATTTTCATGGAGTACATTGTCACCACTAGGAAGCATTTCTTGTAACAACTTTCACAAACCTTCCTTCAAATCTTCTAGGTCCCTTTTCAATTATGTTTTTAAACCATCCTTCAAACCTTCCATTTTTGCTTTCAAACCATGCTTCAAACCTTCCATTTTTGTTTATATACCATTATTCAAACCTTCCATATTAGCTCTCATTTCATTTTTGGTTACCCTTTCCAAGAGCAAAATTTGTTGCACTTGGTCTCATAATTTTAATATATCATCTTGCATTTATTCCTCTTCTTCATACGTCATAGTAGAGCTTTCTAGTATATTACTAGGTTGGTCCATTTTTTTTGCTTCAAGTCATTTTGGAATGATATCTATGCTTCACTATGCCCTTTAAATCACTTCAAACTATTTTTTCAAAAAAAAGTTGTGAAAAATTAAAAAAATACACACCTTTTTCCTTTTTTTTAAGGGGCTCAATATTGAAATTGTTATATCTTTGTAATTTCGTCTCTTCAAGGTATAATTTTATTTTATTTTATTTTATTTTTTTTTTTTTTATTTTTTTTTATTTTTTTTTTTTTTTTTGTGGTAGCCCTCTAATTCTTCTTTCTAGCACCACAAGTCAGACCAAAATTATAGTCTCCAAGATAATTTTATTCCCAATCTCCCATGATGACCTGATTATGGACTACTTCTGTAGAGATAACTTGTACAGAATTACATGTGTCATTGTTTTCGCTTTCATCCCTAAAATTGTTACAAGAAGAAACTATCGTCCATGCAATTTATGTCGCTTTTTACGAAATTCAAATCTGATAGTTAAAGAGAGAGTTATGAAGATGTTCCCTAGGTCACTTGTTTAAGACTTAATTCTAGAGCATGCATAAATCCTAACTTATTTGACCCATATCTCATACAATATAGCAAACAAAGATCTGAAATTCCTACACAAAGTTCACCGAGACTTCAACTCCACGTGGTTGCAATTTCTGCTTCTAAAGCTTTGTAGAAAAAACGTTGTAATGACAATTACATGATGGCCTGTTTGAAGCCATGAAACCCTAGAATCCAAATCTCTGATACAAAATGTTATGTAACGAGATCACAAAAAATATAGATCAATGAATTCAAATTAGCCTCTTTGAGGGGAAAGCCTCCTTTACATCACATAAATGAACAATTCTTGAATGAAACAAATGAATATACCTCCTTGCTATATATAGGAGTCTAAGGGGTCACAATATAATTAGAGCCTAGATAACAATAATAATATAAGGACACAACAATAACAATAGTGGGATTCTATGGGCATAACAATAAAAAAATGGGGGCTACAAGGGCACAACAATAACAATGTGGGCTACACTAACAATAATAATAAAACCACTACACTAGTATTATAGGGACCTAACATCTTCACCATGATGGGAAAGCTCTATTTTTTTAGACCTGACATGCTATCCTCAGTGGTCACGAAGTCTTCATGGTTCTCTCCTTCTCAACTTCTCCAAGAAAACACAAAGATAGTAATAGAAAATATTTTTTTAACTAAAAACTAATCATATTTGAGATGTGGGTTGGTTTTCTTTGTATAGCTTCAATCGGATTCCATTGACAAGTCCCTTGAGGGGATCCCATTTAGTTTATACAACTAGAAATCTATTGCATTCTCATACAATATCATGAGATTTTCAATTTAGAATTTTTCTGCTTAATATGATGATCATAACATGCCTTCTCTCTGGTCTTTTGCACATTCTGGTGGAACACTACTATGAATCTATCTTCTTCCAGTTGCAGTAACTTTGTTAGTCATTGTTCTACCATGTTGGACTCTGTCAAATTTATTGTGAAAGCAATACAAATTCTAGGGACTATGAATTCCCTGGAAATTACTGCCTGCTTCCAATATACTAACTGAAATGGTCTCTAGCTTGTAAGTTTCTTGGACATAAAGTGGTACGTCAAGAACACTGTGGGAATTCTCAAGCCTGATTCATCCCTGTTCAAGCTACATACCTTCATTAATGTGTTATATAGAACTTTATTGAAGTCCTATATTGTGCATTCACATCAACATATAGAAATCAAGTTTATTTGCATGCATTTGAATCAAGTTAAGCAACAAAAGTGAAACAACCAAGAAAATGAATACCACGACTACAAGTTCAAGAAGAAGGGGAAAGCCAAGTAGAATAGAATGCACACAGTCCCTCCTCAAGCAATGAATTTTATCCCACCATTCCGCATAAAATAAGAAGTTTGAGAGAAATTTATGAATAGCTAGATGATGAATTGTTGTCTTGCCAACCATTAAATGTTGAAGAAACAATCAAAATGAAAAAAATGGTTGAATCTATGAATGAAGAAATTGTGGTAATAAAAAGAATGACAAGTGGATCATTATAGATCTACCAGCATGAAAAATAAGCATTGGAATGAAATGGGTTTATAAGGCCAAGTTTAAATGAAAAAGTGAAAATTATGAAGAATACAGTAAGATTGGTAGCAAAAGGCTTTACACAACAGCCTAGAGTAGATTATGAAGAAACCTCCACGCAAGTAGCAAGGTTAGATACAGTAAGATTGGTAGCAAAAGGATTTACACAACAACCTAGAGTAGATTATGAAGAAACCTCCACGCAAGTAGCAAGGTTAGATACTATCAGAACAATATTAACAATAACAACAAAAAATCATTGGCTAGTTTACCAAATGGATGTCAAATTAGTATTTTTAAATGGGATATTGACGGAAGAAGTTTATGTTGATCAAATTCTAGGATATAAACTCAAGAGTCAAGAGCACAACTTTTATAAGTTAGAAAAGGCTTTGTATGGTTTAAAACAAGCCCCCAAAGCATGGTACAACAAAATTGATTCTTATATGCTCAACAAAGGATTCAAACACAACATTAATGAATCCACTCTCTATACAAAAACAGATATGCAAGATAATATTTTGATTTTTGGCATTTATGTTAATAATATGATTTACATAGGAAATTTGTAGCTTGAAGATTTTCAAACAGTTATGGAGAAGGAATTTAAGATGACCAATCTTGGTCACATAAAATATTTTCTTGGAATATGAGTTGAACAATTCGAAAATAGAATTTTCATTTTCCAAAGAAAGTATGCAAGAGACATTTTAACAAGCTTTAGAATGATTGAATGCAAGCCAACAAACACATCGTTTGTCCCAAGAACCAATCTAAGAAAAAATGACAATAGTCCAATAGTCAATTCCACTTTGTACAAGTAGCTAGTAGGAAACCTAATGTATCTCACAACAACAAGGCTTGATATAATGTATTCAGACAACCTTATACTAGGTTTATGTAGTCACCCAAAGAAACCCATTAGAAAGCAGAAAAAAAATGATTTTAAGGTATACTGCAAGAATAATATAGTATGAAATCTTGTACATGGATTCCAACGACAATGATCTTGTTGGTTACACATATAGTGATTTTGTAGATATTGTTGATGACAGAAAGACTACCTTAGGATATGCATTTCACCTAGGTACAAGCCTAATTTCATGGACATCCAAGAAGCAACTCATTGTCTCCATTTCATCAACAAAAGAAGAGTATGTAGCAGTAACAAGAGAAACTTTCTAAGCAATTTGGTTAAGAATATTGATATGTGATCTTGGGCGTAAAGAGAAGAAGGAACCAAATCCTATTTTCTGTGATAATCATTCAGCTGTTGCACTTTCTAGAAAGCACGTGTTTCACCAAAAAAGTAAACACATTGACACACGGTTTCACTTCATCAAGAGCTACTCAATAATGGTGAAGCCAATCTTCAATTTTCCAATTCCAAAAATCAGTTGGTAGACATTCTTCAAAGCCATTGAAAAAAACAAGTTTTGAATTTCAAATACAACACTTCTAATTGTTTATGTTGAAAATTGTAATGAAGATGAAGTCAAAATTAAGGGGGAGCGGTGAATATAATTGTTGACTACATCTTCCAACTTTTAGGTAGTTTACTTTGTCAATAATTTTGTAGTGTAGTGCATCAATGCACAAGTAGTAGTTTGCAATAATGTGTTACTCAATATCAAAAAAGGTGTTAGAATAATTCAAACAAGTAGTTTTATATATTTTCTATGTAACCAGTTTTTAGTATGGTGTCCCAAAGTGGTATCTTAATGTGAGAAGAGCTAAGTTCCATTAATTTTTCAATCTAGGTAACTTTGTGTTTTACTGTATTTTATAACTCTTTCTCTTAAATTCCTACACTTTTAAACAAAAACACATCTTTCCACTTAAACCCACTTTCAAACTTAAATAATTTGAAAGTGAAAAAAAATCTTATATTTTATATTTCATCCAAAACAAACGGTCATTGGAAAATTTTGGGGGTTAATATTGGTAAGTGGACTAATATTCCATTCTTTTTCCTAAAAAAGGATTCCCCAATTTCAGTTCTTTTTAAAAATGATTGGCCAAATTTTATAGTATAAAATTATTTTAGGTTAAATAAGGCCAAATTTTATAGAGACTATACAAAAAATCATTATAAATTAGAATATTTTATAGTTTGCACATTAGCTACTAGTAAGATTCGAGGAGGTTTCTAAAATTTGAGATAAATTTACATCCTTCAAATTTTCCGTTGGACACAAGTGTGTTTGTCATGTATATGGATAATGAAAACACAGTTTTCTTAATTACTAGTCTCTTTAAATCTTCTTCCAAATGATGTTTTTTAACTAGCTAAGATGGCCAACAGACCTGGTTTTCTTCGGGCAGGTTGAAGTTATAGCGTTTTGATATGTAAACCTGTTTATTTTTTGATAAATAGAAAAATGGAAAGGCACTGCTAAACTTACAAAAAAAAAACCAGTTTGCTTAATCACTAGTCTCTTTAAATCTTCCTCCAAATAAATATATATACTGTAATAGGTGTCTCCAAATTGTTTATTTCAAATGAATTAGTTTGTCCAACACTTGAATAAATCTTTTAGATTTAGGAATTTTGTTTTTTAAACATTACTGGCAACTTCAAGACATTTCTACCCTGGGAAGACAAATTTTTTAATTTTAAATTAACATTATTGGTATCTGTATCAATGAAAGAAATTGTTACGTCTTTACCAGAGCAACTTCAAGACATTTCTACCCTACGAAGACAACAACGTTGGAAGGGTAATTTCAAAGATAGCTGAATACAAATACAGAGGTAAGTGTGTTTACTTCAAAAAGGGGCAGCCATATTTTTCATAAACTGTTTTGATTGATTGATTGATGTTTTTTGTTGTGAGATTGTTACTATGTTTATTGTGGTTTAAAATGTGTTTTTAATATATAAATGAATTCAACTTTTTTGAAGAGAATATATGTAAATGTACAAATTATAATATTTAAATTTACTATGCTGAACAAAATTTATAAAAAAATTATCCTAATTTTATAAAAAAAATCAAAAACATCACTCAGTTAGAATTCTCAAACATAATTTAACAAAACTGGAAGATTGAAGTCATTTAGAGGATTAAAATCACTTCTACCCGGCAGTTGCAATCTCTCTTTTGGTGGTGTCCATCGACTCTTGAGAAATGCTCTCTAACGAAAGAGGGACACCTCCAATTCCCACAGCCATTGAGTAGCAGGGGCAGCGATCCATTGCTAACCAGAGGACATCAAAGAAAACAAGCTGTAGAACAGAAGAGAAAACCACCAAAATCTATGCAAAGAAACGCGGCCAGAACACCGAGTAATAATCTCATACATATCGGTAGCGGAGAATTAACTGCTCGTATCAAATGAGGAGATTTTAAAGCCGAATGTGGGGAAATTATCTATACCTGATTTCTATAAATACCCTCCTATAAATGCCAGCATCCGTTATAAGCGATTAATACTCCACTGGATCCCGAATCTGCGCCCGGGAATGTAGGTTCAGGTAAACATTTAATGCGACTCACCATAATTTTTTAGGATCGATCTTCGAATTATGAATAGTTGAGGGGTGGCACAGCTATCTCCCCTCCTAATTACAACTCAACTCAACCTAATCTTCATGGGATTGAATTGAACATAGTGCTTCCTTTCTCTTTCTTCCATAACCATAATAATGTTCATGGGACTAGGTGAAGGTAATGTTGGTTCTCAAAGCCTATGTGTTCCTTTAGTTTATTGGCATCTTTACTGATTTTGTATACCTTCCAAGTACTCCTCGGATACCCCTACTCACCCTCTCTAGAACAGCATACAAGAATTGAATGGAGTATCACAAGCAATATTGACACATAATACATCGACCACTATAAGTTTTTCCTAATGTAACATGAACTTTTCAAATATAATAAATTCATCTCTCAGGGTATTTCCCTAATATAACATTATACTTAAATTATTTTTTTCATAATAGAACATAATACTCAATTCGATTGAGAAACAATTTTATTTTCAGGGTGACATATATTTAAAGATTTTAGATATAAATTTTTAGGATTTAAGTAGTTTACAATTTGTTTTTAGTTGACTTATGATTTGTTAGATATTATTTTTGGGATTCAAAAGTGTAAATCATTTATTTATGAACATTTTCATGAGAGGTAGTCGTAACTCACGTGTTTGTGTCAATCATCACTTCATCACTTCGGGGGCTTGCACCTAGTAACCGGGACTTCCTAGGAGATCACCCATCCCATAACACCTCTAGCTCAAGGGCGCTTAATTGTGGAGTTTTCCCCACAATCAAGTCCTCTTAGCTTGCTACCCCATTTGCAAAAACTTACCAAGTATTGTGCCTCATGAACCATTCAAGTAGAGCTCCCTTTACTCTTTGTATTTAAGTAAGACGGGTTTCTAAATTGCATTATGATTTGTTTTTATTGGTTTTGAATTAGTTTGTGGTTTTTTTTAATGATCAAATTAAAAAATAATAATTATATTTCATAATGAGAGAGAATTTGTTAATTTTTTTATTTATGAGATATTGAATTAGAAAAATACTCCATATTTACATATTTTATTTAGTATAAGATTAAATGAAGATTTCATTTCCTCTATTAAGACTTTGAGAGTTTCTATAGCCACCCTTTTCCTCCATCTATTCCAAAAATACTTGCCTCTTTTTAAAAATAAGATTTTAGACCATGGGGCATAAATCTCATGAATGTCTCTAAATAAGTATATTGGGAAAATCACTTCTTCCCTTATTTCCATATTATTTGAACGTGATAAAAAGTGACACATCAAACTTGAAGACACTTCTAACATCAAATTATATCACATATCAATTTTAGAAATTTTAATTAACAAATCTATGTTGGTGAAACTTTGGCACATCCTACATCCCATTTAAAAGACAAGTCTATTACCAAGATCCTTTTTGGTAACCATAAATGAAAGTTTTTATTAATAGTTTCCATTCAATTCCATGGCTTCATAGTTACATCCTCTGTATCCTAAATTCCTCTTTTTAAACATCATCAAACAATACATCAAATTCTTCTTTTATAATGTCTTTTAAAAGATAAGTCTATCACCAAAGTTTTTATTCACAACATAAATGTTAAGAAAGATTTTATAAATATTTTCTCATTTTCTTCTATAACTTCATAGTTAAGTCTTTTTTTATCTTAAAATCTTAAATTAAAACATCATCCAACAATACATCAAATTATTTTGTTTATCAAAATAATATTAATAAAATCCTGCTTTACCTTTTCATTATTTATAATTAATTAATGTTATTATTGAGATACCTTCTTTCTTTCTCATTTTACATTTATTTATAATAATAATGATTTATCACCTCAATTTATTATATTTAAATTTATAATTTAAAAAACTTTTCTCATATTTTTGGAGACATTCTAATAATAATGATATCCTTACCATACTATATCTAAATTTATATTTCTGAAAACTTTTTAACATATAGCGATTTAATATATTTAATCTAATATAGTGTTGCTTTTACTTTTTTAGTTGCTGGGAGTTGCATTTAAACAGGACAGCTTATCAGCCAGGGCGGTTTAAGTTACATTGACATATTTTTTTTGTTTTTTTGTTTTCATTATAAAATAAGAAAATAAAACCTTATTGGTTCTGTAATTTGACATTGGAGACGTGGAGACCAGTGTTCCATTTGGTCTATCATTCAAAATAAATGGGCACAAAGTTGTTTTAGGTTTTCCTTTACTTTACAGGCTTCTTCCGACAATATATATATATATATATATATATATATATTCTGGTGTGTGACAACTTATTTAATTTTTCCCCATCTAAATAAATCCATCCTTCCATTTCATATTCCATTGGTTGTTGTATGCATGGAAGATGGACTCTGAGAAGCCCATGCGCGCCATAAATCCGGTGTTCGCTCGGACAAGAAAGGCCATCTTGCAGAAGCTGGGAGACCCTGTAGCCCATGTGAACAAAAATCCCACCAATTTTGTTCTGGTTCACGAGGGAGGCCACGGGGCCTGGTGTTGGTATAAGGTCGCCGATCTCCTTCAAAAATCAGGCCACACCGCCATTGTATTCGATCTCGCAGGCTCCGGTCTCCATCCCACCCGCCCCGACCACATCTCCTCCTTACAGCAATACGCAGAACCCCTTCTGGAGGCCCTGCGTTCAGTTTCAGATTCAGAAAAGGTATAATCACAGATTCAAATCACAATTGAATCCAATTTTGAAATTTTGATGAAATATTGACTCTTTATCATATTCAACAACACAGGTGGTTCTGGTGGGTCATGGCTTGGGAGGCATGTGTTTGGCCTATGCCTCCGAGATTTTTGCATCTAAGATTGCTGTTGCAGTTTACTTGGCAGCCCTCATGCTACCAGAGGGATTCGAATCTTTGGAACGACATATGAATAAGGCAAGATTTTTCAGACTTTTCATAAATACCCATGTCATGAATTCTGAATAACTGTTTCAAATTCCAATGGCTTTGGGTATAAGTTATTATTCTGGTTTGAAAAGTAATATCTATAGAATATAGACAAAAAAATTCAATGAAAAAAACATGTAATTTATGGTTAGAATTGGTATACTTTTAGTTAATATCATTCATTTATTATGATATTTTAATTAAATGGCCACTGTTCTTTTTTAAATATCCAAAAAATAATCAATTAGCTAAATTTAACCCGTGTCATAAATTCTGATATATATTATTTTTCTGGGATCATAACAGATCGAAACCCAGTTGATAAAGAGTAAGGCTTCAATATGTTCCATCAATTTGTTCTCCAAAGATTCATGCAGAGAGATTCTCTATAACACCAGCCCGTCACAGGTTGGTATGTAATAAGTAGCTTTTTCTTGTTTTAATCTTAACTCTGAAATTCAGGGGGAAAACTTAAATTGTTTAAATATGTTAGGTTTCTGGTTGGAGTTTGATCCAAACCTTATGCTTGAAGTTTTTGACCATAAAATTATATACCTAAAGTATTTAGTAGATGAATATAAGTTGGTTATATTTTTTTTTGGCTATATAAATTTTTACTTAGAAAATTTGGGTTATACAAATTTCTGAATTCTAGATGAAAACCAGGCCATGATGATCTATACATAACAGATTATATTTTGATCAATTGACGAACACCTTGTTTTGTTATACACAATATTTAAATATTGAAAATTTTATATTTTTTTGAATTGTAAAAACTTTTGAGACCTGAAAACCAGGCCATGATGATATACACATAACAGATTATATTTTTGGCAGCAGGATATTCAATTGGCGTGCACCTTGTTGAGGCCTGTTCCCTCTGCTCTGAGCCGAGCAAAGGCAGAGAATGTTACAGATAAAGGATATGGGTGTGTTAGGAGAGTATACATAAAGACTACAAAGGACAGAGCCTTTCCTGTTGGGGCTCAGGACACCATGATCAAGATGAACCCCCCTCACAGAGTTCTCAGCCTCAACTGCGACCACAGCCCTTTCTTCTCGGCGGCCCAAGAACTCCACAGAATGTTGCTTGGGATCTCCGTTGCGTATGGCAGGTGAAGATCATATTGTAAGGCAGAGAAGAGAATGGTTAGCAGAAGTTCAGTTGTGAACGTCTTTCCAAAGTTAGGTATGAAGATCAGATCGTCTCCTCAATATACGACGGCTATGAATGGGTCTCGTGGACTTGTGCAACCATGGAATTTGCTAATTTTGTTGTTTTGAAATTTGATTGGTCGCTTTTGTAAAGAAATTCATATTCATTCACCTTACATACCAAAATGGAATAAGCAGAATATTTTTTGTAACCCTTTATTCATTTATTTTATATTCTATTGCTTTGTCAATACGAATTTTAATATATTTTACAACTGAAAGTGGTCTTTTCGAGGACGTGATAACGTGTAAGCACGAAGGTTTCCAAATGGTTTTTTCAACCAAACAAAACGTTCAAAGAAAGATGCGTGCAAAAGTCTCTTTCTGTATTTTTCTATTTTTAACTTTTCTGTATTTTTAATGTTAAAAATTTGGGACATTTGAGTACCATGAAATATTTTCAATGAAAAAGAGTAATGATGAATATATATACCATAATGATGCATATTTTTATACGCCATGAAAGTTGTGGTGTGTATATGCTTACACCTACATCTTCACTTAAAAAAAATTTGGGTTGAGGAGGTGAGGATAGGTATGTATATATGTTTATACATATACATTTACAATCTTACTACTTACTCCTTCATTATTGATTGACTCTTCATTCTTTGTGCAAACGCAAGTACTTGAATAAAAAAAAATGGGTTGAGAATTCAAGTTGTAAATTCCCACTCAACTAATTTTAGGATTTTTATTAAAGAGAATTCAAAGAACATATATATTAAATTTACACAAATTAAGTAAAGGAAGTGAAAAATGTATACATGTAAACGAGATAAATTAAATTTTCACAAATTAAAAAAATAATAATAAATATTTGTATTATTATATAAGTGTTTATATAATATTGTGAAAAAAATGATATAGACCAATCTAGATAACTAAAAAGATCACTAGGTATTCTTAGGGTGTCTTGCTTTAGAATTTTATGCACTAGATATTGAGGTATGTATGTTGATGCTGAATTATGTGGACATTTACTAGAGAATATAGCACATGAAATTTAGAAATGGGTGTGCATGATGTTATGTTCACTAGGACGGTTGTGTTTGTTGTAATGTTATATTTTAGATGAAGATTATTTTATTAGGTAGAAAATTTGTTTTATGTTTCGATAAATATTTATAATTATATAAAGAAATGAAAATTATTATTTAAGAATTTTAAATAAAAAAATTCTATTTAAATTTAATCAAATTTTAAAACATTATAGTTTTTATTATGTTAAAAATTATATATTTTTGAATAGATTAAATAATAAAAATATGTATTTTTTTATAAGATCTAAGTTTAAATGTATGAGTAGGATACGTATATTTTAATAAATAAAACAATATAAATTTTATATGTAGAGAGTCTTTTACTGTATAAATAAGTTTATTTCATCTTTTTTTTATAAATACTCTTAATAATAATGAATCTCATTAAAATAAATTAAATGATTCCAAACAACAATATGAGCTTAATTGTGTTTTGAAGTTTTTTTAGTGGAAACAAACAATGTTTAGCTTCATTAAACATGACAATGTTTCTTATTGGTCTATCCCAACTCTAAAGAGAAGGTAGTAACTATACCATTGACCCCATGATTGTTATTTGGTTCAACATTGATAATCATCCACAGTTAAAACAAAAAGTATGTCATGTGTGAAATCACACAAATTAGATAACATATACATATTTATGAAAAAAGAAAGCCACATTTGTGGTAGGAGATGAGGAAATTAATATTACAATTAACCTTAAAAATTACATTACAAATATCATTCCTCTTCCCAAGAGCATTCCTTCGAAAAGATATAAAAAAAAAGTATTTAAATTCAAGGAAACATATATCTAAATTAAAGATATAAAAAGAAGATATTTAAAGTTTGAGACCATATACAACAATATACATAACGGAGTAATCTTTAGTATGATTTTTTGGAGTTTCTGGTGCCGTGAAAAAAAGGTAAAATCTTGATTTTTGTTATTTAAACTATTTTTTTACTATAAATATAGATTCAGCACCCTAAAAATTTGGATTGTGCAAATTACTCATCAAATTTCTGTTTTCAATAAATTCTTGCCAAATTTTGAAGAAATTAAACTAGAAAAATCCAAAAAAAAACTTACAAAATACATAAATACCTTTCCTGCGAGAGATAGATAGGTAACATAGAACTTTCATACATAACTGCCTTCACCTGCGAGAGATAGATAGGTAACATAGAACTCAAGTCGGAAGTTACGTGTACCTCAAATGAATACAAAACAAAGAGATGGAGGAAATCAATACGAGAAAGTGGGCCTACTAAACGTGACGGACGGCTTTGAAGGCAACATCTATGGAGATGATCCAAACTTTTTTGAAAAAATGATCATGTGTAATCAAAGGGCATAGTTAGCGCCTCCAATTAAGGTGGGGTTGGAACCTTGAGAGAGGTGGATGTAATCTTGGTGGTGGGCCCTAAGAACAAAGGGAAGTTTGCTAATGAATTTGAAATTTAAAATAAAAGTGGTTGAGATTAAGTCACAAGTTACTAGTTGCTTATATATCTGGCTAGTTAGTTGGATATATTTTTAGTATTATAGTGGCGGTGGCTGACCCAAATTAATTCTACGATTTACCAATTTATTAGGGCTAAAAAATTATCGAGATTAAGATAGCCATTAATTAAAGACTAATTATAGAATCCTAAAACCTTGGAATACCAAATTTTGACTAAAACCAAGTTTGACGCAAACAATATGACAAAAAAAGTAACCCATCATTGAATTAAATACCACTCCTAAATTTTCAGAGTAACATGCCGTGAAGGCAAGGCTTTGTAATGTTGAGCGGTCTAAATTTCCCAGTCAAGCACGCAAGTCCGACAAAAAAAAATGGAAGTAAATTCTGGAAGCTACGAATTAACTACAATGGCACTCTAGAAAAATGAGAAAAGAAAATCAACAGCAAGAGGAGATTAATGGAAAATTTAGACGACATATTATCAATGAGGGGAGGGTGCTTATTGCATATGAGGAAAATTGCTATAAAAAAAGATGATATAAGGAAGTTTAGGTCCTTACAACTAAGATACATATGATGTTCTAAATTGTAATGGAATAAAAATGGTTAACAAGGCTATATAAAAGAAGAAGGGAAGACACGCGCTAAGCACAAGTAGGGTAATAAAAGGTAAGGAACAATCTAAAAGAAGCACAATGCAAGACAAGAAGTTGCACGTTGTAAGGAATTAATGATATTTGATAATTGACATGTACTATTCAATTGTATTATTGGTAGCATGTGGAGAAAATAACTAACAATAAAAACTAGATGACTAGTAAAGTTTTTCAAGGTAGATTGATTGCTAAATGTCTCATGTTTCATTTACTTTCATCATTTTTATAAATTATAAATGTGTGAAGTCATAAATTATAAATTGTAAATGTTGTTGAATCAAATAATTGAGTCAACAACATTGAGTTCTTTGATTTGGAAATGAAATCATCTCTCTAAATTAAAAATTCATGAAGTCATATTAAGTTTTGATATTCCTTAGAATTAAATAATTGAGTCAACAACACATAGGTCTTTAATTTGGAAAAAAATCTATTACAATGGCTTCATCAACATTGATTTTTTTTAACTTTTTTTCATAAAATTAAGAAAAAATAATTCAAGGAATTATTTTCTCAATTACATTTATTTGTATTACTCCAAGTAAATTATATTGCTTAAACATTCAAAAAGAAATATTGTCTCACATATTAACTAGATAAGTAGGTCGTAACTCACAATGGCTCTATGAAAATCCCTAGTCTATCAAATCTTAATAATGATAACAAAATTGATATATATTATACAACAATGATCCAATGGTTTGCACACATAATTTCATAGAGTAAAATTATAAGTTAGCATAAATTAAAGAGAATCACCATAGGAGAAGAAAAGATGAGATAAATATTTTTTTATTTATATCCTCAAGTCTTATGTCAAAGAGGTGGCTAATCTTGAATTTCCATGATCTTAGGTCTAGGATAGAATCTTAAAATCTATGGCGCTACCAAAGCAAGAATCTCAACAAAGCTACTTTGCATAGCGAAATATAAATAACATAAAATCACACATGAACAAGTATAGACAAATTTTTACAAATATGTACAACAACCCAATCTTCATTATATTAAACCAACTAATTAATAAAACTATCTAGGGCTCCCATACTGGGGATAGTGGCCCTCAAATATCCAATGCTACAAGAATACAAGATACAATGACAATCTCATTGCTTTAGTGCATAATGACAACCTCTATGTCGTATCTCATCATGTTCGTTCTTCGCTCTCGATCTGCAGCAACAAAAATCTGCCTCTATCAATGACACAAGTCCATTTGCTCACTGAACACAACTCCACCTTCTCTCACATTGATATTAAGTCCATATACGCATTGAGGCTTCTCTTAAATTGTTCACAACTCCCTCTTCCCATTGCTGCTTCTCATCTACACAGGGTCTTCTTCCCACTATAGCCTTCCACTATTTCTAAATCAAGACTAACATAGGGCAGGAGGGTTGCCACGTGTCACTACTACAAGTCTCTTCTCCAACAATGAACATGGGCTAATCCAATATGATCCTCTAGGCTAACCAATCCTTCAGCTACCAAACTTCATCCTTTTATTAGCTTCTTTCATCCATAAAAGAGCTACACATAGGCTCAACACTTCACCCAACTCACAGTTGTCTAAGCCTGTTGTTCTAGGGCTACTCTTGGGTCACCTAGACACTTCTCTCCACCAGTCCAATGTTGGGTATGTGTTATATTCTTTCCATAATTAGTCTCACGTGTGGGGTGGAAATATCCCCCCTGTAAGTTGTGTCGGGTGCAACAGGGAGGTCACAGGGGGGGCGGTATCCCCCCCTATCGAGGTTCAGGGTAATGCCCTAGGAAAAAAAAATTGGACTCTATTTTTTGCCGCTGAGGGATTTTTTTCTTGGGCTTATGGTAGACCCTATTCATTGGGATATCTGTGAGATAGATTCTTGCAGTGAAAGAAGATGGTGAGCAGTGGAAAGATAGAGATAGAGAAATTTAATGGTCAGAGTTTTGAGTTGTGGAAGCTCAAGATGGAGGAACTGCTAGTGGATAAAGATCACTGGATCATGGTAGATTCGGGTACTAAACCAATGGCAATGTCAGATGAAGACTGGAATTTGGATCAAAAGGCAAAGAGCACAATACGGTTGTGTATCTCAGATTCGGTATTGTTGAATGTATCTGGGGAAACTACAACGAAGACTTTGTGGGACAAGATAGGGACTTTGTACCAATCTAAGTCTCTAGTGAATAAATTGTTCTTGCAAAAAAGGCTGTATAACCTGAGGATGAAGGATGGAGACTCAATGATAGAGCATCTGAACGCCTTTAATACTATGGTAAGTTAGTTGTCATATGTTGATATTAAAATCTCATATGAAGATAAGTGCATCAGTTTGTTGTGTTCTCTACCAGATTCGTGGGACAATTTGGTTATTTCAATTGGTAGCAATGCAACTACCTTGAATTTTGATGAAATCGTCTCAGCCTTGCTATTGGAGGAAATGAGTGAGAGAAATATGCAGGGCCAGAATGCAGATGCCTTATCTGTACAAGTAAGGTCCCAGAACAGAAACAAAAATAAGTTTTCGAGTGGGAGATCTAAATCTAGAGCCCTAAGATCTAAATCTCCAGGAAAGTTTGTAGAGGTGTGCTGGAAATGCAGAAAGGAAGGGCACTACAAAAAGGACTGAAGATCTAAAGCTCCAGAGAAAGGAAAGGGATCTGATGATTCTCCTTCTGCAAAGGAAAAAACCACCTCAGATGAAGTTGGGGATGTGTATTTGGCTTCTTCTTCAAATGCACATGTAGATCATGAGGCATGGTTGATTGGCTCAGGTGCATCCTTTCACTTCACTCCCCATAGGGAGTGGTTCTGCGAGTATGAAAAGTATGATGGTGGTGATGTCTTCTCAAGGGATGATAGGAAGGCCAGAATCGTCAAACGTGGAAAAGTCAAGTTGAAGCTGCAAGGTGGAATAACTAGAACACTTCCTGGTGTTTTGCATATTCATGCATTTGCCAAAAATCTGATTTATGTGAGTAAGATGGATGATGCAGGTGTAAAAACAATGTTCGAGAAAGATACCTGCAAGATGGTTCGGGGAGCACTGGTATTAATGTGGGGAGTTCAGATTGGAACTCTGTATAAGCTTCAGGGTAGCACTGTTATTGATGGGTGCAACAGTTATGTGGTTCCTGAAAGTGGAGCGAAAAGCCTAACAGTCTCTGGAGAAAACACCATGCTATGGCATTAAAGGCTTGGACATATTGGAGATAAGGGCTTTCGGATAATGCATGGTAATGGTATGGTAGAAGGTATGTCTAATTTCTCTATGGATTTCGATTTCTGTGAACATTGTGTATATGGGAAGCATAATCGGGTGAGTTTTCCTTCTTGTGCTAAGAGGGCGAACAAGATATTAGACTCAGGCTGTTGATGCAGCCGTTTGAGCGCTATCATTACTCAGGTTCAGGCTGCCTACTGTGACTTGACTTCGCTGAATAGATATTGTTTTTCAGTGGAAGAAATCAAGTCTTAATATATTTGTTAATTAAGGCTCTGGTGGAAAACCAGACAGAGAAGAAGATAAAGGCGCTGAGGACAGATAATGGTGGGGAGTTCTGCAAGAAGGAATTTAAAGAGTTCTGTAAGAAGTGTGGTATAGCACGACAGAAGACTACTCCATACACACCTCAGCAAAATGGAGTTGCAGAAAGAATGAACAGAACACTGATGGAAAAGGCAAGAAGCATGCTCAGTGGTACCGGGTTAGGACAAGAATTCTGGGCAGAGGCAGTGGAGACTGCATGTTACTTATTTAAAAGATCACCTTCATCAGCGTTGGAGGATAAGACCCCACATGAGGTATGGACCGGTAAGAAACTCTCTCTTTCACATCTGAGGATATTTGGATGTGATGCATATGTACATGTTCCAAAGGAAAAAAGGACCAAGTTGGATCATAAATCTGAAAGGTGCATCTTTATTGGGTATAAGGATGATTTAAAAGGTTACAAGCTTTGGAACCCAGAAATAAGGAAGGTAGTGTACAATTTAGATGTGGTGTTTAGAGAGGTGAAAGATGTTGTTAAAAATGAATTCCTACCGAAGGAACCTGAGAAGATAGAGTTTGAGCTAAAGGAGGATGAATCAGAGTCTAAAAAAAAGGAAGATTCAAAAGAGGAAGAGCCACAAACTCTAGTTGTGAGAATATCAGTTCGGGAAAGAAGGCAGCCAGAAAGGTATAGTCCATCTACTTTCTGTTCAAATTTTTCTTTGAATATCACTGATGATTATCCCAGAACTATCAGGGAGGAAGTGGATTCAGAGGATAGAAAACTTTGGAAGATGGTTGACGAGGCATGAGGCATGATGGAATCCTTGCACAAAAATGAGGCATGAGATCTGGTGGAGTTGTCGATTGGAAGGAAGCCCATCGGGAGAAAATGGGTGTTTAAGAAGAAGATGAATGTATAAGGCAAGGTGGAGAAATACAAAGCTCGGTTGGCAGCAAAAGGTTATTCCCAGGTGCCATGAATTGATTTTGGTGATATTTTTTCTCCTGTTTCCAAGGTTACTTCTATTATATTACTTTTATATGTTGTTGTTTCATTTGATTTTGAGGTAGAACAGATGGATGTGAAGACAAAATTTCTTCACGGGGATCTAGAAAAGGAGATCTACATGAAGCAACCTAAAGGCTTTAGGGTGAAGGGTAAGAAAGAAATTGTATGTAGGTTAACAAAGTCTTTGTATGGGTTAAAACAATCACCAAGGATGTGGTATCAGAAATTTGATACCTATATATGGGGACTTAGCTTCACCAAAAGCAAAGAGGATCATTGTGTTTATTTTAAATTAATTGGTGACCATGTTATTTATTTTGTCTTGTATGTGGATGATATGTTGTTGATTAGAAATGACAAAGAAATTATCCAAGATTTGAAGACCCAATTATTCTCCAAATTCGACATGAATGATATTGGTGCTGCAAACTATATTTTGGGCATGGAAATTAAGACAGATCAGGAAAAGAGGAAGCTCTGGTTAAACCAGAGGAAGTATGTCGAGACAATATTGTAGAGTTTCAATATGCAGGATAGTAAATCGGTGAAGGTTCCTATTCCTGCAGGTGTAAATATATCTGTTGAACAGTGTCCTAAGACATAAGAAGAAGAGGAGGATATTTCCTGTGTTCCATATGCAAGTGAAGTGGGTAGCCTCATGTATGAAATGGTCTATACTGGAACATACATTGCACATGCAATGGGAGTATTGAGCAGGTTTATGTCAAAACCAGGGAAGTAGCATTACACAATAGTGAAGCAGGTTTTTAGATATTTGTGTGGCACTAGTGATTATGGTTTGTGCTACCAGGGAAGACCAAGATTGGACAGAGTTTTGGACATCCGTGGTTTTTTTGATGCAGACTGGGTTGGATATCTGGACCAAAGGAGATCTACAAGTGGGTATATGTTTAGCTTATTTGGAGGTGCAGACAGTTGGATGAGTAAAAGAGAGTCTATTGTGGCTCTTTCAACTATATAGGTAGAATACATGGCACCACTCATGCAAGAAAGGAATTAGTTTGGTTGCAAATATTGTGTTCAAGTATGCGGTTGGTGCAACGAGCTATAAGGATAGAATGTGATAGGAAAAGTGAAATTTTCTTGGCTAAGAACCCTGCTTATCATTCAAAGACAAAGCACATTAATGTTCAATATCACTTTGTGAGAGATATTGTTGAGGATAAAAGGTTGTTGCTGGTAAAGGTGGACACTTTGAAGAATGTTGCAGATGCATTGACGAAGTCTGTGAGCACTCAAAAGTTCTCTTGGTGTAGAGAAAAAATGGGTGTTGCAGAGCTAGACTAATGACTAAGCTCTCTTGTGCCCCCTTGTGGAAATAAAACAACTGGGAGAATTTTGGGTATGTGTTATATTCTTTCCACAATTAGTCGCACGTGTGGGGGCAGCGCCCCGAGAAAAAAAAAAAATGGACCCTATTTTTCGATGGGCAGACTTGCCCATGGTTTTGTGCAAGGGTTTTCACATGGTTTTAGGGAATGATGGTTTTTGGCCCCTGGTATTTTTTAGATCCAGTCAAGGTAACTACGGTCATATTCGAATCCAGGGTTAATTGATTGGGGTTTATGAATGCTTCGACATGTATATATATGTGTTGTAACACTAAAAGTAATATAATGAAAAATTAATTTGGTAGTACCGATTTGGGATCCAGGGGAAAATCTCTTTGTATATCTATTTTATGTTTTATTCTCTCTCTATTGTTTATTTTCTTTTTTTAAAGATTAGTTTGCAGATAATTTCTGTACAGGGTTAAAACCTGCATTCAAAGTTACCCAATACTTTTGTCCATACTAGGACTCCATCCCTAACATCAAATCAACAAACTATCACCCATACATACCTTATTTTTTAGGTTTGTTATATGTTGTCAGTTTTGGTTTTGGTTAGGGCAAACAATAACTTACTTCATCACCTCTAATTGTCTCCAAAACCTCCCAAAAGTTGTGGATTTTCTACTTTATGATTCTGATGAAGTGTTGTACTCTAGGGAGAAGTTATCCCTAGATTGGGCCTTTCAACCCTCTCCAACCGTCACAAATTTTCTCCACACTATTTTTTAGGCTTGCAGCATCCTAAAACAACCTTAAACAACCCTCAAAACACTTCAAGGTGACCACACTATTTGATTGTAGCAGACAGAGCCTTCTTATCGCAAATCTGCACCCAAAACAACCCTAATAACCCCTCTCTATAATGTAGCCTCCTCAGTGCAATAGATCGTACCTATACTAATACAAAAGACACTTCAAAACCTCAGAAAATGCCCCACACTCTCCTTCTTTGCATCTACGGCTGCCTCAGAGAAGTATGGTGACAATTTGATGCACTTGGATGTGTTGAAATGAATCACTTCACCTCTTATTTATACCAAACAAGAGGGCTCAAAGAATTTTTGAAGAGACATGTCTTTTGAACCAATTTGACTCAAGTCTACATGACTTGAATGTTGAGATTCAACAAGATGATGAGCTTAGTGAAAAGAGTCACCTTCACTAAGTGGGCCCACGGGCTATTTTTGGCGCAAGTCTATTTTTAGACATGGTGATCATATTTCAGAAGTTGCAGGATGCTATTTGTGGATGGTTGGTCAAGTTGGAAAAATAGATCAAATTATATTTTTATAATATTGGGTGAAATCTATTTATAGATCGTCGATCTAAAAATAGAAGTGTCAATTATTATTAGCTCTTAATAAGAATCTGACAATAAACAACAACTTATTCTCTTGGAGCACTTAATTTCAATGCACATATTTGGCAAAGCAGTGGGCTGAAGGAATTACGCAATTCCTAGGGTTTACTGGTGGTTCATGCATGGAGGACTCAGTTAGAACTGAAGTGGAAAAGTTATGATAGAGTTGGAAGAGTAGTTCATGGAGTTGTTATTCAGTTTAACTTAGTTAATGGAGTTAAACTCAGTTGAGCTAGTTTTATCTAGTCTAACTGAATGATACACTAGTGAGAGTGGAGTGAATTAATTAGTTAATTAATTCACAAATAATAACTCATTAATCAACTGAACAATACAACAGTTAACTATAGTCCATATCAGTTCCAGTATAGACCCAGTGGAGAGATAGGTGAAAGGGCAAGATGGACTATCTGTTGTGACTATAATGATGCATTGATTGCACCACACACACATTAGAGTTGTCAATGATGATTGCGCAGTCAAGTAAAGGGTGATTCGAATTCATTCAGATCTATTCTTCAGTAGGGATTGCGTAGTGGAGGCAGACTAGCAGGTGGCAAGAAATCGGTGCTTGGATTTGCAGATTTCTTCTGATTATTGTGTGACAATTGATTGTACTGAGAGCTTGATGTACTAAGATTTGTATGAGATTGTTACATGATCTCCATGATACATAATATATGATAGTTGGGGTTTTCAGGTTCAGGATTTCCCGTTAAACAACTATGTTATGTGCGATTGTTTTTTTATTGCTTCATGTGTTTACAATTGAATGTTTAATTTCCACAAAAGATTAACAGTGGAAGGATTTTGTATTTAACAAGAAGATAAATATTGTTAGATCAGGAGAATCTGGATATATACATGCATATTGTATTTAATTTCTACATGGTATCGAAGCAGTTTTAATTCTTGAAGATTGCAATTGTGAAGAATTTTTGAGTTTGTGCTGGTGGACAATTCGAATTTGCTTCATAAAATTCTTAGTGCGACAGTTGAGTATACATTGAAATGTCTTTCAATGGGTTGCGATTGGAGTATGCCCTTAATGGGAGCTCGAATTACATAGCCTGGAAGGATAGGATGGAGGCGTTGTTGGAGGATAATGGACTGAAGGAGTTCATTGATAGCGATGTTCCTAAGTTGGGATCTAGCGATGCTGCATTACTTGACGCATGGAAAAAGAAGATAGCAAAGACAAGAAGAATTATGTTGGAAGGTGTGAAGGACCATATTGTGTCCAGCCTTCACAGGAAAGCCACTCCATTCTTAATGTGGAAGTCTTTGACAGATTTGTTCCAAAGCAGCAGCGACCAGAGGAAGTTGGCGCTGAAAGACAAGCTCAGAAAAATAAAAATGGAGAAGGGCGACAGTGTTCCAAAATATCTCACAAAGTTTTTCCACTGTAGGGATGAACTGGGAAGTGTGGGGATTACTATTGATGATGATGATTTGGTGAGCTTGGCTCTCCTTGGGCTTCTGAAGATTTGGCATAGCTACGAAGACTCTCTCAATGGACGGGAGAAACCGCCAGGATGGGAGTGACTTTGGTCAAATCTTGTGCAGGAGGAGATAAGGTGGGGTACCAGGGATGGCTCTTCATCGAAGAATGATGATGAAGAAAATTTCACTTTGGCTACCAAAACAAGGAAAGGGAAGGGGAAGAAATTTCCTTCAAAATCCGATGCTAAAGGCAAGAAGCAAGATTTGTCCAAGGTGAAGTGTTTTCACTGTCACGAACATGGGAATTTCGCCACTAACTGCCCACAGAAAAAGAAGAACAAGAAGGTTGCTGGAGCTGCAGCTGGAGAGGCCTTAGCCTCACAATTTGAACTTGATTTCTGTTTGATCGGATGCTTGGTTTCAAGCTATATGGGATCGATGTGGTATCTTGATAGTAATGTGTCTTTCCATATGACGAGAGACAAGGAGTTGTTTAGTGACTTGGAGGAGAAGGACCTTGAAATGCATATAGAGATGGGTGACGATTGTCGATACAGTGCTACCAACATTGGGACCATTACATTTGAGAGGGATTCTGATAATCCATTCTTATTGAAGGATGTTATGCATGTTCTAGGTCTGAAGAAGAAATTGGTCTCGATTGCAATGTTGGAAGACAAAGGTTATGATGTTGTTTTCAGTGAGGGAAAAGCGTTCATTCAACATAAAACAACGGGTTAAACCAAGAAGATCGGGACTCAAGTTAAGAATATCTACAAGCTGGAGGTAGATGGATGTGCTACAATGGTGGGCAAAGCAGAAGAAGTGGTGAGTCGGGATGAGGGCGAAATATGGCACAGGAGATGGGCCATCTTCACCATGGCGCTTTGAAGATTTTGCAGCAGATTTATACTGGAATTCCCAAGGGTACTCTTGCGCAGTCAGATCAGTGCAAGGGATGTACTATGGGTAAGTTTGTGAGGACCACCTTTCATGAGAAGGAGAACTGTGCTTCGGTGATCCTTGAGAGAATTCACAAAGATGTGTGTGAACCTTTCTCGGTTGATTCAACAACAAAACACAGGTATTATGTTATATTTGTTGATGACTATTCTCGTAGATGTTGGATCTTCTTCATGCAGAAGAAGAGAGAAAAATTCTCAAAGTTCTGTGAGTTTAAAGCTTTGGTGGAGAAGGAGTCGGGGAAGCAAGTGAAATCTCTACTAAGTGATAATGGTGGTGAATACATCTCGGGCAAATTCAAAGTCTTCTGTAGCAAAGAATGAATTCGAAGAGAACTCATAGTGCCTCATAACCCATAGCAGAATGGGGTCGTTGAGAGGAAGAACAGAACGATCGTGGGTGCTGCATGAGCGATGTTGCATGACCAGGGCCTACCGATGCACTTGTGGGCAGAAGCATGCAACACTACGGTTTATGTGCAAAACCATTGTCCTCATAGAGTACTTGGCATGAGTACACCTGAAGAAGATTTTACTAGTAAGAAGCCCAATATTTCTCATTTGAAGATTTTTGGCTCATCTGTTTACATTCATGTGACAAAGGACGCCAGGAATAAGCTGGAGCTGACTGCAGAAGTTGGGATATTTGTGGGGTACACAGAAACACCCCATAATTATCGTGTGTATTTTCCAGACAGTCGGATGACTGTGGTGCGACGGGATATAAAATTTGATGAGGTGAAAGCCATGAAGTTGTTGCTTGAGAGGGAGCTACACTTGCATGTAGAGGAGTAACTTCTTGTTCCCAAAGATGAGCCTCTAGATTTGGATCATCCACAGGAGGATATTTATGGAGTGGAGGAGTCCACTCATGCAGAACCAAACATGAGACAAGGCAGAAAGCATACCACAGAAGCTAAGAGACTGAAGCTTGATGTGGCACAGAATGTTGGAGTCCCTACATCACAATGCAGACAGAGACAGTCACCTGACTGATTTACTGGATACATGGCTCTTATGAGCAAGTGTGTCGTGACAGAGCCATCTTCTTTTGAAGAAGCAGTGCAAGAGCCCACATGGGTAAATTCCATGGTGGAGGAGTATGACTCCATTGCGAGAAACAGTGCTTGGGATATTTTTCCAAGGCCGGTGGGAAAATAAGTTGTAGGATCAAGATGGATCTACAAGGTAAAGCAAGCTACTAATGGAAGCGTCGAGAAGTACAAGGCAAGATTTTTTGCCCGAGGCTTCTCACAGATCGAGGGGATTGATTATGAAGAAACCTTTGCACTTGTCACATGGTATTCTTCCATACAGACCATCCTTGCTCTCTCAGCGCAGATGGGTTGGCACATTCATCAAATGGATGTGAAGATTGTGTTCCTTAATGAGATCATTGAGGAAGTGTACATTGAGCAGCCTGAAGGATTGAGATCTTCAACAACGAGTCGAATGTGTGCAGGCTCAAAAGAGTGTTGTACGGGCTAAAACAAGCACCTCATGCTTGGTACACACGGATCGACAGCTATTTCACTAGACTTGGCTTCACCAAGAGTGAGGCAGATGCAAACCTGTACCAAATTGTGGTGGAGGGTAAGCTTTTAATCGTTGTTCTTTATGTTGATGATTTAATACTAACGGGTGATGAGCAGTTGATACACTCATGCAAGGCAGATCTTGCAAAGGAGTTTGAGATGAAGAATTTGGGCCTCCTTCATTATTTCCTTGGATTGGAAATATGGCAGTAGGAAGGTGAACTATTTGTATCTCAAGGCAAGTATGCCCGAGAGATACTGGAGAAGTTTCACATGCAAGGCTGCAAGCCTATCGACACTCCTCTTCCAGGAAATTGGAGGAAAGAGGATGCTACATCAGCAGAGGTAGTGGATGCCACTTTTTATCGAGATTTGGTGGGTTCAATCGTGTATTTAGTTAATACAAGACCGAACATATGCTATGCGGTGAACCAGCTTTCACAAGCGATGGTTAAGCCTACCAAGCTCTTTTGGAAGGCAGGCAAGCATGTCCTGAGATATCTCAGGGGCACATCTGAGTATGGATTATGGTACAGAAAGACGGATGAGGTGAAGTTGCATGGCTTCACGGATGCAGATTGTGCAGGCAGCCCAATAGACAGAAAGAGAACATCTGGAGGTATTTGCAGTATCGGATCTACGACAGTTTCTTGGTATAGCAGAAAACAAAGATTCGTGGCCCTCAATTCAGCAGAAGCAGAATACATGGTAGCAAGTCAAGCTGCATGTGAGGCTATCTAGATGAGGAAGATCCTGGTCAGTTTGTTCGGTTCACATTTAGATCCTACAGTGATACATTGTGGTAATCAGAGTTGCATTAAACTCTCAATTAATCATGTTTCTCATGATAGATCTAAACATATTGATATCCGGTATCATCATATCAGCGATTGTGTGCAGCGGAAGATCATGTTGCTTCACGAAAGATCAGGATGCAGATATTTTGACGAAGGCGCTCACCAGGAGCAAATTCGAATACCATAGAGGTAGGATCGGGGTGAAGGATAATCCCTATCTTGTTGAGAGGGAGTGTTGAGATTTAACAAGATGATGACCTTAGTGAAAAGAGTCGCCTTCACTAAGTAGGCCCGCAGGCTATTTTTAGCACAAGTCTATTTTTAGACATGGTGATCATATTTCAGAAGTTGCAGGATGCTATTTATGGATGGTTGGTCAAGTTGGAAAAATAGATCAAATTATATTTTTAGAATATTGGGCGAAGTCTATTTATAGATCGTCGATATAAAAATAAAGTGTCAATTATTATTAGCTCTTAATAATAATCTGACAATAAACAACAACTTATTCTCTTGGAGCACTTAATTTCAGTGCACAGATTTGGCAAATCAGTGGGCTGAAGGAACTACGCAATTACTAGGGTTTACTGGTGGTTCATGCATGGAGGACTCAGTTAGAACTGAAGTGGCAAAGCTATGATAGAGTTGGAAGAGTAGTTCATGGAGTTGTTATTCAATTTAACTCAGTTAATGGAGTTAAACTCAGTTGAGCTAGTTGTATCTATTCTAACTGAATGATACACTAGTGAGACTGGAGTGAATTAATTAGTTAATTAATTCACAAATAATAACTCATTAATCAACTAAACAATACAATAATTAACTAGAGTGCATGTCAATTCCAATGGAGACCCAGTGGAGAGATAGGTGAAAGGGCAAGATGGACTATCTGTTGTGACTATAGTGATGCATTAATTGCACCACACACACATTGGAGTTGCCAATGAGGATTGCGCAGTGAAGGCAAGGGTGATTCGAAATCATTCAGAGCTATTCTTCAGTAGGGATTGCGCAGTGGACGTAGGCTAGCAGGTGGAAAGAAATCAATGCATGGATTTGTAGGTTTCTTCTGATTAGTGTGTGACGATTGATTGTAATGAGAGCTTGATGTACTAAGCTTTGTATGAGATTTTTACATGATCTCCATGACACATAATATATGATAGTTTGGGTTTTCAGCTTCAGGCTTTCTCGTTAAACAAATGTGTTATATGCGATTGTTTTTTTATTGCTTCATGTGTTTGCAATTGAATGTTTAATTTCCGCAAAAGATTAACAATGGAAGGATTTTGTATTTAGCAAGAAGATAAATATTGTTCGATCAGGAGAATCTAGATATATACATGCATCTCGTATATAATTTCTATATTGAATGTCCAAAAACTCATTATCAACTTCAAAAATGCACAACTCATATTCTACAACGCGGATTTCGATGATTCTCATGGCATTGGATTCTCCTCTCCATCTTCTTGGATTTTGGGAAGAAGGTTGTTTAATTTAGTTAGAATAAAAGAAATATGTAATGTTATGTTATAATTTGTCACTGGTATAGAAAATGTAATGTTACGTTTTGTGAATAAAATTAAATAAAAAATAAAATTAATAATTTATTGTTGATTTTTGGGTTATATATTTTGATAACAATTCATGGAATTTATTAATGAATTTTGTTTAAAATATTATGCAAATTTATTATGAAATGTGCCAGAGTATCGGCTTAAATTTAGATTTTATCTTTCTTAATCTTGGTAAATTTGATCATTCTGAACTTGGTAGATAGAAAAAAATTTAAGATAAATCTACCCCAATGGTTAAGAGGATCTCAAAGCAAAACACAATGTGCGCAGACATAATATTATACAATAATAATTACACTCTAGAGTTCTATGTTACATGTTTTAGAGATGTTTTTACTTAATCTCATTGTAAATATGTTACGTGTTTTAGAAATGTTTTTACTTAATCTCATTGTAAATATTTTTATATAGATAAATATTTTTTTTTATAGACACGAAGTTGGAAATGAGTAGTTTTTATATAATTAGTTATATTAGTTTGATTATAATAGAGCTTACTTTCTTAATTTTCCCTCTATTTTATTTTTGTATTTTTATATTATTTATTTATTTATTTTATTATTTTTTTAAATATAATTATAGTACTAATTTATTTATAAATTATTATTATTATTATTATTATTATTATTTGTAAAGCTTTTGTTTGTATTATAAAAGCTAAATGTAACAACTAAGGATGTCATGTGGGAAACCGTGTCTGGATATAACAAAACTTGACCCAAAGTTATTGTTTCACAAAACCCAAGATGTAGAGTTCATACTATATTATAGATATAATATGGATAAAATAACTTGCATAGCTGAGGTGACCCAAATTATTACAAAATGCAATAATAAATTCATTGATAACATTGATCTACTAACCATAGACTCACTAAAACTACCCTAACTACCCTCAAGTGGGGCAGGGATGTCCTCCTTTGAGTATTCCTTTTCTTTATTTAACCATTCTTGTAAGTGTGAATGTTATAGATCCCCTTCATGTAGAAAGGAGCCTACAAACAACATTTCTTCTCCATTGAAAATCTCAAAATACACATTTGAAAAAGGGAAGGCTCCAGAAAGGGGTACTGAATAAGCTTGTACAAAGAGATAGAGCCACAAGACCAATTTGAAAACTAAAAACCCAAACCAATTACCAAAATAAAAAGCATTGCTTGAAGTGGAGTAGATGCTTATTGCAACTTTGAATTCCAAAAAAATGGCAAAGCATTCATTCTATCACAAGCCAATGGAAACTCCCTTGTCTTAAGCACAAGACAATACCATTCTTTGTGTACATTTTCTTATTAAACATTCATACCCAAATTTGATTATGTATTAATTAATAACAATTATAATATTTATTTTTACAATTTTTTTAATATTTTTGTTATCATTAAAAAATTATTATTTAAAACTTACATTTGAACCATAATTTTAAAAACGTTATGGCAGTCTTCCTACATACAATGCGAAGTAATGGATATTTTTACAACGATTTCTAGATAGGCATAGTCTACATGTGCTACGAATTGGACTTGCTGGTGTCGTTTTTCATTTCATCTCCAGCAGCATGTTAACACTCGTCGTGGGCCCCATCCTATGCCGTCTCCATTTCATTTTATATTTCCATCTCCAGCTGTCGCCATCCTAACTCTCCGTCTAATGCATGTCATTGGCACGAAGCCCTCCAACTATAGTCAAACTCCAGCTCTGCAACCTATTCGAACCCATTTTTGGCATTTTCTCAATTCAAACTCCACTATATTGCATTGCGCGCAATTCATCAGAGAAACGAAAACATAGCCCAAGCAGTTTTCATGGGGATTTCTCCAGCTTAAGAGGCTCTGCAGTCTCTCCCCTTGTGTGGCCATGTCTCCAACAACAGTATGAATCTTGCCAGCAACACTCCTCAAGCGATCCTTTTTCTAACCCATTTCCGTGCATGTTTGGAAACACAGTGAGCATTAATAGTTCCTCTGCCATCTTTAGGCTTCGTAGGAAGCAAGCCCTAGGCACTCAGGATACTGACTTCAAGGACACCAATGGAGGGCTTCCACAATTGTTTGGTAGTGGGCCTCAAATTGCTGTTGTAATGTGTATATTCATCGAGGACATGATACCCACCATCAAGATAGATTCCGAGATTAATCTTGCTTGCAAACTTATTTTCTTTCTTCTCTCCATCAACCACAGAAGTATTTTCAAAGTACCACCTCGTGGGAACAGGTTTATGATCCAAACGTCTTACTACTGATGACAAAGGAATTATAGTCTTCCCCATAACTTCATCTTTGTTTGGTCCTTATTGATCCTTTACTGTGAGAATCAAGTGCTCCTCAAACGGCTCTACTGCCATGAAAACCAAATCCTCATTCCAAAGGGGATTTAATCCCCTGTTATGAGCAACTCATGTTTTTTTTATTTGGTTTCCCAGCTGTTCTTTCACACTGACCTCAGGAAACCTTCCTTTATCATTTGGCAGCAAATCCTGAGCCTCAATCACATTGAATCTAATGTACCAGAGTTTAGGAGAAAGGTACACCTTGGAACGAAGGCTAGCGACCCGATCAGTATGTCATGCTTTAGAAAAGGCCTCATCTACTTGAGTTCCCATCTACACTGCAAGCATAAGCTCACCTTTCACCTTTGAGCCTGCATCCTTGCCTTCCAAACTATACCATTGAGGTGTCAATGGACTGTCAGGAGGCACTCTCGTGGGTATCTCATGGATATCAAACATCAAATGTCTAATGAAGTCATCCTTGATTAAGTCCTTATTCTTAACCACAATATCCACATATGATGCTTGGGTTCTCTCTTTGGAAAATGCAAATACCTGATTCCATTCTGGATTAGTTTCCTTCTCAAAGTGTTTCATATTTCCCTTTTAGTTCCCAAGTTTTACCTCGACATAAGGATCACAGCTCCCAGTGATGTCCATTGTTGGCAGGTCTCTAGCTTTTACAACACGAACATACAAGTATAGCATCTGTTCAACCAAATCATAAGTGCTAGTCAGCTTGTCTCTATGTACCCCCATAGCACCTAACTGAGAATTGGTCTCCTTCAAACTGCAATCTACTGGCTGAGAAGGTGTATTATGCATATGCATTACTTTTACTTCAGGATTTCTCTCCTATACAACTTTAGCACTTTACTGTGTAGTCTGCTGTCGGTGTTGATACTACATTGTTTATGTCTCCAGTGGAGATCTGTCCTTGTTTTCATTTTCCTCTTTTAAATGATTCCCTATGAGTCCATTCTCTTCCACGTAATAAACCTTCAGGGAAACATCTCCCTTGATGTGCGAGAAAACGCCCCTCTTTTCCAGTGGAAAATGTTGCATAATTGCTTCTTCCTCTCTGACAACGCTACTTCCATAAATCCTGACTCTTCCCATGAAGTTCTTGGTGTGAACTGATTTATTCTCATGATATACATGTACATATATTGTCTCAAAGGAAAAATCAGAAGGATCTGGGACAGTGAATGTGAAATTTTCATTCCAAACTGGACTTAGATACTTGTCTTTAGTAACAGTGCGAAACCTCTGGTGGGAAAATTCAACCTCAATATAAGCACTTGATGAACCCTACCCATCCTTGGGCATCAAATTGTGGGCACTAATAACCTCCACTAATAACTTGAGCTTACTCATTTTGCTCTTTTTTTATCTCTGAAAAACACAACAGTATGGTGAACCCCCTTCCTCTTGGGTGACACTTTGTTTCACAAAAGCTAGACTCATTCTAATTAACCTCTGTTGGGCATGTGTCAAAATTTGTGTATGTCTTTATATTTTGTACTTGTTGAGTCTTTCCAAATTTATTCCTGATCCGATTCAAACTTTTGACTCTTTTTCCTCAATGAGTGCTTGTCAACTCCAAACCCTATGACTATGATGTAGATTATTAAAGAAACAATTACCAAAACAAAAAACCAAATCCATATAATAGAACTTTACAAATAGAGTAAGAAATAAACATTGCTGAGATAAAAAGAAAACTTCATATGACCTCCAACTCACGATAAGAGAATATCAGAGGAAAATATAACTTCTGAAATAGGTACAACATGGGAAAGCTAAAGTACTTAAATGCCCTTATACTACTCAGTGCACTACTTTAAATGACAAAAGTTCAAAAAAATCACATGTACAAAGCTATAACAACACTTATTTAATGGTACAACTCATGGAGGTCCAAATCAACCAAAGAGACCGATCATATTTTTCCCCTTCCCCACTTTACTTACCCTAGAATATTGAGATGTTATGCACCAAGGATGTGCTATGGCACAAATTAAAAAATTAAAAAATATAAATAAAAAATAAATATTATAATATAATTATCAATTCAAGAAACATCCTTAAGGTAAGTGTTCATCACATGCAATTGCCTTAATAACAACAAATATATACTTCAAGCTATGTTATATTGCATCATGTATTGGAAAACAAAACCATCCCTCCAGACAGCAACAAATTAAATGCACATGTGTGTACTTATTAGTTCCTTGTCCACTGAGAGAAAATTGAAATGCCTCTATATCAACAACAAATGGAGTAAGGCCATCAACTTAAAAATTTTGGTATCCAGCTTCTACAATAAAAAATTAAAGAAAAATCCCACCATAACACTTTTTTTATGTCCTTGTGGGCTGCCCATGTGATTTAGCCAAGTTGTTACTACTCAATTCTGAAATCAAAACAAGACGTTTACCAATGCTGCCATGGTTGACCAAAACATCAACAAAAGTTGCCATAGTATCCATTAGACAATATTGATTCTTGGGGACAAAAAAATACATTATCTACCTCCTTGGGGTATACAGAAAAGTTAGGAGAAGATGTTATCTTAGCAATATCCATGAAGAATTATTGGGACAAACAAATGTTCTATCTATTTCCCACACATCCATCTAAAAATGAGAACTGTAATCTTAGCAATACTTTGTCCCCGAAGTCGATCCAATTATGACACTTTGTTTCACAAAATCTAGACTCATCCAAATTAACCTCTGTTGGGCATGTGTCAAAATATGTGTATGCATTTATATTTTGTACTTGCTAAGTTTTTCCCAATTTATTCCTGATCCATTTTTCCCAATTTGATTTTGTACCTTACTCATTGTTTCCTTTTGCTGAAGCTTCCAGTCAACATGAGAACCAAACCACTATTCTGATTTAGATTTAAAATTGGGACAAAAAAATTCTTCCATGCTACAGAAGTCTCCAATCTCCATTAGCTAAGAAGCCATGACTGGAGGGGTATCTATTTTGCCAAAGACACCCAAGACTAGCACCTAGCCCTGCCTGTTTTTGCAAGCACAAGAATACATGAGCATGTCATTGAAAAACATGAAAACTAGTGGTTGTTAACAACAATTTTCTTTCACCAACCCAGTTAAGCACTAGCTGACATTTTTTATCATTTTTGATCCAGTATCATTTTCAGTTCTCTAGTGTAGTTTATGTGTGCCTGTAAAAGAATCTTTATAATCAATTCCCCAACGTCTTCCAATTAAATAATTGATTATACAGGATCCAAGACCTTTTTACTTCAATCCAACCTAGATATTAAATTGCAATTAGAATTGCACTTCAGTCCGACCTAGAGATTAAATTAAAGATAAGTATTCACCAGTAAAAACCCTGATACAAAGCAGTAGAAAACATCATAAAATAATCTCAATCCAAGATTCTAATCATGGCTTGACCTTGGAGATTTTTAGGATTTTAGTCCACTTATTGAAAAACTCTATCAACCATAAACTAGCACAACAACATCTTCATAAATCCGAATAAAACACACGCACAAAAAAGACAAAAAAATCTAAGCTTCTATAAATGTAGTGAAATGTCTTAAAAAAAATAACTAAGATTAACTAGCATTTCACTAAAAATTAAGAATTCAACCATGGAAAGAGATCAGAATCTAGGACTACATCAAGCCAAAAATGACTTGGAAAGAAAAATAGGTTTTGGCCAATATACTAACCAACTCACAAATATTAAGATCTGAAACAGGGAGATGGAAAAAATCCAAGGAATAAAACAAAAAGATGGGAAGAATCCAAGGAATGATGGATAAGATGATGCCAGGTATGAGAAGAGGATGAGGTGGTCGGTCAAACTACATTTCTTGCTGCATACATAGATTAATATGTGAAAAAGGAAGATGGGAGGAACCCAAGGAATAATGGGTAAAGAGGAGATGCATGGTGAAGAAGAGGTGGAGACCAAACAATATTTCTTGTTGCATTGAGAGGCCTATAACCACATCAAGGAGGGAGAAAAATTACACAAAAGCACTTGGGACAACATTCCAAGAGGGAAATGTAGATGACATGACTAAGAAAGCCTCAAAGAATATGTAAATTAGGGACAAATCACTGAAAACCAATACCAGAACGTTAGGAGAAGTAACTACAGAGAGAATAAGACAAAATCCATATCAGTATACCAAAACTTATTAATATCACACTATGGATATTGCCTAGTATACCAATACTTATTAATATCAGAAAAATCACATGTACAAAGTTGTAGCAACACTTATTTTAGTGGTACAACTCATGGAGGTCCAAATCAACCAAAAAGATTGATCACATTTTTCCCCTTCCCCACTTTACTTACCCAATAATATTGAGATGTTATGTACCAAGGATGTGGTATGGCACAAATTAAAAAATTAAAAAATATAAATAACAAATAAATATTATAATATAATTATCAATTCAAGAAACATCCTTTAGGTAAGTGTTCATCACAGGAAATTACCTTAATAACAACAAAGATATACTTGAAGCTATGTTATATTGCATCATGTATTGGAAAACAAAACCATCCCTCCAAACAGTAACAAATCAAAGGCACAGGTGTGTACTTATCAGTTCCTTGTCCACTGAGAGAAAATTGAAATGCCTATATATCAACAACAATTGGAGTAAGTCCATCAACTTAAAAATTTTGGTATCCAGCTTCTACAATAAAAAAAATTCAAGTAAAATCACACCATAACACTTTGTTTATGTCCTTGTGGGTTGCCCATGTGATTCAACGAAGTTGTTATTACTCAATTCTGAAAGCAACTCAAGAATTTTACCAATGCTGCCATGATTGACCAAAACATCAACAAAAGTTTCCATAGTATCCATTACACAATATTTATTCTTGGGGATAAAAAAATACATTATCTACCTCCCTGGGGTATATGTAAAAGTTGGGAGAAGCTACTATCTTAGCAATATCCATGAAGAATTCTTGGGACAAATAAATATTCTATCTATTTCCCACACATCCTTCTAAAAATGAGAACTGTAAACTTAGCAATACTTTGTCCCTGAAGTCGATCCAATGGTGACACTTTTTTTCACAAAAGCTAGACTCATTCAAATTAACCTCTATTGGGCATGTGTCAAAATATGCGTATGTCTTTATATTTTGTAATTGTTGAGTTTTTCCCAATTTATTCCTGATCCTATTCTTTATTAATCTGCATCATAGTCACAGGGCTTGGACTTGACAAACACTCATTGAGGAAAAAGAGTCAAGAGTTTGAATCGGATCAGGAATAAATTAGGAAAAACTCAGCAAGTACAAAATATAAAGACATACCCATATTTTGACACATGCCCAACAGAGGTTAATTTGAATGAGTCTAGATTTTTTGAAACAAAATGTCACCCATTGACTAACTTGAGCTGATTCATTTTTCTCTTTTTTTTTATCTCTGAAAAGCACAACAGTATGGTGAACCCCCTTCCTCTTGGGTTATAATTTGTGACCAAATCCGGTTATACAAACAAAAATCCAATACATGAGTGGGAAAATGTTGATCTTACACAAAATTAACATTAAACCGTTTCAAAATCCTATCTCCATAGAAGATCACCATAAATTAAACAATTTTTTTTCAGGATTCAAGATTGAATATGGAGAGAATGAAGATGGATTTATTCAAGAACCTGTATCTCCTCCTGCACTCAGTATTGGCTCCATTTGTATTCAGTGGTCTTCTTCAAATACATAGTTTAAATAGATTTCCAAGCTAAAGGTTTGGTCTTACAAGATTTTATACAAATAATATGAGATTGATTTTATATCAAAGACCATCTTCCAAAAATTAGTTCACGGGTAATGGATTCTATTGGATAAAGTTTTCATTGATGTCAATATGATGACAAACCATAGGTGTATTGCTGAAGCCAACCCTAGGCATATTAAAGACAATGATTGAAACCCTAAGAACAAACCCTAGGTACCAAGTGCATTAATGTGGCCCTAGAATTTTTGAAGATGAAGAAGCCCTAGATAATTGATGGATGAACATATATAGAAGGTGCCCTAGGTCTATGAAGAAGAAACAAGATCACATATGGAAGAAGCCCTAACAATGAAACCCTAGATGCATGGAAAATACTTCAGCCCTGGGTAATTTATGTCAAGTCCTAGGCATTGCTAATCATTAAGCCTTTGATAATTGATGAAAATCCCTAATATACCTTAGGTGTATAGATGAAGAATGTATAGGTGCATCTATTTTCTTCTATGAGAGTTAGACATGCATTCCTACAACATCTCAATGAATACCTAAGCCTTGCAGGGCCTTTTATGCTATCAAAAGGGGATTATAAGATGCCTTTAAAAATACAAAAAGGAATTTTATAGGAGAAACAAGAAAGTAATAAAAAAATGGGCATCCATTTAAGGAAGGCCCCTTTTTTGGATTGAAAGAACCTCTGGCATATTTTGGGATCATTTGAAAGCAGGTTTTATGGAGCTGACTTTGAAAAGTATAATGAAGGACACTTAAGGATACTCTGAGGATTGTTGTGCACTTTTTGAGGCAACTGTGTTGCAGAACCATTGAAGGTAGTCTTGAAGGGATTATCTATGTAGAATGAGCATTGTTTAAGCCCTCATGGAGTAGCCGTGTAGAAGACTGTTTGGGTGACATGAAGAGTCTTAGAGACACTTACTAGTTGCTGATGTTAACCTTTATCATTGGAGCATACATGGAGAATACCCCTTGTAGCAGCCATTAAAGATTTGAGAAGTAGTTCCCAGACACCTTGCAATAGCTAAAGCCTACAGGAAGCTTGAAGATGCAACACTCTTATTATATGCAATGTGTATGTGAATAAAATATATTTTGTTGTTACACAAGCCTTTTGGTGGTTGAGGGTTGCAAATATGTCCCTCAAACTACATATGGAGGCATTTATGGTAGGGTTTTTAGGACAGGTAGTGAGCTAGGGTTTCTAATTTGTGACATTTAAGACTTTCCACCCTTGGATTTCCTTTCATATGCATAACCCCTTTTAGTAGATCCAAATATATTTTTCTTTATAGCTTCATCATGACCATTTTTCTCTTCTAGCTACAATAACATACTTTTACAAAGAGTTAGGTTCAAACATTCTTATCTTAGTTTGGATTTTCAACCTTGGATTTGACATGTAGATATTTGTCCAGTTTTGCAGAGAGTTTGACCTTTGAATCTAAGACTTGAAACTTCTAGTGTATTCTTTGATTGTGATTTCCTTTTGGAACAAATGCATGAGTTGAACATCTTACAATTCATCTTGGGTATGGTTCTCTTTAAGCTAATCCATATACAAATTTGCCAAAGTACCCTTAGGGATTTTAGCATTCCATCTCTCACTGCATGTATGGGGTGACCCATCCAAATGTTTTGTATTCTTTGATTGTGATTTTGTTTTGGAACAAATGCATGAGTTGAGCATCTTATGATTCAAAAAAAATAGAAAAAAATATCTAATTTTTTACATAAATTACAGTCATTTTTTTACAAGGATTACAGTCATTTTGGGAGCCTTTACCAACAAATTTCACAAGAGGAATGTTCTTCCCATAAGTAGAGCCACTCTAGCAAAAGAGGGTTGAATTTCCGGGGTCAAGATTTGGCCAAACCCTTTGTGGGTTTTTCTGGGTATTGTGTAGGGAGGCTGGGATTAATTTCCCACAATTTTCTAAGCAGTGGAGAGGGACCTAGCAGCATATCTATTCAGGCAACAACATATTTCTAGGCAGTTCTAGTGTAGAACTAGGGAAGCACAATGATTGAAGAAAGAAGGGTGACCTGTACTACATTTGTGGCTTTGCTAGCTTGCATAGAGCAAGCCTAGGTGCAGTCTTTCCAACACGTTTCTTGTACACCCATTCTTATTAATAAAATGACTCAACAATGCAGATTTTGGTGACAAATTGTGATCTGATTGCGTGTTTTTGTTTTATGTGATTTTTATGTATATGCACACCTACTATTTGCTGTAACATTTCCTTAGGAATATTACATAGTTGCAACTTACAATGAAAGATATTTGACATGTAGATATTTTTCCATTTTTGCAGAGAGTCAGACCTTTGGTTCTAAGACTTGAAAATTTTAGTGTATTCTTTGATTGTGATTTCCTTTTGGAACAAATGCATGAGTTGAACATCTTACGATTCATCTTGGGTATGGTTCTCTCTAAGTTAATCCATATACAAAGTTGCCAAAGTACCCTTAGGGATTTTAGCATTCCATCTCTCACCGCATGTATGGGGTGACCCATCCAAATGTTGTGTATTCTTTGATTGTGATTTTTTTTTGGAACAAATGCATGAGTTGAGCATCTTATGATTCATCAAATAGAAAAAAAATAGAAAAAAATATCTCATTTTTACATAAATTACAGTCATTTTTTTACATTGATTACAGTCATTTTAGGAGCCTTTACCAACAAATTTCATAAGAGGAATGTTCTTCCCAGTAGTAGAGCCACTCTACAAAAAGAGGGTTGAATTTCTGGGGTCAAGCTTTGCCAAACCCTTCGTGGGTTTTTCTGGGTATTGTGTAGGAAGGTTGGGATTAATTTCCCAGAATTTTCTGAGCAGTGGAGAGGGACCTAGCAGCATATCTATTCAGGCATCAACATATTTCTAGGCGGTTCCAGTGCAGAACTAGGGAAGCACAGTGATTGAAGGAAGAAGGGTGACCTGTACTACATTTGTGGCTTTGCTATCTTGCATAGAGCAAGCCCAAGTGCACTCTTTCCAACACGTTTCTTGTACACCCATTCTTATTAATAAAATGACTCAGCAACACAGATTTTGGTGACAACTTGTGTTCTGATTGCATGTTTCTATTTTATGTGATTTTTATGTCTATGCACGCCTACTATTTGCTATAACATTTCCTTAGGGATATTACGTAGTTGCAACTTACAATAAAAGACAATAACATTACAACTTAAATTTATAGGCAAATAAATGCCTTCATAAGAAACTAATAAAATACATTTTCCATGTTACAAAACCAAATTTATAGTAATCAGTGATCATAAATTCCTCAAAATGGTGGCACACATGTTCCAACCCCATAGAGAAAAATAACCAAAAGCCTAAACCATTGAGGTTCCAAGGAATTAGATCTGCATTTACTATTAGCCCATTGTTGTTCAAAAATAACTATTCACATATATCATCACTTGCCACATTCATTTGAATATGGAAATATGGACCATACCTTTTATAAGGTAAAGATTAACATTGAAAAATAACTACTCAAGATTCAAATGAATCAACATATTTGACTTTCAGGAAAAGAGTTCTACTTTAGTATGAACCTTATACATATTTTTTATTGCATGCAAATCAAAACCAATCTCAGATGAAAATTCATGAATTACTATTACGAATTATGTGTGTTCATCGCACGACCTTTAGAAGATGTGCATTGCTCTCTAAAGAAGCCATGTTACATTGGTGAAAACCCAAAACAACAGAATAACATTATTCAACATTAATGAACATGGAGATAAACCAATATTTCTATTCAACATGTGGGGAGAACAAAAGAATTTTGCATTTGGAAAATAAAAAGTGGGAAGTCTATAATTTAACCTAACTACTTTGAAGTTATTCCTTCCCAATTAGTTACATTGTGTTAATTAAATCAATCTTCAATATTTCCTTTATAAAAAATATGTTTGCCATTCTAGATTGGTTTGCATGTCAAGTAAAAATAAGTAATTATTCCTCATAGTATCCATGTTAAAAATTCTCCTTTGCTATTTGTCAGGAGTAGTGATCTTGAACCACTTCAAGTAGAGATTTCCATGCAACATGCATGAGATCAGATAAACTTAAAGATGATATTTTTGGAAGCTTCTTGAGGCCATACAAGCACTTCCTGGTGAGAATAGAGGGTCTATCAAACAATTAGAGCATCCCTGTCATGAATCCAATTATCCAAGTTAGAAAAACATTCTCTTATTGATGTTAACAACTTAGATATTTTTCAAATTTATAAAATACCAGATATGGGGGGTTTTCTTTACTGTAACGGATCATTCAAGATGATGAGGTATGCCAGTAGAAAATTAGGAAATTTTGGAGTTGCAACCCTCTTGTGGGAATGATTGTATGGTAGAAGAAGATGCTTCTCTCCTCATACTAATATTACCTGGTATAAATATAGTACATAAAATAAAAATTTATTAATAGTGTCAAATACACTAATAAAAAAAATTAAGAGCAAAACTATCACAACATACCTGAAAAATCACCAACTGGAAAATTGTCAACCAGCAAAGCATGTTCCAAGCGAGGAACATCCATAGAAAAATCCCCTATATGTATAAAAATAACATTGCAATTATCATCATAAACATATTGGAACATAAAGTAATACACACATGAAAATATTGATTACATCAATTAGTAGTTCTATCTAATGTACCTGAAATTGTAGGAAAGTTAGAACGACATCGCATTAATCTATCTTGTTGAGTTGAAGGAACAATAGTGGATTGTTGTACCTCTACAAAAATTCGCACAAAAGTTAGTTAAGAAATGATGATGTTCATATACACTAATGTAAACATGTTGATCTCATTACTCTATGAAACATACTTGGGACAATAGAGGATGCATGGTTGGAGCGAGGACAACCCCGCTTGTTGAGGTGTTGAAACTGAAATGGTTCATATTCAGATGCATGGACATTTAAATCAACTTCCAAGCCCCCACTTCGTTTTTTTCCTTTTTTTTTCTTTTTTGGACTGAGAAAACTCTTTTTCCTCTTCAAAGATGATTCAAAAGCACCCAACCTAAGGGTAAAGTCATAATCCATAATATAAAGATTGTTGGCATCATTCGTCATTTTTTTAACCAAACCAATCAATTGATTCATCTTTCTCAAAGTAGTAGGAGGACTGTTTCGAAAAAAGTCTAAATAGCCAAACAACTCCTCTATAGAAAAATGGAGTTCTTCAACATCTACATCAACATTGCCACCAGCCATAAAAATTGTGCTAGTATCTTCATCAATGTTTGGTGCCTCCATACTTATCTCAAGAGGGGCATTCAATGAATTGGGTGAGGTATCTTGATATGATAACAATTTTGATTCCATTTGCCACAAATAGACCTGGACAATCACAAGTTAAAAAGTTTGTGCGGTGAAAACTGACGAGATATTGCTTATCATGATTACTTTGACTCTTCACCCAGTAAGCGTGAGATATACTTTCATGAAGGCTACAATCATTATCTTCAATTCTTCTATCTTTTTCTATCAATGATTCAAGTTGCTTCTCCTTCTTGTAATTGTTAAATATCCTTCTTTTTTCAAAATTTCCTTGAATCGATAACAAGGTTCAACATTAGTTAGTAGGATATAGAACAACCAATCCATCTGACGAGCACATTTCTTTCTTCAATTAGATAAAAATTTTGTTTCCAAGTAACTATGATATGACTCCACAACATTGTTTATCTCCTTATTTGCATGAGGAAAATCTCGAAAACCTTTTACCCACATTCCTAAATATAAAAAAGATGAGTTAGTGAAGATACATTGATTTTATAAAACAAAAAAAATATGAATATAAAAAAGAGTATGTGAACTTACAGATCTTATCACTAGCAACTCAGTTCTTGTGGAAATAGTCCAAAAAATTCTTTTCATTTGCAAATTTACCGAAAAATCCATTGATTGCATTGGTCATTGCATCATTGGAGCAGTTTATCATGATATACCCTAGCTCACTAAACATCTTGTTTGCTTTTTCTCGACTACTATCTAATCGATTCACATTTTTTAGCCATACTCTTCATACATGTCAAACACACAAAATCACTTCACAACTTGTGATTCTCCTACCAAATTCAATTAATCTTAAGTGTGACGTCTTTAGAATAAACACAAATTAAAATGTAAAATAAGAAGATATAAGTTATCTCAAAGCATTGATTTCAGCCAATGCATCATCAATCATGAAGGCATTGACTTTCCAATCAGGATGAAGTTGATAACACCTGTGCATGGGGTGCTCCAACCATTGTGCAATATCTTGTGATGTATTACGAGACACCACCACCCATGCAACTGGAACCCAAATTTGTTGCTCATCAAAAGCCATGAGTGTGTACAATTGATACTGTCATATTAAAAAAAATATAAATTCAAACTTAAGTCATTAATCATATTAAATTGCTACAACTCAAATGATTGTAATTAATAAATCATTAGCAACACACCCCATATTTATTTGTACTGAATGTTGAATCCATGGCTAATAATTTGTTATGAGATAACTTCACCATGGTCTCTAACATCCATTTCGTTTGTATCCCAGCTATAAAAGGGACCTCAACACCATTGGGCTTTTGGTAAAAGAAGAAGTCATCATGGAGTTTCTGATACCAAAGATTCACACTCATTTCATCTTTTTTGTGCAATTGGTAATTTCCTTTCATTAAATGATTATAGATGTTGACAACATCTTTTTTGTACAAGAAGAAATCTCTATCTCGAGTTGTAGCATCCATGTCCACATATTTCTTAATGTGCATCTTACACACTGAGCCAATTGGCACTTCTAAAAAGAAACAACTTTCAATATAAGAAATCATGTCCCTCGAAAGCCTTGGCTTATGCAAAGACCTAGCATCACCTGAAGTGTCATGTTGTCCATGACAGGGCCATCCATTCCCATCTTCATGATCATACATATTATATGTTAATATTGCTATTTTATGGCTATTAACCATAACCTTTACAATGAAATGGCACTGGCAGCCCCTTTTTTTCACAAATGAGCACCTTCGTTTCATTGAATCATCTCCTCTTTTTTCCTTTGGGCCATACGAACAAGTATATCTACACAAAAATATTTGAAATGTCAATAAATATGAAAATTAACAAAAAAATATTAATAACAACATCTATTAATAGCATTTTTAAAATACTTACAACTCATATCTCAAGGCAGCACTAGCCCTTGAGCTTGGCAGTTTTCTTTGTCGATGAATAAATGTACATGGAGCTTTTGGATTCGTCTCTTCTCCTCTAATAAAGTTGTCAACTCTATGTAAAGGAATTTTTGCAACCCAATCAATACTCATGTTTGTTTTATATACTTCAACCCAGACTAAATCTTTACCAGAAAATGTGATCTTGTCTTTAGGGTCTTGCACGTCAAGGTCCATGATAGTCTTCCATTTATTTTGCTTTCCCATTTTGAATCGATGTCTACAAATGCAGAAGCAAAATCAAAAGTAAAATCATTAAATTGAACTTGAAATTTTCCATAAAGAAACAATGATAACCAATAAACAAAAATATTGCAAGTAAAAATACTTCCATATCTACTAAACATGACAGAGAAGGTGAAGTGCAAAGTACACTCTTATCTTGATATAAATTTTGTTTGGAATACATCTATACTTCTTTGCAATCCCTTGGTGTATTTCCTTAACAAAATTTTAATGAAATCTAGACACCAAGGCATGGGGTGTCAGCCTTGGGTATATTTTTGTATATTCAAGTTTGTTTCTCTTTGTGATAATCCCAATTGATAGAACAATTCAAAATAAGGCCACAACATCATTGTAATAAACAAAGTAAGCGTGCAAATACATAGCAGCACACAATAGTGGCATTTGATTATGTGTAAATAGATGGGACCAGCCATGGCTTATGATAGCCAATACTGATATAAGCTTTGAAAAAATCTGACTCACAACCAAGAAGACAGGAAATGAATTATTTTACCTCAAATCACAGTTTATGCTTCTTTAACCCAACAAAGATGGAAAGATTTCCTTAGAAAACTTTAGATTTGTAAGGTCAACCTCACTTGACTATTCTAATTTATTTTGTACACTTACATTATGTCCATTTTTTTTCTTGCATATACGGATTGCAATGGGTTCTTTTTATGGAGTTTCAGATCCGACTCCTGAGTGTAATTGTAGGATTTTCATATTATTTCAAATTTTTTGTCTTTTTGGAGAAAGACGGATCAAGCAGCCTCAAAGAAAGTGAAGGACACAGTGTTAGATGATGTCTAGTAGGAGAAGGTAGATCTAGTTATTCAGATCATGGAGCCTATCATTTCCTTGCTTCAATTTGCAGATACAGACCAACCCATCCTAGGAGAGGTTTATGAGAGTTGGGATTCCATGGTTGAGTCTGTAAGGACCATTGTTTTACAGAGTCAGTGCCCAGAGTATGAGACATCACCAGAGGCCTTCTTCACCAGCATACAGGATATTCTTGTCAGCAGATGGGACAATAATTGCACAACTTTACATTGTTTGGATCACTCCTTGAACCCAAAATACGACATCCATGAGTGGTTGAATGGTGGACCTTCCCGCATATTTGCTCCTCACATGGATTGTGAAATCTCACAGGGGAGGAAAGATGCATTCAGGAGCATTTTTCAGGAGAGGGCATCCCTTCATGAGGTGGAGGATGCCTTTGAAGATTTTTCCACTAGCACTGGGCGATTTGCAGGCTATGATGTGATTCGAGACAGAGGGGCTAAGAAGCCCTATTCTTGGTGGGAAACTCATGGGGAAACAAGCCCTCCTCTATAGTAGTTAGCCATGAGACTCCTCTCTCAGGTGACGTCATCCTCTTGTTGCGAGAGGAATTGGAGCACATATGGGAATTTGTATAATGTGAAGAAGAGCAGGCTTGAGAAGTCCAGGCAGAGACAATGTTGTATGTGCACATCAAACTTTGTCTCATCTATGGGTAGAGGGAGGCTTAGTTGAAGGGAAAGACAAATATGTGGGATGTATTTCTTGATGATATGGGTATGGACAGCAGTGTTGAGTTGGCATTGGCCAACTTGGATCTCAATGCACCAGTGCTAGAGCCTGCCACATTTGATGATGGTGATATAGTAGAGGCATCATCCTCCACACCAACAGATGCTGAGATGAAAGAGGAGGAGGATGCAGCAGAGGAGAGCACTGGTGAGCATGATGATCAGGATGAGGACAGTGATGTTGATTATGATGATGAGGATTGATGACTCATTGAGGCTTGTAGTCTTGTAGACTATAGTTGTTTTGTATTTTCTATTTCTATTTTCCATTAGTAGTGCACTACCTACAACCTATAGGCTAGTACTTATGTAACACATTTTTATTTTGATGACTTAATGAGATAACTATAGTATCAACAAATCCGACACTCGAATCCGCGTTTCCATCAAATCTCGTGTCCCCGTGTTAGGTGACTTAGATGGTACCCCGACCGAAAGTCAATCTTCAAGAAGGACTTAGCTCCCCTCAGCTCATCCATCAACTCATCTATGCGTGGGATGGGGTAGCGGTTCTTCAACACCTTCTTGTTGAGGACCTGGTAAATCCTTCCCCCAACTAGAAATCCCATTGAACTCCCTTCCCCTTGTTTTCAATGTTATTTGGATGGCCCATTTCCTCAATTTTATTGGACAAATCCTACACTACTTTTGAAAAAAAAATGGGAAAAATCCTCATCCTTGCTCCTTTTATCTCCCTCATTGTCCCCCTTGTTTGTTTCCACAAACTCCGGTTCAATGGTCACAGGATTTGGGGTAATCTCCAACTGTCTTTCCCTACTCCTATACCTTTGCCTCCAGTATGTCAGATTCTGCTTGTCTTCTGGTGTCATAGGCTACATTGCTTCCACTGGAATATCCCTAGGGAAATTTATAGTAAATAATAGTCATGCATAGACATACAAATCACAAAAACAAAAATAAAAATCAGATGCACAGTTTAACACCAAAATTGAACCGCTAAGCCATTTTATTACTAAAAAGGGGTGTACAAATAAGGTGTTGGAATGTGTGCACCTAGGCTTTCTCTAGGCAAGCTAGCAAATCCCAAAATGAAGTACAAATCACCCTCCTTTGCTGAATCACTGCGCTGCCCTAGATCTATGCTATAATTTCCCATAAATGTGTTTCTACCTCCAAATATCTGCTGCTAGGGCCCTCTCCACTGCTTAGAAAATTATAGGAAATTAAATCCTAGCCTCCCACACAATACCCAAAAAAACCCACAAAGGGTTTGGCCAAAACTTGACCCCGGAAAATTGACTCTCTTATGCTTGGGTGGCTCTACTACTCGACAAAATTCTCCTTCTATGAAATCTGGTGCCAAAGGCTCCCAAAATGTCAGCAAACCCTGTTAGAAGGCTTCCCAATCCTCCCCACCAAATCTCCACCTCAAACTCCCATCACTCCACAAGCTCCCGAAGTGACTCCTCCAAGCACTGCGCAGTCTCTGCCCTGCTGTATTTTCCCCTGCGATGTGGTACAACCTCACTACTACTGGTGCGATTGGAACTCAAGTATAACTCCCTCCTTGGGCTGGAACTCGAAGTCTACTGAAGCAAGGGTTGGGATTTCTGCTATGACCCTTGTGTTGAACAACACTTGTAGACTTAGCACTTGCTCAAGCGTGTTATGTCAAAAGACAATTTCAGACATGATGAATGAATGACCAAGTGAGTGCCTCCAGCCTCTTTTGTTCCATTGCCTCCAAAATGCCCATGTGGGCCCAGCTCATACTTCCCACACCAAATCTGCTCCAATGAGAGCATAGTTCCCTTATGGGCCTCAATTCACACTAAGTGGCCCGCACACTCTACTAAAGCAAAAATATTTCACCCAAGCTCTAATTTTTGGGTGCTCTAATGTCCAAAACAAACATGTGGGGCCCCATCTACCCAAATCTCCGAAGTACAAATTGAAATGATGGAAAAATGACAAAATTGGACATTTCACTTAGAAGAATGTTAAGTGGGAATATCACATAGGTTCACCACTCCTATAACCAACTTATAACTATCGTGGGTTATTAAGACTAATGACCCTCTTAACAATAATGTATTAAATAATTCTCTATCTAAACTCCTAACATATTATTGTGTGTTATTTATCATAACACATCTCACCTTACAAGGAATGGTAAGAAGAAATCAGGAATAGCTAGGAATGGGCATGAAGTCATCACCTCATGATTTTGAAAGGTCAAGTCCTCTGTTCTATAACATCTATGCCCACCATTATTTGTCCAGACTCGTACAAGCTAAGTTCTCCTTCTGCCTTTGAATTTTCATAAATTTATATTCACCTGTGTTACATTCAAACTTTCTTAACACATGTTTACAAGATATATTGGCAAAGTTTTCTCTGCATCATTAGCACATTCATGAAGAAAAGGTCCAATGATGGGGGCAACATGCTAGTAGAAAGGGAGAATGAGTTTTACAAACAAGGTTTTCTCTATCATGCCTGTATCACTTTTGGATCTTGTTTTAGATAGAGTTATTCATATGTAGATGCAAGGGGGTTGTATTCAGTAACAAGTAGGTAAATTCTGCATGGAGAATTCATCTCTACTACTAATAAATAGTTTTAGAAGTAATTTACAGGGATCTTGTCAGGGAAATTTAAGGAAAAAAATTGTGTATATGCCACTTCTTTACCGATCCAACACTTTGTGCTACAACAAAGTTATGATATATCTTTGTGGAAACTTGCTTTTAGATCACAATTCTTTCTTTTTTGGACTGTTAAATATTTCTTGTTTATGCACGTAATTTCTCTATTCTTAGTAAATTTTACGTAGTAGTACGTTGATCCTACAAAATTTTGGCATGCATCAAGTGCTTTCTGACAAGTTGTCAACTATAGCGAATCACAATCCTCTATATTTTAATATATTGATGATACTGATACAAACTTAACTGCAATGTTTTATTTAGGTCTGCATTTTGATATTAGTGAACTTCTTATTGATTAGTAGATTATATTAAGAGTAATTTATTTTGTCAAAATTTCTAATGATCTTATACTATAGAGAACATTGTGACTATGCTGAATGATGGTAGCCTTTTGAATGCATTTCATTATTACAATCCTACAATAATTGCAGGCTTGTTGATCTCTTCTCGCATAGGCTATGGCTAAAAGTTACTTAACAAAAGTGACAAGATGATTTTACATTCAAATGTCGAAACTTTTAAATAATATGTAGGATGCTCTCTATGGGGAAGTTTGCTCTTTTTGGCCGTATGTCAACGGATTATTCCATGTCCATATTTAAACATTATTTCCTAGAAAGAAAATTTCTAGCAACTAATTTTTTTAATCCATCTTATGTTTGCCACAGATCAAAGTCTGATGCAAAAGCCTCTAAGTCAGTTTGGTGCAAATCTCCAATATGGAAAATTTTATTCAGCAACACAGCAGAGTCAATATTTTGATTTCCAAAGTTCATCTCGGAAGCTTGATGTATCAAATTCCAAGGTAAAACACATCTTTCTTATGTAAGACATTGTCTTATACATGTCAATGCAAAGATGCGTCTTGAATGTAGTACTTTGGACAAAAGGTTATATGATTTAACCTTATGAATGCTCTTGGTTATATTGTTTTGTTAAAGGTTGGTCTTCTCATTGGTAAAAATGGAGAAACTATTAAGTATCTTCAGCGACACTCGAGTGCCAAGATTCAGATAACTAGAGATTCTAATGTTGACCCTTTTTCTCCGACCAGGCAAGTGGAGTTAATAGGACCTCTAGATCGTGTCAACAAGGCTGAACAACTTATCAAGGATATCACTTCATAGGTTTTTGATTTTCTTGTACATGCTTGTGTTCTAAGACTTTTGTATAACTCATCACTGATCAACAAAACTGACTTTTATTATCGTTGGTCTATATGTGATGAGTGGTGGTATTTTTCACCTTTGATGTTTAGTAAATCAAAGTTTTTTTACATGTGGTGAAGGCTGATATAGGGGGTTCTGGTACGCAAATTTCACGAGGATTGAATACTTTGCAGTTTAGAGGGGATCAAATCCAATTAAAGGTTCCAAATAACAAGGCGGGACATTCTGATTTGAACTTAGAATCTCAGCAATAACAATTCATTGTCTACCATATGCTTCGTCACCACATATTGCAAATTAAAAAAGAAGAAGAATTTCAATGAATGTCAAGCAATGAAAAATTAAATAACCTAGAAGAATTTCTTATAAATTTTAAAAATAAATGTTAAAACCATATATATGCATGTATTTGATCTCAACATTTAGATTCACATGTTTTTGGGTCATATTTTTTTTTGTACTGTTGAACTTGTTTTGAATTTCATTGTCCGCACTTTCAAACACACACAAACATGAACCAGATGACTTCATGTACTTTAAGATGGTTATATATATTTTTTTGAATAGGTGGGTCTGATCATTGGCAGAGGAGGCGAGACTATCAGGAACCTACAAAGTAGCTTTGGAGCTCGGATTCAGGTGGGTAGGACGTTTGATTTGTGAATATTGATGTTAAAGTATAATGGCTAGCTAATGACTTTAACTTACATATGAGGTTGTATGTCATTTAATACCATTGCACCTTTTTGAGTGAGATATGTCTACAAGTAGGACCGTTCAGGGGACTAGCAATAAAAAGCAAATAGAGGTTGCCCAAGAAATGATCAATGATGTGACAATTGAGGTGTGTATTACCTAATGTTTTTTTTTTTTTGCTAGATTTTGGTGCTTAGACAAGTTGAATTGTTTGTTAGGGTCTAGAGTAAAGAGTTTCCAATAATAAATTTATTTTCATTTCTAAATTTACAGAAACACACTAGGAGGTTATACATAGATGATATATATTATTCTAGAAATTTATGGTTTCCTTAGACGTGTAAGTACCCTTTGTTAGTTGTTACAGTATATCGAATTCACTCAACGAATAGGCCAATCGAACTATTAGGAAGCAGTTTGTTGATTCTTTCTATTCATTTTTCATGTTAATTTCTTGCGAGTTTAACCTTTTATAGCTCACTGTAGTTGAAGATGTCTTCCATCTGATGGAAAATGGTATGAACTTGAACACAAATTAGGTTTGCTCTTTTTGTATATATATGGTCATTTAAACTTGATGGCTTATTATGTTGAAAATTGAGATATATCCTAGGATAAAATTACATGATCTTGGGATCTTATTTGTTGGTGGGTACAGTTGAATCGGACCAAGTTGACTAAACTTTTGGGTTATATGGTAAAGGTAAATGGTATCTATACAAAAGTTTGATGTTTTATGTGGCCTAGAAATATGCAAGTAGTAAGTTAGGATTTGGTCAAATGCCAACTTATGGTGGAATATGGGGCTAGGCTAGCCTTTGTGGTGTTCATGTTGCCCAGGTTGTTCTCCATGTTCAGATATTGGCTGTGGATGTAATGTTTTCTTCATCTTTATTTTGTCAATAGTTTTTTAGTACCATAACCTTCATGTTACTCTAGAGCTTCAAAAAATTTCTTTCATAACTTTCTATGTTGGATTTCATACCTGTCTCCAATTTAATTTCTAAAACCAATTCAATCACAACTGAGGAAGGATGGGGTTCCTACTGACATGATGGGTGCCTGCAAGGTCACAGTTCCGCAAACAAGGTGAGTGTTGCAGCAGCCCAGTGCTTTTGCTTCTTCGTCCAACAAATGGAAACACAGTTTCTTCAGTTTAGCCGCAAATCTAAATGTTGATTGATTGTAGGGTTTTAAGCATGACATATTTTTTCTTGTGTGTTTTTTCTCATCTTCCTTACTTGATATTGCTGAAAATGTTTACATGGGAAGACACATAACATTTGGCAAAACATTGTACATTGGGTTTCTTTTATACTGTGCATTCTTATGTGTGAGGATCATGACATTATAGCTTTAAAAGTTCATTTGCAGAATTGTTCTAGAAGTAAACCTATGATGGGGGTTACAATCATCAAGGTTATCGCCCACGTGGACCTGCACCACAGTGGGGTCCTAGAGGGCAATTTCCAATGTAATATCTAGGTTATGGATACCAACAACATACACCTTCACCATCCGCAGGACCTTCCCAGTTTCAATCTCAGCCGTATGGTAATTATCCTCAATAGACTCAAGGTGGCTATGCTTCTGGATGGGATCAACGACCTCCTACACCTGGTCAAGCCCCACGTAAGCAATGTCCAGTCTATGTAAAAAATATATTGGAATCCAGAGTTTATGATAATGGATACTTGGTGAAATATTTTGATATAGGATTTGTTGAGATTTTGAAAACACCAAAAAAACTGTTGAGATTTCATCCATGGGAAATACTGATGTTAGCTAAGATCTGTACCGGGGACAATATTTAATAGTTCTAGAAACTGTTGAGGATTGTATAAGGGAAAATATTGGTCTCTAAGATTTCATATATCTCTAAAAACTGTTAAAATTTAAGCAAGTGACAATATTGGACAGGTTAATGGTCAAAGTTCAAGCTAAAATTTTTTGGAGAACATTGGACATAGGCGAAGTCTAAGTGTTCTACATTTTTCCTTCTCCCCTTCACCGGAATCTGGTTATATAATGATTTTCAAAATCAGAAAAAACCAGTGAGCTTACCCGGGTCAAAAATCAATGAACTGTGCTTCTGTGACAGGAAGAATGGGTACTCCTTCAGTGTGACCAAAGCCAATTTTTACAGCACAAAGGAACTCAGTTGGCCATGGCCCATAGCCAAAACGAAAACCCAGTGAGCCTAGAATCGGGCTGTAGTAGGCCGTGATTAGCTTGGGGAAAAGAGCATGCCACACAGAGCCTGGATATGTCAATCTGGAGTTTCGAGATAAAAAACGCAGAGGCTCTGAGCTTAGATCTGGTGCTTCGAGGAAAAAAGACGGGTGGCCTCGTCGAGCACACGCCATATTGGAGTTTGAATCACGTTGAAAACACTGAAAACTATAGTTTGAATGCCACTGAAGAGCGTCATGGTATTTCGAGAGAAATAACACAGATGCTTTGAGCTTGGATGTGGTACTTCCAACAAAAAAAGATCAGTTTGAGTGCCACTGAAGGGCTGCTGAAGTGCTTCCTGGAGGTGGCCATCTTAACAGAGTCTGAAAATGAAGGGAGACATAGATGAAATGGAAACGACGACGGAGGGAGACAGATATTGGAATGGAAACGGAGACGATCATCGGAGGAAGGGGTCAATGTGCCGAAGGATTAAAAAAATACGGTGTCGGAAAGTCCAGTTCGTAACATCTATAGACTACGCCTTTCTAGATATACTTATAATATTTCATACCATATATTTTAGATATGGGTGGAATGACTTTATTACTTAGTATGGTAGTAAGTGTGCCCATTAAATATGAATTATCAGCGAAGCCAATTGCGTGGAAACTTCCTCCCCTACCTTCAGTAGACGCAGTTTCTTTTGTTTATCAAATTAATCTTTTTAACAAATATTCATAGGTGAGTGAGTTTATTTTTCTTGAAGGTTTTCATTAATGTTCGAGTAGGTGTACAGTTTGATTGAGTTCTTTTCACTTTTACATTTTCCCTGGTTTAATTAAAGCTATGAGGATTTAGGTCCAATATGCCTCATGGAGTAGAATATTTGGGAATGATCAAATGGTCTCAATTTTATTGTTGTAAACTCAATATTTGGGAAGGATCAAACTCAAACAAATGTAATTTTCCAAACTTAATTTCTGTATTGTGTATGAATTTTTAAATCCGTACTAGATTCCCCACCTTCTGCATAATCTTTGCATGTTGTACCAAAATTATGCCATGTGACTGACTAAATTTTGACAGGTCGTGTTCATAAACCTTTGTGTAATATTATTTAGCATGTTTTTTGTGAAAAAATGCCAAAAATGATCGTTATTAGTGTAATATTTGTTCTTGTTTTTGTATCTGGAATATGTGGAAACCTGATTATTATGTACACATTTTTTTTTCAAGGATTATATATATATACCAGGTTTTAACCTCTTATCCTCTTCAAATACCTGGACTAGTGTAGTTCATCTACATCACAATCTACATGCCTACATTTCATAAAGAAATCATGTTTTTAGTGAAAGTCCTCTTGAACTCCATTATTACATCCTATTTGTGGACACCTCCATCTAATATTGACAATCAAGCCTGAATTCAGATAAAACATTGTACCATTAGACAAAACACCAAGAACATTTATGAAATGTCAATTGCTAATATTTGTCCAACCATTAGATATAAAAAATACCTTAGTATCTAACCACTCCTTTGTAAACCAAGTCAAATTCCTCTTGAATTTTCTTTCTCCATACATGCTTAGAGAAACCACCCCAATTTTGTATCCACCTCAATCTTACCACCAATGTCAAAGAAATATTCTATTATTATTTTAGAGCCACCCCCTTGATGGACCATGCCTTGAGGTTCCATTTGCATCATGTAATGTATATGTGTTGCTGCCAAATGTAGATGATGTGTTAGATTGAACCCAATCTTTATTCACATGCACTCTTTGTGAAACTTCCTCTATCTTGATATATTTTTTCTATCTTCCTTGGATACCTTAAGGAAAATTGAGATCACAATGGATCTACTGTTCTCTTCACTTTCCAATACCCCACAAAGACGCCTCCTCACGTGATTATATGGATCGATATAAGGTTTTACTTTATGATAATCATGCTTACATAAAAAATGTGTAGTTTCATCCCCATCCCCTTCCCCTTACCCCTCTCAAGTTTTTTCACAAACTTCCATAAAGGTGTAGATGAAGTTTTTCCACTTCCATTCCCTTCTAAACATTCCTCACCTTCATATAATGGGTTACTATGAGAATGGCCACTACAGTCTTCACTCATCATGCCTATTTCCCATCAATAACGTGAGAATAAAAAATGGAACCATAAATGACAAGAATATCATTTTCCTAAAGTATTATATGAACAACCTACAACAAAATGAGGGATATAATGAGGAAGAGTAGTAGAAGAGGAAACATCCACAAATAAACTACAAAATGATATACAAAAAACTACAAAGAATGGAATTTAGGTGTACCTATTAATTAGCTCTATAATTATTTGCAACAATAGATGGCATCCTTTGCTTTCTCCTCCAAGATCTCAAAAAATTCCCCTCCTCAACTAACAAGAAGACCAAGTCTCCCTCTCCAAGCTCAAGCACACAAATATGAATGTAATGAGGAATATTGGGGGGTTTATTTTTCTTCTCCCTTTATATAATATTAAACCCTAAACAAACCATACGTTGAAACTTTGAAAGAAAATAAAAAATAAAAAATACACCTCATTTTTTCCCTTCTACATGGGAACTAAGGAATGTTCAATCCACATTTTGGGAGTGCACTCCTTGATTTGGGAGCATAAAAAGGAGTTTCACACTTCCAACAATGCCAAGGAGTGCACCAAAGAGGCTTGTATCATGCTCCCTACTTTGGGGACATTACTCTTAGGGGAATTCCGTGGATAGTCCCACTTGGAGCATGGTTAGAGGGTGGAAGCAACCCATAGGAAGAAGCACCCAGTAATCCCAATCTCTTGATAACCCTAGTATTTTAATAGAAAAATATTAGGGCTCTTGTGCTAGGTTGGTCATCATTGGAGTATCTAGATATAATTGTTGGTGTATTGATTTAATATGAAAATGTAATGATGAATTGTATGCGAATACTCAAAATGGGATTTTGATTCATTGAAAAGTAGCTTAAAATGTAATTTTGTTTTTAGAAATAAATTACGATTTTTTTCATGGAAATAAAAGCAAGAAGAGCTTAGTATAATAATCATTAAATGTGATGTTAGGGATGCATTTTGATATTTCAATTGGCACCATTAAGAAAATAGGTAGTATGCACTAGAGAACTCTCAAAGGATATTCACAAGTAAGCAAAAAAAAATATATTGTTAACTTCGTTCCACATTGCAGTACAAGAAAAAAGTACATATTTAAATTTCAAATGTATTCCTATAAAATACATATCTACAAAGCATATAGTATACCTTTATAGAATACTAGTAATTATACTCTATAACAATTAGTTATCTACGTAGACATATGTGACCATTAGTGTAATTGTGAGGATTCATAGGGCCTAGTTGGAAAAAATTACCTTGTAGAACTTAAACAAATATATATTTTAAAATAAGAAAAAAAATTATGATGAAAAAATAGATGGCCTAGAATTACTAAAATTAGGTCACTTTGGCCTCTGAAAATATTGCAAAGAGCCAACCTACGGAGCTTCCATGGGGTAATGATAAAAAAAATCAGCTCGGTGATCCATAAATTGCTATGGATATTCCACTTGACAGTTTGTCACAACAAATCTAATAAATATACTTAAAAATCCAAGATATACACTAGTACAATGTTTTTTCTCTTTAGATTTATATATTTGTAGATTATTGTTGATAACGTATGCATGTGAATTAAAATTATGCAGAAAATAGAGAACAGTGAAAACAAAATCTCACACACATTTGACACAAGATATGGCCCAGGAAACCCTTTTAGGAGAAAAACCTAGCTGGAAGGTGAGATAGATCCACTCTCTTTCTCTGAATGGAAATATGGTTGTGAGTACAAAGAAGTAAGGGTTGTGGCTTGTGGGATTCTACAATGCACAAAGCATATTTGTGTGCTCTACTTCCTATCCCTCTTGCATATTTTTGCTCGGTTATATAACAAATGCAGTGGAAATATTGGAACCCTTTTTCCTACTAGTGGTTAGGTTTGACTACTTCAACTCTTAAACATAGCTATGATATAGACTCTTCTAGAGTCATACACATCATAATCTCATGGATAGTCCCTTTTTACATGAATAATTGGGGTTGATGTGGCATCCTCTTAAATTATGGCGATGAAAACAAGAATGTCAGCTTCTGAGTGGCATAAAATTCACATACGGACTCCAATTGACACAATTATTGTGTTGTTGGAAAGGTCTCTATGTGAAAATTAGGTAAAAAGGTGTGAGGCTAAAGCATCAAATTTTTACCCCTAAAAAATGTTGTTTGATGCCTCAAAATGGTCACAGAATGTTTCAGACCCCATTTTGTCAAATTGGGTCCTGCAGATAAAAATTATCTCAAGAGTTGCTTCCTCTACTCTTTCCACTATGAAAGCATCAAGATTGATGAAAAACAATATAATTATCCAATCCATATCACGCCTCCTGATTTTGGGAGGCTTTGGTTCCCAAACGCTTCTACTAAATGAGGTGAGGAAATTTTTCCTCCACCTTCTCTCTCATGTACCATTTAGCTTTGCCTCAAAGTTTCCCTTTCAAGCTGGTCTTCCAAAGGTTGTGTTGCCCTTGCCTTTTATTTCTGGATGTCTTCTGAAAAACGATATCTTCTATCAACTATGCCTAAGCATTTGGTGCCAAATCCTCCATATAAGGTAGTGATCTGTTCCTATTCCTAATCTAATATGGAGGGCTCATAGTGTTTCAGATTATATACATTCACAATTGAGTAAATACACATATGTGGTGGTAAACTAATTTTATAGGCCTTATCACCCACGTTCACCAATATCTCAAAGGGACCATACTGCGGATCCTTGATTTTCTTACCAGGACTTTGTAGCCTCTCCTTGTTCAACTGTAGCCATAATTTGTCTCCCACCTTGAATGATTTCTCTATTCTATGTTGATCATGCCTAACCTTATACTTCTCCTATGAATTTTGTAGTGTCTTTTGTACCTATAGATGGATCTGCCTTATCTTCTCTATAAAATTTCCAGTCGTAAAGGAATCTCCTGCAAGATATTACCTCAATCCTTATTTCCCATATGAAATGTCCAAAGGTGAAGGAAAAAAATATCCAAAACAGGTTTCAAACAGGGACTTTCTAGTAGATGTGTGGACTTCTTTGTGGTAATAATGTTGTACATATACCAAATTTTCATCCTAGGTCCTCAAATGCTTCTGGTTGTATCCCCTCAAAAGTTACATCAAATTCATGTTAACTGCTTATGTTTTCCCATCTATTTGTAGAGGGAACGTTGTAGATATCTTCAACTTCATGCCCGTCATCTCCCATAATGTATTCTAGATTGGACTGAGAAATATTGTGTCCATGACTGAAACGATGCTCCTTGGTATACCAAAGTGCACCAAGACCTATCCAACGAACAAGTTTGATGCTTATTTCCCACTGAATGTATTTTTATAGGGCACCAGAATGCACATCTTGTTGAACCTATCAACTACCACGAACAAGTAGTGATGTCCCTTCCTGGTTTTTGGTAAACCTTCCATAAAGTCCATGGAAATTCTTTTCCAAGGATGAGTGGTTATAATTAAGGGATGATATGGACCCTAGTTTTTGTTGTTAGGCTTGTTGGTACAACAAATAATGAATCATATTATGAACCTAGATACTTTCTCTTGCATCTTGGGCCAATACGCATACCTCTATAAGTTGGCCATGGTCTTCCCTACACTAAAGTGCCCGACAACCTGATCCGGTGGATCAGTTTAGTGCTTAAAGTTCAAATTGCTCATATTGGACCGAAACTATCGACAAACAATAGATCTCGTCGCTCTAAATCCAACGCAACTCGTTTCACTCAAATTCGACATCGAATGCTCTTGATATTGTGTTATGTTCGATTTGGGAAATAACAAAAAATTTGAAAAATGGGTTGCAGGGTTGCCCAATTAGCATTTCATATGATGACTGGGCCATGACTAGGAATTTGACTGGATTTATTATGGAATAGTTGTTGATCTACATTTGGCATCATTCGATTGGTTGTGGCATGGTGAATTTTTATTAGTTGTTGTAATTATGTGGTGGCCCAATGAGGGAGAGCCACGTGGGTGAATCAGTGGCTTCCATGTGGCCCCCTCATGGTCAATTAATTTTTTTTATGGAGGTCTAGGAGCCCACATGGTTCGAATTCATAACCTCACACATATCGACCAAGACCTCCACCAACTCCGCTAAATTGTTTCTTATTATATATGGTATGGTGCTCTTATTTAAAGCTAATGGTTGCAGATTCGACGGTGGGGACTGGGGTTAACCCTAGACCACGGTCCACCAACTAGGGTCAGGGGTTAACCCCGACCCCAAAGTTTATGTATGTGTCATATACCAAATCCCAAACTATATATTATGCATTATATAAAGTCCAAACACCGCATATTGTACAAACCATATATCATATGGTTAAACTAAAGTTAAATTGACGGACGACCAAACCATATGTTAAATTAGATCCAAATTTTGGAATTATATATTGGTAGTTCAGAAATGTGTTAACTCGGTGGTTAATCCAACATGTGAACAGTCACCACTCTTGCGTAGTTAAGGTTTATGCCATAGTCTTCCACAGGTCAGTTAATAGTTAGGTTGTTATGTACACGTTTCCATGATTAAAATTTTGTGTTGCAGTTTAAGGTTGATGGGAGGGGAGAGGAACCTGCCTTGGCTAGGGTTCCCACTAACCCCTACCCACGGTGAAACCCATAAATGAAACCCATGCTCAATTCAAACCTGGAGTCACCACCGACGAGAAAACGTACAACCACCACCACATATGGCGGTCCATCAAGTGTCACTTGGCGCAATTTTGGGCGGATAAAGGTCGACCGAGCATGATTAAATGTTCGACAATTTGCACTCGGTGCAACAGGAATCTTGTTGGCGTGGGGAAAATTTTTTCTCCATGTGGCCGCAAAAGGCGGAAAATGTAGGACATATAACAGGGAAGTCTGAACTATAGGATAGTTAGCAAAAAACTTCATTGGAGCATAACTCAGTCAATTTTTGAGCTTTTGAGGGTAGAAAGAGCCCAAATAGGGTTTTTAATTGTTCTAGAGAAATTGGAGACATTCTTTTAGCATTCTAAGCATTTTAACTTGATGTAAACACATATTTTTGAGCATAATGAAAGAGGCCCAACATTGGAAGTTGGACCAAGAGATGTAGCCCAGGAGGGTTGAAATCATTCATCATTTGTTGTATTGTGTATATTGTTATGGTACTCATGTATTATTTATTTTCTGAAAAACTTAACTTCAAGGCATGTTAATGTGTGAATGAAATTGACATAAATCTTTAAAATCCCAAATCATTTCACATGCAAATTTCACCTTAAACTCTCAAGCTTTCATATACAAATAAATTTGGTATCAGATCTTTGTTTCTTTATTGCTTTGAGGGTTTAATTTGGTAGCAATTTTTTCTGATGCTTACAAAGTTGAAGCTTAGGAGAGGAGAAGGAAAGATTTTGCTATAATTTCCACAAGGAGATCACATTTGCTACAATCACCACCAAAATTTTCACCTCAAGTTTCACCTGAATATTCAACAACCATAGCACATGAGGGAGAGCTTGAAAATATTTTAGAGGATGAAAATTATTTCACAAAATCATTCTTTGACATGACACAAATGGTGAAATTTCTCTATGAAGAGATAAACATAAAGTTTCAAGGTGAGAGCTCCAATCCTCCAAAGGGAGATAAGCCTTCAATAGGAGATGGAGGAGATGGAGAAAAGACTCCAAAATGGAATGGAGGTAATTGTGACAAACTACCTTTGACTCCACCATTATCTTCACCTCCATCCTCACCATCATCATTTTCTACATCAACCCCCTCACAAACACCTCCACATTCTCCAAAGGGACATGGTAAAACTCCACTATTAAAAATTGACATAAAATTTTGATTGCCTATGTATAATGGAGAGGTGAATGTTGAGAGATTATATAATTGGGTTTGTCAACTTGAAGTGTATTGTAGGATACAAAGGATCAAGGATGATGAGACCAATATTCAGCTTGCTTTATTAAGATTGGAAAGTGAAGCACTTATTTGGTGGGAAGCCAAAACTCAAGAGGACATGAAGAAACATGGTAAGGTCTTATCCTTTTGGAATTATTTTTTTGCCACATTAATAAGACTTTTTTATCCATTATCATACATGTAGAAATCCATAATGGATTGGAAAAACTTTAGGCAAGGAAAGGGTCAAAGTGTGCAAAGTTATACTCAAGAGTTTAGAAGGAGAGCATTGATATTGGGTGTAGATTTGTCAACTCAAGATACTTTGCTGAAATACATTGGAGGTTTGCATAGATATTTGAGACATACTATTCTCATGTTTAACCCTACAAGTTTAGATGAGTTTTGTGTACAAGCCACTAGAAGAAAGAGGGAAACATGTTTATGCTGAAGCAAGTGAGAACACCTTTGAGTCTGCAGAAAAAGGAAAGGGTAAGTTCAATGGAAAAGGAAAGAATAATTCTTCCATCGAGATGGAGAAAAAAAACTCACATGTAAACATTGTTCCAAAGAGGGCCATGATGAAGATCATTGCTGGAAACTTCATCCAGAGATGAGACCCAAAAATTTTAAAAATAAGGAGAAGGAGAGGACAACTACAACTACACAACATGGTTTAGGTTCTAATTATGGAGATGAAACAAAGATCAAAACCATGTGTTTGAAAGGTAAGGACATAGCAAGTACTAGTTCTTCAAGTTGTCTCAATGATACTCAAGATTAAAAAACAATAATTGAGCTTTTCCATATTAGAGTTATTTCAAAGCATACGAAGATAGTCACAATGTTTGATAGTGGTTCACAAGAAAATCTTATCTCTGAAGACATTGTCAAGAAGTTGAATTTAGGAACCATTACTCATCCTAAACCATATCCTTTAGGTTGGGTATGTGATAATGAAAAATTGCAGGTGACAAGGAAGTGCATCCTTAGATTTGCAATCACTGCAAACTTTCTTGATGTAGTTTCGCTTGATATACGTGGTATAGTTTTGGGAAGCCCATATCTTTATGATAGGAGAGCCATATTTCAACGCCATGATAATAAGTATCATTTTTTGAAGAATGGGATTGAGTACATTTTTAGAGCACATAGTAAGAAAATGAGTTTGTCTCTTATGAACACTTGACAAATGAAGGGAATTGTTAATGCTAGTTATAATTTTTCATTTTTAATGTTCAAGCATAAAGGTGTTGTGAATGAAGCCTTTCAAGGATATGATTCAAATATGAAATATGATTTCATTGATGCTACTATGCTAAGTGATAATATGTTTCAGGAGTCTAACGTGTTTCCTCCTAAAAGAGATAAACAAAATGAAGTAAATTTGTAGTAGGATACAACATTGTTGAATAGTGGTGTGAACAAGATGCTAGTGTTAAAGAAAGCAGGGGTCAAAGAGAAAATGCAAAAGAAATTTGATAAAAAGGACATTGGTTCCAAAAATTCTTCTTGTGGGTTTCATAATGTGTTACTTTGAAAAAGGATGGTGCATGGTGATGGTGATCACATTTGGTCAAGAGTCGATCCAAGTGCAAGGCTAGACATGTTAAGCATCGTCATGATGACAGTGTACAAGGTGAGAAGAATTTCAAATTTTTTAGGTTTACTTTGATTAAAGACCGAGGAGGTAATGTGTATATTTCTTCAAAGGAATTTTTTTGTTCCACGTATTCTGGGAAATTGCAACAAGATGTCATCTATGACAGCAAGACAAGGACTTCAAAATCAAGGAAAATGATTTATTTTCATCAAAAGCTCAAAGTGTCAAATGCAAGCAAAGTTAAATGGATTGAGACTGGAAGGGTGAGTGAGTTGTACCCTCATCTATTTTTTGCCTAATAAAGAGATTTTGGGGGTCCAAAAACCTCTAGTGGGGAGGAATGATCCGATGGATCAGTTTAGTGCACAAAATTCAAAGTGCTCATATTGGCTCAAAACCAGCGCCAAAGAGTATATCTCATCTCTCGTAATCCAACGCAACCTGTTTCACTCAAATATGACATCGGATGATCCCGATATCGTATTCTGTTCGATTTGGGAAATAGCTAAAAAATTAAAAAATGGGTTGCAGGGATGCTGAGTCAGTAGCCCGTACGCTGACTAGGCATTTGACTGGTTTGATTGTGGACCAGTCATTGATCGATATTTGGCATCATTTGATTGGATGTGGCATGGTTAATTTTTATTGGTTGTTGTTTTTTTGTGATGGCCCAATGAGGGAGAGCTATGTGGGCCAATCAGTTACTACCATGTGGCCTCCTCATGGCCAATTAAAAATTATTTATGGAGGTCGAGCAACCCACGATATTCGAACGCATAACCTCACACATACCGACCAAGACCTCCACCAACTCTGCTATATTTTTTCTCATTATATATGGTATGACACTCCTATTTAAAGCTTAATGGTTAAAGATTCGATGGCGGGGACCAGGTTTAACCCTAGACCCCGGTCCACCAACCAGGGTTAGGGGTTAATCTCAGCCCCAAACTTTATCTATGTACCATATACCATAGCTCAAAATATGTATTATGCGTTATGTAAATTCCAAACACCACATATTATACAAACCATATATCATATGGTTAAACCAATATTTAAACCAGCAGACGACCAAACCATATGTTAAATTATATCCAAATTTTCGAATTATATATTTAGGGCTTGGAAATGTGTTAAACTGATGGTTAATCCAACTGTGAATAGTCACCACCCCTGTGCAGTTAAGTTTTATGCCACAGTCTTCCACAGGCTAGTTAAAGGTTAGGTTGCAGTGGGCACATTGCCACGGTTAACATTTCTTGTCGTAGTTTAAGGTTGACGGGAGGGGAGTGGAACCTGCCTTGGGCAGGGTTACCGCTAACCCTAACCCACAGTGGAACCTAGGCACAAAACCCATGGTCAATTCAAACCCAGAGTCACCACCGACGGGAAAACGTACAACCACCACCGCATCCCACGGTCCATCAAGGGCCACTTGGCGCAATTTTGGGCAGAGAAAGGCTGACCGAGCATGATTAATTGTTTGACAATTTTCTCCTGGTGCGGTGGGAATATTTCTACTGTGGGGAAAAATATTTTCTCCACGTGGCCCCAAAACGCATAACATGTAGGATAGATAGCATGGAAGTGCGAATTGTAGGAAAATTAGCAAAAAAAATCATTGGAGCATAACTCAGTTAGTTTTTAACCTTTTTGAGGGTAGAAAGAGCTCAACTAGGGTTTTTTACTATTCTAGAGCCATTGGAGATATTTTTTTAGTATTCTAAGCATGGTAACTTTATGTAAACACACATTTTTTAGCATAATGAAAGAGGCTCAAAATCGGAAGGTGGACCAAGAGATGTAGCCCAAGAGGAGTGAACTCCTTCATCATTTGTTGTCTTGTGTATAAAGTTATGGTACTGATGTCTTCTTTATTTTCTACAAAACTAAGTTTTAAAGCATGTTAATGTGTGAATGAAATTGACATAAGTGTTTAAAATAATTATTCATATAACTTGAAAATCTCACCATAAACTCTCAAGCTTTCATATACATATCACAACCTTGGAGATGTGATCCTCTCTAATTAGTTATAATCGCTCACCTTTAGGAACACATGGTTTATCCAACTTGCAGAGTAACTCATCTTGGAGATGTTAGTCGATAGTGTTGTCACAATCATACACATGATTCTGACTCTGCAACTATTGAATATCCTCCCATAAGTTCTCATCCTCTAAATATGCCTCTTTGTATGCATCATGGGTGAATGGTTCCATGTGCATTAGAGTTCCCAAATTTGTGATATTTGATGTGGGTGGCCTTGAAAGAATATCGACCAAATTATTTATGCTACCCTTCTTGTATTTGATCACCAAATGAAACAGTTGTAGAAACCCATCCACTTGTAGTTCCTGACCTACTGGAGCTTACTTTGATCCTGCAGGTACTATAGTGGCTGGTGATCTGTCTGGATTACTATCTCCTTTCCCATCATATAGTGCTTCCACTTCTTTAGAGCTTGCACTAGGGCATAGATCTCATTGGAATAGGTAGCGTAGTTAAGAATTTCCCCATGAAATATTACAGAATGGTAGAATGCAAGCCTTCCTCTCAACATCAAGACCTCTCCAATTGTATATGCACTCACACTTGTCTCCAATTCAAATGGTTGTTGTAAGTTTTGTAATTCTAGAACTTGTGCTTGACTGATATTCTTTGTTAGCTCCTCGAAAGACCCCTACTAACCATTTCCTCACTGGAAAATCTTGCCACTTGATGTTATGGCATGGAGAAATGATATTACCATTGAAAATGAGGCTATGAATTTCCTTAGGTACTATGCTTCCCCAATGAAACTCTTGCCCTAAAAAAGATTATTAGGCACCAACCATTTCATGATGGCCTCCATATTGGTAGGATCTATCTTCATCTCTCCTCCATCTGTCACATACCTTAGATACACCAAAGTTTATTGTGAAAACTCAAACTTATTGAGATTTGCTAGCAGTTGGTTCTTCTTTAATGTCTCCAATGCCCACGTCAAATGTGAGATGTGATCCTCCTAGGTAGCATTGTATACCAATATCTAATCTAAATAAACAATAAAAAATGAATCTATAAAAGGGAACACTACATGATTCATCAATCTCATAAACGTAGTTGGGGCATTGTATAGGCCAAATGGCATGACTAAAAACTCATACAAGCCTTGCCTAGTTTTGAAGGCAATATTCTAGGTATCTTCTTCTTTGACTCGAACTTGGTGATATCCAAAATTCAAGTCCAACCTAGTGAAGTATTTTCTTGTTGCACCGATCCATCAGATTATCTATCCTAGACAGGGGGTACTTGTTCTTGAGCATGATTTTAATCAATTCCATCTAATATACACACATCCACCAAGTCTCGTGTTTATTTGGTACAATGACAATGGATGACCCACATGGTGAGGTACTCGGTCGAATGAAACCCTGTTCCAATAGCTACTGCAATTGTTTCTTCACCTCACTCTCTTCTATAAAAAACTTCCTATACAACCCAATTTTTGACAATGGGTTGTTGAGAGATAGCTCGACCTCATGCTCCACTTCCTTGTTAGGTGGTAACCATTTAGGCTCACGGAACACATCCATGTATGCTTGTAGTAGTTCTTCTAGTTGTTGTTTTTATTTCTTAATAAAACCCTCCTAGGATGCCTTGCCTCTTACTGGATCTTCTACAAACTGGTTTTCTCTTAAAAACAATAAAGCATACTTCTTGCTAGAACTGATCAATTTCTTGGCTTAATTTATGCTTATCAACTAAATTGTATACTTTCCTTTGTGCACATTAATGGTGAATGATTTTCCATCCTTGACAAGATGATATTGGTTGACTCCTTGCATGAATATTACATCCTGCATGTACATGTAGGGACTTCCAAACATGAATCCACATACATCAAGGGGAACCACGTCTAGTTCTACTCCATCAATAAAATTAGCATTGATGGAATGGAAAATCTAATTTTGCATTGTTTTGTAACCTTCAACTCTACATCCTTATTTACCCATTCTACTGGATATGGACTTGGATGATGACGAAATTCCAACCCCAACTTCTTTACTAGATCCATTGCAATGAGATTTTCCTAGACTGATCCTAAGTCAAATAGAGCATCAATCTTGGTCTTCATGACTTGTATCTTTATATGGAAGAGTTTGGTCATTTATTTATGTTACTGTTGTTGAAGGCTACTCAGATTAACCTCATTTTTTAATTACGTACAAATGATCTTCTCATCCACGTCCGAGCCTTTTTCAACTTGGTTTCTTGAATAAGTGGCCATGAGATTCTTCTTCTTATTGTCTTTCTCTTTGTTCTTCAAGTTAAGCTCCGGATGCAACTTCCAACACTTCTCCTTTGTATGGTCGTTAATGGTGCATTGGTTGTTGGGATATTTGCACTAGTTTTTTATGGTACCGTATTTTTGTATTTTCTCCCTTTCCAATTCTTCTTCCCCTAATTAGAAACATCGTGTTGCTCCTTCTGCTTCAATCCACTTGATTGGAATTTCTTCAAACCTATGTTCTCTAGGTATTGTGCCTGTAAACAAGCCTCCACCACTAATTTGGGCTTGAACAACATTAGTTTCTCATACAGATGGCGGTGTAGACCCCAAAAATACTTAAGGAGCACATCTGGGTTCTTTGGGGAGATACCCAAAATTATAGCCATCTTTCAGAACTTTGTGGTGTACTCCTACATTCTTTGCCTTGACTTTTTCCTGAATTAGTGCCACCAGATCCATTGGTCCTCTACATACCCAATAGGGTAAAACTGTGAGTTAATGAGGGTTTTAAATTCCTCCCACTTAGTCACTAGGGGCTCTCCTTCCAACCTTAGGGTTTCTGTGTGTATTTCCCACCAAGTTAGGGAACGACCCTCTACTTTTAGCCTCACAAATGAAATATTTTGTCCTTCCTAAATTTGATGGACACTGAAATACTCTTCTAGTTGTCGCAACCAATGATTTATCTTTAGAGCATCGATCTTGTGATGATACAACTTGATATTGACATTTTCTTCCATTTTAAATAGAGGTTGTGATTGGTTCATGGCCCTTGAAGTGCATTTATATTCTCACGGTTCTTTCTTTGGCTGGTTCTTCATTTCTTCCTAATCTCCTGATCACCTTTATGATTTTTCCTCTACATTAGAATTCTCGTCTTCTCTGAATATACCAATATTATTGCTAAGGAGCACCATGAGGAGATTTGTGTTACAATTTATATCCACAACTTGTTTTTCCAACCATGAAAACCTCTCCTCTACGAGATCACAAGGGTTATTCACAAATTCATCGACCATGATAAAGGCTTTATGATTTTTAGCCCGATGGATCTAGATCCCCTGAAAATATCCACAATATATCCAAATAAACCTTCTCTGATACTAATATGATCCGTAAAATACCGCAGATATTCCAATGGATAGTTCGTCACAACATATATGATAAAATATATTTAAAAATACAAGATATACACTATTACAACATTATTTTTCTTTACATTTATAGATATTTATATTAATGCTAATAATGTATGCATACAAATTAAAACTATGTAGAAATAGGGAACAACAAAAAACAAGACTCACACACACATTTAACACAGGATATGACCTAGGAAACCCTTTCGGGAGAAAAACCCTATTGAAAGGTGAGGTTTCTCCACTCTCCTTCTCTGAATGGAAATATGGCTACAAGTACAAAGAAGTAAGGCTTGTGGTTCATGGGTTGTACAATGCATAAATTCACTATGTATGTTATACCTCCTATCCCTCTTGGATATTTTTGGTCAGCTATGGAACAAATGCACTCAAAAGAATGGAACCCCTTTTCCTCCTAGTGGTCCATTTATAACACAACCCAATAGCCTATTAGTGGTTAGGTTTGTATACCTCAACTATTAACCATAATTACAATATAGACTCTTCTAGAGTATTCTACATCTTAATCATGTTGCTAGCCCCTTTTTTCATGAATAATGGGGGTTGACGTGACATCCTCTCAAATTATGGTGGTGAAAACAAGAAGGCCAAATTCTAAGTGGCATAAATTTTGCATACAAATTTTGATTGACATGATTATTGTGTTATTGGAAAGGTATTTATGTTTAGAATATGAAAAAAAGGTGTGGAACTAAAGTGAGCAAATTTTACCCCCCCAAAAATGTCATTTGATGCCTCAAAACACTCCCAAAAGGTTTAAGACCTCATTTTGCCACACTGGGTCCCATCGATAAAAATGGTCCTGAGAGTTTATTCCTCCACTTTTTCCATTCTGAAAGCATCGATACGAATGACACACAATATAATGATCCAATCCAAATCACTTAGAGTTCATAATATTAATTTTCATACAACATTCATTGTACTTTTGATGTTTTTTTGCATCATGTAAGAATGTCATTACTACTAAGACAAACATGCTACTAATTGCATCCAACTTGTTCTATTGATAAATTTTTCAATGAAAGGATGTTACATATCCATTTAGTGTAAATGAGAAGACATAGAGATAAATTTTATGCATACTTTACAACAATTATGCTACTTTTCAAACTTCCAAGGATCCTCATCCAACTATTAAAGAATTTGTCTCATTCAAAAAGAAGGCACCATAGAATAAGGTGATATTGGAATACATACAACCAATCCTCATTATTTACAAGAAGTCACACTTGATGATATATCTTAAGAATTTAATCTCATGTATATATATATATATATATATATATATATATACATGATTTTGCATTGGAGAGAATAAGTAGATACACACTTCAATAAATTTGAAGTTGATTTATGCTTGAAAACAACATGTAGGATCATTTCCATTCTATTAGTTCCTTTTGACTATTTAGAGCCAGTTTGCAAATTTATTAGCACTAGTCCTCCGTTCATGTTATTCAGGAGGTAAAAAAAACAAAGACAACAACACAAACAAAAACAAAAACTTTTATTTAGTATGTTTACACATAAAATATAATAAAACATTTAACCTACGTAAATTGATTTCTACTATAGTGACTTCTTTGTCAAACTCTTAATTCACCTTACACAAATTGAAATAAAAATATATGATTAAAAGTTAAAATCATGGCTAAATTAAAAAGGCTAATGGAAAATAATGAACACGCATGAATATAAACTAAAAAAGAATGAAATCAAAAATAAAATATGTTTTTTAGATTTCATAGCTAACTAATGTAATATCAAGGTATGGATTAGCAGAGAAATTGGCAAATTTTCTAATCTGTGATGAATGGTTCAGGAGAGGGAGACAAAGAGCTTGCAAGTTTGTATATGTTGAAAGGATATGTGTGTGTATGTGTGTTTGAAATCCCTAAAAAATTTCAACGTTTTCCTCCTCCTTTTATCCATGTTCAAATATGGCTATGAGATTAGGTGCTTGGGTATGTGTTTGTTCTAATTTCTAATCATGTCTCCATATTATTATTGCGAGTCATATGATAGAGGAGGATGAGTCAATCGGATTTGGATCATCCCAAAGAAAACAACTTCAAGGGTAGGGTAGCTATATTTGGATCAAACCTCAGAGCTATTAAGGTTTTCTAGCTTCAAGTACATTTTATTTTTTGAATTAGAATTTTGGCTTCTGTGATCCATAATTTTTACAGAGATATTTTGGTTATCATCACATGAGAAGAGATTTTGTCGACGTGTTTTGAACCAACCATTGTGGTTCATCTCGTTTTGAATATGAACCACACTAGTTGGTTCAAAACACGTCGAAAAAATCTCTTCCCATGTGATGATGACCGAAATATCTATGTAAAAAGAAATTATTATTATTTGCTCTCATCTCTGTTATGAAAAGAAATATATTTATTACCTTCTTTCTTTCTATATTGAAATTTGTTTATCTATTTTTTGTTTGAGATGACAAGAACTAACACTTCATCTCTATTCTAGATGTTGTTGCTATTGTTCAAATTATTCTCCAATGTAAAACTCTAGGTATGAAGAGATGGCTCTCCCCTTTTCCCTCTCACTATTTTTACTATGGTTACTAAATATTATTATTTATTGACACAATTTAAGCATATTTATCATATTTAGTTTTTCATTAATCTTGTTGCATCATGATTAATAAATTAAGTTTTCCCATAATGAAACTATGTGTAGTATAACTTGCCTTTTTCATGAATGATTTCCCATCTCCCATTAAACTAGCCATAATTTAGTCAACTTGTTTATTAATTAATTCAATTGGATTTTAATTAATCCCTCTGTGTTTGTACTTGTCCTTCTTATCCTCATCATCATCATCATAAATATAAAAATATTCATTATGTTTCTTAAAAGTAGGTTTCTTCTTGGTGAATTTAAGAATTTGGGAAGCTTGAGTTCATCTAATCTAGAATCTTGAAACCCCATTTTAAATTGTGGTTTTTTGAGTAGTTGCAAGAATTACAAGGCACATTGCCATGTATTCTTCTTATTAAATTTTTAATTGCATACCACTTTCCCTCTTTTTTGACTCTTGGATTGATTTCCCGTCCTCCACTTATCAAACCAACTTGATTTTATACTTGGGTAATCAATATCAATCTCAACACCACTCTCACTTCTTTCTGCTTCTTCATCTAGGGTTTCATATTTTTGTGATTTTTCAATGAAAATATATTATAGTGAAGTGGTTCACTACTGCGAAGTTTGACTCCCACTAAGTAAAGAGATTTTTTTATTTAAGAAAATCTCTCCAGTACTATAAAACAAAATATTTTGTTATTAGCAAAGTATTAGCAGTCATTTATAAGAAAATCTAATGTATTCCCTCTAGGATTGAATTTTTTTTTTCAATGTAAAGGGACTATATCTACAATAATAATAATCACCTTATACTCTGAAAATCAGAAAGGAATATTATCATAGTAGATTCAATTAAATGAAAGCACATATCAATACAACTATGTAGAGCCCTTGAAAACAACATCATATACCAATTCAATGTAGTGTTCAAGTCCTCTCAAAATACTAGGATCAAACAAAATATTGTTTAGACCATTTGAAAGTTTTATATAGATCGAAATACATCTTCGAGTTCTATAAGTGCAAGTACAAACACCAACATGCTGCAAAAATATATTCCTCGCAGTTTAAGCTGAACCAAAATCTACATTGCAATTCCTCTTTTTAGAACAATGGAACCAATGTCATTTGCCACTTCTAATAAACATTTTTTTCCATTTCCCATTTAGAAAATAACATAAAAGAGACAGAAAAGTGTACAAATACTTGAAAAGTTAGGCTTTGCATAAACTACACCCAATATAGAACAAAAATGTAAAATATAAGAGTATCTTATCAATAGAAAATGAAATGAAGAATTTAAATCAATTTTGACACTTGAAGAAAATACCGACTCTTTGACAACATGATAAGGAAATGATGCTATAAACAAACAAATGCTTTTCAGAGAACATATACTACAACATTTTCTTAATCGATGTCAAAACAAGCTCATAATCAACCTAAAATTAAGTAAACCTAATTACATAAAGAACTTAATCTTAAAAAAAATGTAATCATTGTATGATGTACGACATAAGATAACTCAACAATGCAACATCTCCAAAGAGGCACTCGCAGTTGATTCAAGTACTATGGTTTCTCTAGAATTCTTGGAAGGTCATCTATTGGAAATATGACTTCCCACCTTTAAATATCTTACGGGTTAACTTGTATTGTACTTTTGGTCCTTCTTTGGTTTTCTGTTTGTTTAGAATATATTTCTAATTAGATTGTAAAGAAGAAATGACATATCTTGAAATTATGCAAGTTGGAAATGGAGGTGGAATGTTAGTGAGATTTTAAATAGGATGAAGGGTGGAATGGTTGTACTGGGATATTATTGGAATCATCCTCTTATGGACATCAACATGTATATTTCTCACAAGAAATATAAAGATTTTTTTTTTCAAGAAAAAGGAAATAGAACGTTTACTAATAAAGAGAGATAGATGCAAGGAAATTGGTATCCAACGTAAAATACCCGACCATTTATACTGAATATAAATATTTCATGTCACAATTTACATCATGAATGTGAATCGTTGATGAATAATATTCATATTTAATAGCAAACAAATACCTTGGTATATGAAAACTTGAAACTTCAAGCACAAGATGAGATTCAAAATTACATAAATAGGATTTCTTTTGTATTTTTTGAAAAAATATATCATGAACAAAATATAGTGGCAAATCTTTTATCCAAATAAAGGTAACATCTAACATTGGATTTATAAAGTTCAAGAATATCAAAGAATGTGTCGCTATAAAATATCATCCTTGCCCATTTTTATAATTCTTTAGATTCTCTCTCTTACTTTTTAGATGTTAGAATAATAGGAATGTAATTATATGTTCTTTTTCAATGACCTAGATATGGTGATGATGTATGTATGGAGGTTTATGTCTCTTTTTTTTTTCTTCTTCTTTAATTATGTATGTATCTATGAAGCATGTGGGGAGGAAAAATAGGTTTTCTAGGCTTGGACATGGACTCTCAACAATATTTTATGTCTATGTGAAACTAGCACATACTTATGGAATTTAATATTTCAATTTCAAATTGTGAAACCTATGAAGCATGTGGGGTGGGTTGAAACGATTTTTAGTGCTAGGTCATGGATTCCTGATAATCCTTCATTTCTATGTTCAACCATGACACGTTATGAAATACAATATTACAATATTTACAATTTCAGTCATAGGTCATCAAATTGTTGAAACGTCGACCATTGTTTTATAACATTGTGGATAATACAGAGATTTCTTCAATAAATGATAACCACGGAAGCTTGAAAACCATAATGACTAGAGGTGCGACCAAAATGCGTTCAGGAACCTACTATCCTAATATGAAATAATGGTCTATGGAATCCAAAAATGTACCCACACTCATTTGAATAAGATTTTTGTAGTGTCATCTACTATGATACTCTTCTTGCAAGTAGCCAATATAGCCATCTTATAAAATCTATCAACGACCAAAAATACATAGTCGTTATCATGCTTGCTAGAAGGGAGACTAGACATATAGTACATGGAGATGAATTCCCAAGGATTTCTATTAGGAAGAGGAGTGTACATGTATCTATTCTTAATGTTTGGCTTGGCGATGACACATGTAGTGGAAAATCTGATATATTTTCCAACATATTATCTGAATTTTGGAAAATAAAAACACATATGCAGTATTTCCATTTTTTTCTCCTTACCAAATTGTCTTGTGAGCCGACTATAGTGTGCCTCCCAAATCAAATTGGCACGCTCACTTGAAGGAATGAAAAGGTGCCCTGGTAGCATGACAATTCATCACGGAGGTGGCAGTCTAGCACTTTCTTGGAATCTATCAAAATTTGGTAAGTGGTGGAAAATTCTGGATAATTTTTGTATAGTTGCAGCCATTCAAAAGTCTCGTGCCCAAAAGAGTTTAGAACAGTGTTCAGTTCCACAACCGGGGGCCGACTAAGGAAATATACAACATTATTGGTGTTTCCCTTCTTGTATTTAATGTTCAAATGGAATTATTGCAGATATGTGGACCATTTCTAATGGAAATCATTTTGCAACTTCCCTTATGTTTGCATAAACTGAAGAGGTAGGTGATTTATGTGGATGATTGTCTCATTCCCCATAATGTAATGTTCCACTGTTGGAAATCCTGCATGATGGGGCACATCTTCTTATCATACGTGGGGTATTTTTGAATAGTATCAAAGAGTGTCTCACTATGATAAGAAACCAGATGCCATTGCTTGGTGATAAATACACCAATCGCATAGGCATTGGCATTTTTCTTAATTTCAAATGGTTGTTACAGGTCTATAAAAGTGAGTATTAACGCAAAGCAAAGACAATGTTTCAACTCAATCAATTCCTTCCATTGTGCCCCGAACCAAAAAAAAATTTATTTCGCTCCACATTTGGTAACTTGACTCAAGTGCCAAGTGATATGAGAGAACCCCAACATGAACCTTTGATAGAAATTTGCAAGGCCCAAAATATTGTGAAAATATGTTAGAGTTTTCGAGGATGGCTAATTCCAAATGAACTGGACCGTGGCCGAATCCACATGCATGCCTTTGTCATCAATTATGTAACCAGAAAGATGGACCTAGTTCATACTAAAGGAGCTTTTGTCCAAGTTTTCACATAGTTTGTGATGTTGCAGGGTTTGAAGGACTAGCCAAATATGTTGCAAGTGCTTTGCCCAAATATTACTAAAGATGATGATGTTTTCCAGATATACAACCACGAACGAGTAGGTAAAAGGCCACAATATGTCATCCATTAGCCTCATAAAAATTCCTGGAGAATTTGTCAACCCAAAGGGCATGACCAACCACTCAAAGAGGCCCTCCTTGGATTTGAAGGTGATCTTCCTTACATAGGTGGGTTCTATTGGAACTTGGTGATAATCAGACTTTAAATAAAAATTGCTAAAGTACTTGGTCCCCTTGAGCTAATTTAGAAGGTCATTAATCTATGGGATCAGGTACTTGTTCCTGATAGTGATTTTTTTCTGTGCTCGATAATCAATGCATAGTCTTAAGGTCCTATCCCTCTTTTGTATGAGTACAATTGGGCTCCCACAAGGGGGAAAACTTGGTCAGATATGCCCTTTTTGTAGCAACTCCTAGATATACCTCTTTATTTCCTTATTTTCCAGAAGAGAGTGATGGTATACTGACCCATTGGGTAAATGTGCTATGGGAGTCAGATTGATCAGATTCTTGACCTAACAGTGAAAGGGTACCTGTGTAGGGGAGGAGAAGATGTCCCTATACTCTTCCATGACCTCATCAGCTTGCTTTTGTTGTGCGAAGGACCCATTTCTAGGGGCCATGTATGTGGCCATGATCTTCCCCTCACTTTGAGAGTGGATTAAAAATAAAACAAATTTCCCAGTTTGGGAGATGACCTTACTGCATTACTTAGAATAGATCAAATAAATGTCAATAGGTCGGGCTATCTCTGTTATCCTACATAGCTTTATTCCCAAAGTAATAATAACATGTGAGGTCTGGACTGATACACAAAACGAAGCTTCCACAAGTATGGTTGGCCTAATAAAAAATCACAAACTTCAAGAGGTGAAACATCACATAGTAAATCATCTATGAAGGGCTTCATTCTATAGGGAAGGAAGTTTTGTTGGTTGACGCAAATATCTCGTCCATGGTGGAGCCACCCGATGGTGTATGAATGTGGGTGTGGTGTGGTTGACAAGCCCAACTTCCTAACTACCTATGCTGATATAAGGTTATTTTCACCCCCACTATTGCCAATGAACTGCAATGGGAAACCCTTCAAACATATCTGTGAGTGGAAGAGACACTCCCCATCCTCTGGATATTCGGGTTCATTCTTATAAACCTTGGTGGTGACAACGATGGCATTGAGTTATACATCAATAATTTTCTTCCCATTTTTGTTTCCCTTATCGAGTTCTAGATCAAAGTCAAAACATTCATTTGAATTTCAAGCTTTTAGCTCGACCACCAGTGACTACTTAGCACGACACTATTTTGTGTTGTGGGTGAGGATTTTTTTGGAACACACACCACTTTCTTATGTCCTTCTTTAACATCACGGTGCTATTATTTATTGGTGCCTTTGATGGGTTTTCCTAGGTCACCCCACCTTGGACATGTCCTTTGTTCTACAGCTTGGAGGTGCCTTTTCCCTACTTCAAATTCGCAGATGCAAAGTATCACTTCTTCTAATTAAATTTATGCTCGATATTGATAACATATCAGTACGTTGCGCTAAGCGAGGAGATGTATAGAAACTCCATTTATACCTGAATGTACTTGTGTAGAAAACCACGATACTTGATTATTCGATGCCGCTCAAAATCCTTGATACCTAGCTTCGGGCATAGGGTATAAAAAATATTCATGAATTATGTCACGTCTTGGTCCCTTTTCTGTCGTATTATGGTCCACTTTATGTACTTATCTTCATATCTTGACAAGGTAATGTTTTTCCTTGATGAAATCTTGTAAATAATTCCAAGGTGTGCGACTGAAAATAGTGAGGGTTCCTCCTTGTAACTCTGCTCATAGTAAGTTTCCCACCAGTCCTTGACATAAGGGAGACTTTGAGGAGTGAAAAAATAATATTTTACCTATCAGAAAAGTTATGGATTGAAAAATATCCTTCCAACAGATTTAACCATCTATTTAGGGAATCTACATCTATCTGGCCTTCAAATATAGGAATGTCAAATTTAACTTATACCTTAAAGGAGGCGGTGTCTTTGAAGTGACTGTTGGATGAAGATGCTCTGCATGCTGATACCCACTGAATGATCAAGGGAAAATGATCCGTCATCTTGTTCCTTTGTCGCTTGAGGGATTCTTTGAGCGACATTTTGAAAGGATCTCCTACTCCCTCATTTTTCTTTTCTTCCGCCAGGGGAGGCCATCGGGGTCAACAAGGTTAGTTTTGTAAGTTTTCAACCAATTCAAGTCCCAAATGCTTATACCCTGACCTCGTTAGGGACACACATAGAAAAATAGAGAAATAGAAGATTACTCTGATACCATTGATCCAGTTTTTTGAAGGAACGAAATGAAATACAAATTTAAAAAAAATAGAGATACAGTGAAACAAAACTTCAATTAATAAAAAAAATGTTGAAAATTGTTTACATGTATAACATAAAAAAAACTAGCTCAGGCAATGGTAGCTTATTTCTAATAAGAAATCTGATGGCTATAGGCCTTCTAACCTGAGTTGCAATGAGGTTGTCAGACATTTTTATCATTAAGAAACAATGAGAAACCCTAAACATCCAAAAACCAAATCCTATGAGATGAAGCACCAAATTGTTTTGGGCCCCGATGGGGTTAGTTGGAATTTCAACTTCCTAAGGTTGTAAATTTGGCATACGATCTTTTTTTGGCTAACATGATAGCTCGCTAGAAATTTCTATCTGAGGAAAATGATTTTTGACCACAAATAGCCAACCCTTTTCCTTCATTTTCTCAATTCCCCAAAAAACATTGTTTAGGGCCTCAAAACGGCTCCAGAGGTTCAAGACCCAAAAAATTGCTAAAAATATAAAGTATGCTGGGAAATAGGAAATTGAAAGGCAATAGTGCTAGGGATCCAAGTGGAATAGGTGGATGGCCACCAATATCCACCAGGATCAAGAACCAAATTCTATCTCCTAAGTGAATGAATGGTTCATATACCACAATCATGACTTGGGGAGGTTACTTGGTCTCCCAACAAGATATGTACTCGACCCTCTGGCAATAAAATGAAGTTAACACAATTTCCTTGAAAAATTGACCTCAAATAATTGTAGCTCCAATTACAACAATTTTGAAAGGAAAACTAGGTCTCCACCAATAATAACTCAAAAGAAATACGACCTAAGTGAATGAGGAGAAAATCAACCACAAGATAAGAAAAACTCAACCCTCCTCTAGGAATGAATTCGATCCTCTCTTCCTTCAAGGTATTTGGCCCTTAAATATCACCTACAAATGAGCACAATGGAAAAATATGAATGAATTTTGTAACAATCCCTCATTGACTTCCATGTAAAAAATATAAGGCCAAGGTCATAGGACATGTATTCCAAGTTTAATGTTGGAAAAAAAAATCTTAGTGGGTGTCACTTTTGGTTATTATGGCTAAAGAAATTGGCAAAGACATTGGCAAAGGTAAATAAGCATTAATTGACATTTTATATATGAAATAAAGGAAAATAGGAGAAAATGAAGGTGAAGAGACACAAATTTACATGGGAGGGAATTGAAGGAAAATGACAAAACTAGAGACCTCAATTATAAAAAGGCTTATCAAGGTAAATTCATAGCTTTTGGTTAGTTTAGATTTTGTCAGTTTAGTATTTTAACAATTTTGGGTGTAGATCTCTTCTACTTTATCACTCCCTCATACTTAGAGAATTCTTGGAGCACTCTCGTATTCACATGGATTTGAAGAAATAATGAAAAGGAAAGCAGGGAAGCACAAGGAAATAAGTGGATCACAAAACTACAACTAGATTGATTTGCAGGTAACAGGTTTCATGTATGATCTCCTTGTTGGTTTATGGATGCATGATATATACATGTGATTTCCTGGTTATGGTGTTTTCATTGGCATGGATATTTGCTTGGATTGACAGTGGTTTTAGCCTTGCCTTTCCATTTCCTGTATAGCCATAGTGTTGTGGGTTTTTTCCACTTGACTTTTATTCTGGTTGGTGCTCATAATTCCTAATGGTTTTGAGTTGGAACAAATGGTCTGGAAGCCCTAGAATAAATTGGGTTGAGTTACCATTCCTAGAGCCTAGGTTGGAAAAAATGCTCTGGAGCCCTTGGTGGGTTGAGTTTTTAGTCCCCGGAGTTGGGTAGGACAAATGCTCTGGAGCCCTGGAAGGTTGTGGGTTGAGTTACTAGTTCTGGGAGCCCTACACAACTTGGGTCGAGACCGATTTGGTTGGTGATAGTGATGTCCGACCATGAGGTGGAATCACTGGTTGAGGTTATTCCATGAGATCCCACATTCATGCCTGGAATATGGCACAAGGTTTATTGGCTAAAAGAGATATTTGGTTCAGCCCAATATAGGTCAGGTGGTATGTGGAGGTCTGATTTGGTTGGTATTTTCATATGTGAATAAGGGTTATTCTTATATTTTTATTCATGTATATTTGTAGCGATTATGTTAGTGATATTATGGCTAAGTTTCCATGGTTGATATGTTAGGTATTTTTTGGTGATATGATGTATATTATCTATGGCTCTTGACATGTTTGATGAATATATGAATGGTTGATGAATGCATGGAATAACAAGTGTTATTGCAACTAGCTAGATAGGGTTTAGAGCCTTCTTGGTGGTTCTCAGGTGAATACTATAAATTTATGATCAAATATGCATTCATGACCTGTAGACTACATGTTTTCTATGTGTTTGATGAAATGTATAGTGTGTTCTAGGCAATCTAGGTCAAGTTTTTGACTTGAGTTTGAATGTTTGGAATTATTGTCATGTAACTTGTGCTTTTGGAAAGTCTTAGGAAGTTTTGGATAGTGGTATGGAGGTTGGATTGAAAAAGTGTCACTAATCCCAAGACCACCTGCTTTGAACTGAATTTTTTAGATCACAACCGCTCGCAGCTAGGCTTGTCAGTGCAGTTGGAGACTCACAACTGCATGCATGCATTGTTGCGGGTGCAATTGGGGGTTAGGTAAATGAAAAGTCAATTCCACATTAGGATTTTGTCATCAGAGGTTGTGGAATGCATTAGAGGAAATTTCAGCCTAAAATTGGCCTCCTAAGGAAAAATAATAAAATAATAGTTAAAATAATAAAATAAGAGTTATGAATTTTGGAGGGAAAATTAAAAAAGCTACCTTTTTAATTGTATTTTCGGTTTATCTCCTTATACGTTTAATAAAATTTCAAGTTTAGACACTCATTAGATGCGGAGTTAAATTCCACATCTAACGAGTACCCATTATGCATACTTTTGAGAGGACCCACATTGATAAAAAATGCAAATACATTAAAAAACATGTTAAAACACAATTTTTTAATGTATCTGAAATTTTTATCAAGTTGGGTCTTCTCAAAAGTATTCATAATGGGTACTCGTTGGATGTGGAATTTAATTTCGCATCTAATGAGTGTCTAAACTTGAAATTTGAGTAAACCTATAAGGAGATCAGCTAAAAAATACAATTAAAAAAAGTATTTTTTCTTCTTTTCCGTCCAAAATATTTACATGTACCTCTTTTTAAATTTAAAGAATTTTTATTGGTTTACATATTATGACATGGAAATTACATGAAAATTTCATGGGCACTGTTAGGTTGAAATTTCCTCTAATGGCTTATGGATGACCAATTGCCCTGAGGGATGTATGTGAGTTGTATGTGTGTTGGTTTTTAGGCCCCACTTCCATAACTAGAACTTGTAGATCGAGTCATGTCATAGTAACTCTTCATCTCATGTTTACCCTGATGAACTTGTGAAATTGGGTAAATGTGGGAGGCGTGGTTATATATTGGTATGAGAGCATGGTTCAAACACTTGGACTGGATATGGTTATGGTTAGGCCATTTAGCCCATCAAGCTAAATGTATATGGTTATGCATGCATAGTAGGCCAGACATGCATCGTGGTGGTCATTAGGTAGTTTGTGTCATCATGATGTTGTCAGTATGTTATGATGTTGATGTGTTAGTTGAGATGGAGCAGGAAATGTAGATTATCAAAGTGAAGTTGCGGCACTATATCTCGGGGAAAAAATATATTGTCATACTGGTATTATATGTTTGGCATGCATATATGGTGGTTAATGGTTGTTATATGCATTGTGGTTATATGCATGTTTTCCATTCTATTGTTGTTGTGATTAAATGCATGATAGATGCTAGTTTTTCAGTGCGTCCATGTGTACATGTGTCGATTAGTCATGCCTAGTAATTAACTTGTTGTTATAGGCATTGTCATCATACACATGATTTTTATGGCCATTACATTTAAGATATTTATGTTATATGTATCATGCTAATCCGAATTGGCATGTGTAGATGGTTATGGTTATGATATTAAGATACGAGTCGATATATTTTTGATATTTTGTTTTTTACTAATTTGGATTGACTTGTGCAGATGTGATAGCCTCCCCTGAGATACATTGAGGTATGAGTTTTATTTTATCATCTATTTGGTTTATCTAACATGGTATTATTGCAAGAAATATAATATCAAGGATGAAGAACATAGTAATGGACCACAGTTCACACGACTTGATTTAGAGGCCTGATGATTATGTGGTATGTTTTCAAGTACAAAATGTATGAGAAATGAAAGTTAACTTTTGGAAAGTGTGGTTAACTTTAGTAGAGCTTTGGAGATCCCATTAGAGATTGAGCCATTACAGTAGTTGCCTCCTTCTATCTTAGTGTGGATGATGGACAATAATGGGTTGATATGCACTTGGGTGCAAGTGGGTGCTAGTTTTAGTATTATGACTAATGACTATGAGTTTATTATGACATGGATTTTAGTCTTAGTAAATGTGTATTTCAAATTCATAGACATGATGTCTTGATTTTTAGAACATGTGACTAACATGTGTGAACCGTTGTAAGGCAACATGCTTGGTATTAGCGCAACAAGGTAAAAATTAATTTGTTTATATAACTAATGTTGAGTGATGCATGAATAACAACTGGTTTCTAGTTATGGATGGATTCAAGGAATTGGATTCCCTTAAGAGATGATAAATGTATGTGTTTAGTTACAGGTCGGCATGTTGGGTACAACAAGTTAAGGTAACTAGTATATTGTCATGTTTTTTTATGCACCAAAAATTGTGTGTTTATGGTAGTATGATGCAGGGGATTGCATGGAAAAAGATACCGCCATGAAATAATGAAGGAAGCTTAGGTTGAGCTTTCCCTTAGAAGCATTAGGAACCCATGGGGATTGATTCATAGTGTATGTTGAGATTCTTGTGCTTTCAGTACCTTTGGATTTGTTTGCACTTGATTTGCAATTTTGTTTACGTCTGGTGCATGCCATGAAACTTTGTTCGTGGTGTCGTATCGCTATTATTTTTCCATGGTTTTCTTCTTGTTTGTTTTTTTTATTGCATTTTATGTTCTAAGGGTATTGGTAATTGGTTGGGTAAAGAGGAAAGTTAATGGATCTTGGGAAGAGCTGAATGAACCCCAAAAGGTAATGTAAGACCGGGATGACGCCTGGTGCATGTATAAGGGAAATTGAAGGAAAGAATATGATAGCCAGTTGGGTTGGTTGGGTCCATTGGGATAAATGGACGGTGGCAAGATAGTCATGAGAAAAGTAATAAGTAATTAGATTTATAGCATCAAATTCCTTGGCTATGTTGGGAACTCTTGTTCTCAATGTTATGCATGTTTTTCACGAATAAAGGGAGTTATCTTAACCTTGACCTTATGATATCCGATAAATTTGTTGCGATTATCATTATGTTGATGTCTATATATGTACATATGTATGTATGTGTGTCGTTATTTGACAGGGTCATCAGGGATAATTATTTGCTTTATGCTAATGTTTATATGTATATATGTATGTATGTAGGTCATTTTCTAACATGATCGCCATGGATCATGCTTTTGGAGGAATGATTAGTTATGCAGGTGAATGGCATAAAGAGATTCCTGGTTGATGAGGAATCAAATGGAAAGAGTATCCCTGACACATATATTCAAGGTTAGTATCATGTGGATATGAATAGATATTATATGCTTATAGTATGCCTATGTTTATGCCATGATAGGTAATGTTGAGGGATACATCAGGGGAATGAAAGCAATGTGATCTACGACATGCTGGGACAAACATGGATAGTCGAAAGACACTAGAAACAAGGTTGTTTGGTAGAGACAGTGTGGTATTTATATGTGAAGCACTATTGTTGTGTATATGTTGTACATGTGGTGTTGTGTGCATGTTGTGCAGGTGGTGTTGTATACATGTAGTGTTGTGTACATGTTGTGCAAGTGGTGTTGTGTACATATGGTGTTGTGTACATGGTGTGCGGGTGGTTTTGTGTACATGTGGTGTTGTGTACACATCATGCAGCTGGTGTTGTGTACATATGGTGTTGTGTACATGTTGAACATGTGGTGTTGTGTACACGTCGTGCAAGTGGTGTTGTGTACATGTTGCGCATGTGGTGTTGTGTACACATTGTGTAGGTGATGTTGTGTACTTGTGGTATTGTGTAAATGTCGTACATGTTGTGTTTTCTATATGTGGTATTTTGTTACAGGTATTGTGTAGTATTTGTGTCGTGACATGTGTATTTTTTGTATTGTATGACATGTACATATCTGTGTTGTGTTGTATACCGGGTGTAGGTGTATGTGTGGTGTTGTACACTATGTATGTGTATGTGTTGTACAATGTGATGGGATAGGCAAGTATAAGACTGTATTGTCCCATGTTTTTGATATTGAGGGTTGAGGTGGTTTAGTCTCTATATGCCCTTGTTGATATTGAGGGTTGAGGCAGTTTAGTCTCTAGATGCCCTTATTTTTTATATTGAGGGAGCAACCGGTTTAGTCTCCAGATTCCTTTTTTTGATTTGAAGAGAAGGCACTGGGTGCTTGTCGGGTTTGGCAAACCAAACTGGTGTGTATACGTGGTCAAAGAGAAGATAAGGCATTGGGTGTTTTCTGGGTTTTCAAACCAATCTAGTGTGTATGTGTGGTCAAAGATAAGAGAGGGAACTAGGTGCTTTTAGTGTTTGGAAATAGATTCATTGTGTATATGGAAACGACAAAGAAAAAATCCAAAAGTAAAAGAATCATTAAGATATAAATATCAATATTTTATTTTAGTTTTTAATTATTCATGTGATCTATGATTCTGATTTATGTGGTTTTGTTTTGATTTAACCAAATGTGATATGTTTATACATGATGCTTTGATCGAAGAGCTAGTTTGGCTTGTTGTGACAAGAAGTAAACATAATTGCAAGTGAACCTTATCGACGGGCCTCCATTGAGGTATGATTTAAATTTATTTCAATTCCTTTTTAGTCTAATTGTAATTATGTGCTTGGTATAGGAAAGCAGGAAGTGCCCGACTTGAGTAGTTGAAACTAGCTACAAGAATGAGCAACAACGGCAAAATGAATTGGAACAGGCAACAGTATGTTGGTAAAACATTTAGGAGCATGGCCATTGTAGGACACTATCTCCCAACAGTGTCCATTGATTTCCATGATCATGTTATTACTGGTATGATGTTTTTGAGGTAGGGATATGCCTTGGATTTTGGATCTTCCGATGCGACGAAACCTTACCAAGGAATGGATCACCTGGGAAGGGGACGCTGTGGAACTTGGAAGGTGAGTGACTGCATGGAAGGGGATGATTAGATTTCCCTAGGGACTGTAGCAGGGGAGGGAAGGTCAGGGAATGAATTTGTTTGGTCATTAGCATTGTCAGATGGAATTAGAAGCACATTGGGAGTGTGCCCTGGAAAAATGAGTCAACAACTATTCTTTGAGAGAACAAGTAGCATAAGGATTGCAGCATTGGACATTAGATGTAGTTTTTACTTTGGAAATGGATTCTAGACTTTCTGGAAGGAGGTGAATCATGGTAATACTTTGGATGGTGGAGGTATGAGCCTATCGATTCCCGTGTTGTTGATGTGGATATCATATCCTTTTATTTTCTAGTTAGGCAAAATGTGCACATGTATGTGTATGTTATTGTAAATATTGTATTGAGTTGTGGTTATAAAGATCCATGGATGCTATGATTCTTTGTTTGTTGAAGCAAATTTGCATGAGCGTATATGTGGTTTTTATTGTAAATATCGTAATAATTTGTGTTATAAAGATACAATAAACTGTATGTTTGTTATGTTTTAGAAGAGGTCATTGTAAATACTAGTCATTTTAAGTACTACAACGAGTTGGGTTATAAAGCTCCATAGGCAGTATGTTTTGTTTTCAGTGGTTTCTTGGTCATAGGTGTCATAGAACATAGAGGATGGTGTTCCCCCAAGGGGAAGGGTTTGTAACAACCCCTGGTTGATATTCCATGTAAAAAATAAAATACCAATGCAATGGGAGACGTATTCCAAGTTAAATGTTGGGAAAAAAACATCTTTCAGTTTATTATGGCTAAGGAAATTGGCAAGGGCATTGGAAAAGGCAAAGTGAAATTAATTGGAATTTTATTTACGAGATAAAGGGAAATAGGAGAAACAGAAGGTGAAGAGACACAAACTTTCATGAGAGGAAAATTTAAGGAAAAATGAAGGAAAATGAACAAAATAGAGGCCTTAATAATAAAAAGGATTTTGAGGATCAGTTCATAGCTTTTGGTTGGTTTAACTTTTATCAGTTTAGTCTCAGTATCTCATACTTAGATCATTCTTGGATCACTCTAGTATTCACTTGGATTTGGAGAAAGAGGGCAAAGGAAAGAAGGAAAGCACAAGGGAACATAACTGGATTACCTTGCAAGTAACTGGTTGGATGTATGATTTCCTTGATGGTTTATGGATGCATGGTATATACATGTGATTTCCTTTTTATGTGTTATCATTGGCATGGAGATTTTCCTATATTGACAATGGTTTTAGCCTTGCCTTACCATTCGATGGATATCCATAGTGTTGTGTTTTTTTTCCACTTGATTGTTTTCTTATTGGTGCACATAATTCCTTATGGTTGTGGGTTAGAACAAATGCTCTAGAACCCATGGAACAACTTAGGTTGAGTTACTACTCTTGGAGCCTAGGTTGGGAAAAATGCTTTGGAGCCCTTGGTGTGTTGAGTTACTAGTCCCTCGAGTTAGGTTGGATAAATTATCTAGAACCATAGAAGGTTGTGGGTTGAGTTACTAGCTCCTGGAACCATGAAAAACTTAGGTAGAGACCAATATGGTTGGTGATAGTGTTTTTTCCTCTGAAACCATGGTTTGTTTTTTTTTGGTTCATTCCATGAGATCCCACATTCATGCTTGGAATATGGTGTAGTGATGACTAGCGGAAAGAGAGATTTGGTTTAGCCCAATCTATGGTCAAGTGGTACGTGGAACTCCTTCAACTGGTTGGTATTTTCATATGTTAATAAGAGCTATTATTCTATTATGATTCATGTATATTTGTAGCAATTATGTTTTTGATATTATGGCTGAGTTGCCATGGTTTATATGTTGGTTATACGATGTGTATTTTATAAGTATTTTAACTTGTTTGATGAATATACGAATGGTTGATGAATGCATGGAATAATAGGTGCTATTAAAACTAACTAGAGAATTTTTAGAGCCTTCTCAACGATTCTTAGGTGAATACTATCAATTTTTTATCATATATGCATTCATGAACTGTAACTTACATGTTTTCCATGTGTTAAATGAAATTTCTAATGTGTTCTAGTCAGTTTAGGTCAAGTTTTTTACTTGAGTTTGAATGTTTGGTATTGTTTACATGTAACCTATGCTTATAGAAACTCTCAGAAATTTCTAGGAAGTGGCCTCGAGGTTGGCCTGAAAAGGTGGCACTGAGTCTAGTACCACATGCTCTAAACTGAAGTTTTTAAATCACAACCGATGGAAGCTAGGCTTGTGAGTGTAGTTGGAGGCTCAAAACCACATCCATGCCTTGTTGTGGATGTAGTTGGGGGTTAGGTCAGTGAAAAATTAGTTCCAACTCATAATTTTGTCATGAGAGGTTGTGGACTAGTTTCTAGGTGACCTAGTGTCCTGAGGAATGCCTTTATGTCAGTTTGTAGGCCCCACTTCCATAACTAGAACTTGGACGTCGACTCATGTCATAGTAACTCTTCGTCTCATGTTTACCCTAGCAAGCTTGTGAAATTGGATAAATGTGGGAGGGGTGGTTACAAATTTCCCCCACGAGCTAACTAGGGTGGCACTCGAAGTCCACCAAATTTAGTTGAGAAATAGCTAGGGTGACACTTGAAGTTCATCAAAATTAGTTAGAGAGCTCCATGAAACCCTTGTGCTAGAGTCACTTAAGTTTCAATCAATCATCAAGAGAATAATCATAAATTAGGATGATGAGGAATGATCTTCTCTTCCTTTTTTATAATACTTTTCGAATCTCCTCAATATTCTAGAACTTCCTTTTTTTATTATTTTATTGATGTGACTGCTTATTTTATCAAAGTGAATTTTACCCCATTTTATTAATATTAATTTTCCACTTTTAATAATAATAATAATATAAAAAAGAATTGGAAAAAATCCTTAGTCCCCCTAGCAATTTCCCCTTGTTAGCGTGAAGGAGACAATTAGGAAAGCAAGAATAATATATTTGTGCTCAATAAGTTGGTGCATTACACTATTGGTAAGTCCTGCATCTAAAAGTAGAGTTTTCATAATCCAACAATTGTGAATAAAATCTACCCATCCGTTTAATAAGGATTTTGTCAGGCAATCCTTTACTGAGATCTACTTCAACACATATTTGTACAAATGTGTTAATTCCTTTTTCCACCCTATTAGTTTCAGTTTTGATGAAGCGACCTATTAAGTTTCCCACATCTTCTAGGACATCAAGATGTGAAAAATGGATGGGCAGATTAACGTATGGTAAATAACCCAAAATGGGGTTGTGAGAACTACCATGGAAAGAGGATTAAAATCAAGAAACCATAGTTTAAAGGAGAGACAAGAGCAACTCTCATTAGAGAAATTTTGAGGTAAAAAATGGGCCTCAAAAAAAAAATGTACAACCAAAATCAACTTTATAAGAACCAATAGGATTCAAGATGATGATGTGAACATGGGGGATGATTCACCATTTTTGGAGTAAAAAACTAAAAATACTAAAAAATAAGAAAAATAAAAAACCACTTTTTCAAATCGTATTTTCAACTTATCTCCCTACGGTCTATTCAAAATTTGAGCAAGAGAACTCACTAGATGCAAAATTTAATTCTTCATCCAAGGAGTATTTCTCATTTTTTGTGTATCAGGGTCTATTGAAAGTATGCAACATGTGCACATTTTGTATGAGGAATTAAATTATGCATCCAACTAGTGCTCCCACTCGAAATTTGAGTTAAATCGTAGGGAGATAAGTTGAAAATAAAATTTGAAAGAGTAGTTTTTTTCTTTTTTTCCCTCTAAAATTTGATGATGTAAACTAATCTTATTTTATTATTTCCAATATTATTTTATAATATTCTTTAGGAGGCCCATTTTAGACCTCAAAATTTCTCTAATGAAAACTAGGGTCCTTGATCAAAAATATTCTTTGGGTCTTCCAAATTTTTCAAAGAGCACAACAAAGAATCCTTTTGAGAAAAAAAGTAGAACAATATCCTGAGATCAATTCTGGTGCACCCACTCTTGAAGAGCATATACCGACGCCCAAAAATCATTAAAACAATAAATAATCATCCACCTTTCATAATCTGAAGGTATGAATCTACATATAATGTCATCCACATCAGGAGATGGAGTTTTACCTTTGGTCTCTTGGAGAATTAATCATCTTCAAGACAAAGACATTCTAGTATAAAAGTATCTCTAACAAACAAGCAAATGAACTAATATTTCTCTAACATACGATCTATGCTTTCTATATGGGGGTGGAACTTTCTAATTTGTCAAATTACTTGTTTGAAGGTACGTTGTTGTCTACGTAACTTGAAGGTGTTTTCTCGTAAACATATGAGTCTGAAACAAGAAAAATATTCCTGCTGTGCAAATCATCATAAACCATGCTTATCATAGTGATAGAATCTATGAAATAAACCATTGATTGAAAGCTTATTGAGAAAAATGAGTATATTTATATTAATTTCAAAAGAAGAAAATCCTTACAACCTGAGCCTTGATGTTGCACAGGACTTTCTGGGGTCCGAAGCAGGAATATCCTTTACTTTGATAAGCTCTACACTCCTCCAATCAAGACGAATAGAGGTATGTAATCTTTCCTCACAAAATTATTAATTGACTGAGTCTGAATCTCAACAGCACTTAACTTCAAATATTCTAAAGCTTCAACTCCCTTTGAGGCTACCCAATGCCTCTTTTTATAGTAGAATAGAGGAGGTTTTATGTTCCAGCTATGAAGGGATAGAATCCTCCTTCAAAGGGATAAGCTCCTCACATCAAGGGGTTAGCTCCATAAGGTAAGGGATACATGCACCTCATAAGAGCGGTTCTATCACCACAAGATATTTTCTGGAAGCTTCTAGAATTCACTTTTACTGAGCTTTTTGGAAATTACTTGCGCATTTTTTATCTTACAGGGGTCTGCACCTATAACAAAGAGAAAGTGTGTTCAGGCACGCAGGATAGCTGAAAATTGGGTGCAGGACCGCAGGCAAGATAGCGAGAAAGTGCGATACCAAAGTTTAGGAGACTTTTAGGAACTTTTCTCTGATTTTCAAGGCTTGACATGAGGAACTGATATGTTAGACTTGCAAAGGGAGAAGTATGAGTAATAATGAGCTCATACACATAGAAGAATGTCAGGATGACAATTTTCAGTGTAACATATTGCCCCCTAAAGTGCAAAGTCTGGAATAGATGATGTTGAAGTCTGTCATATATGAAGAGTGCAGTACTTTATCATTTCAAGGATCATCCTGTGGTCACCCCAGTCGGAACCTGTAAAAAAATTCAATGCAATATATATATATATATATATATATATATATATATATATATATATATATATATATATATATATATATATATATATATCATCGCTGAGGTAGGCATTCCCATACTCGAGACCAAAACTATTTAAAGACTAATTCAAATGGTACGATGCGAATGATTTTGAGTACATCACAGTATAGACATGTGTAGACACAGTATGGACGTAGCCATCTGTTTATGAATAGTCTACTATATAAATGATAACAAAATTCCTTGCAACCTGGATGGTAGAAACTAGATCCGGGGTCTTGATTTCTGCATCTCAAACTAGTACGATTCTATCCATGCGAATGAATGTGTCAAAGTCGAACATGGTAGAAACCACTTGGTTACCAGTCAATGATGTAAATTGTTAACAAGTGTGAGAGTAACCACCAGTAATGTCAATGGTTCTCAAAGTACTCAGTACAATCCATGATATGCGAATGAATGAGCTGAAGTCTAACATGTCATGGAATCATTCGATCGAAGGTCAATGATGCAACCTATCGTCGAAAGCGAGAAATCTGCCATTAAGGCATGTAGATTTCAAGGTACTGACGATTTCTAGATCAACTTCCTAGATAATGAGCTGTCGTCGATAGAAAGTGATCCGTCGTAGGCAAGCCTACAACATGAAATCATAGATCAAGTTTTGAAAATATATCGGCAAGGACTGACTCAGGGATGGTCAAAATGGATGACAGATATTTTGCAGATGAATGGTTTATTTGAACTGTCATCTTGAACACATAACGACACTGCAGATGGCTTGGTAGCAATTGACCCAAAGCTAATACCCAGAAACCGGATGAAGACTTTCAAATGAGGTTTGATTAACTGTTAGACAAAGTTTCCCAACCAGGTGATTGAAAGTGTAAATTGTTCAAAGAGTTAGAAAAATCAACAAAACACGCCCATTTTCTCTCTTTCCCCACCATTTAAGCAAGTACCTCTTTATTTTTAATGAGCTTGAGAGGATAACATTTGCTTGTTTATAGCTCATCCTCTTCCTTGGATGGAGTCAACTTTATTTAAGATTCGAACCCCTGAAAGGGTAAGTCAGATTTCTTTGGTAAAAAATTAAAACGGAGTCCTTCTAACATTAAATTTTAACGAGTCCGATATAGGAAAACTCGGTGTTTTCAATTTAAAAGTCAGAAGAAAAAACTTAAGAAAACTCCATGGGTGTACTTTTTCATAAATTTAGTCTCTCGAGCCCGAAAAAGGATAAAATAATGCAGGAGAGAACTCTATTGACCATAATTATTCAATGTTTACCTTTTTCGTAAATAGTCCATTTCAGTCCGTAAAAGGGGTAAACTTATACCGAAGGGACGATCATTCATTTACTTTAATGAGTTCAAACAATCAAGTACTCGACAATCTTTTCATATTTAGAGAGTCTGAAAAGGGTTTAAAAGAGAACTCCAATGTTTCGCTTTTTCGTAAAATTTTGAAAGAGTCCGAAAAAGTGATAAAAGTATGCTCTTTGTTGAAAAATGGTCAATTCCCCTGATCAATCCAATTTCTGCACAAAAACTTGAAACATTACACATACCTATTTAAAATAAGTAAAAAATATTCCAAAATACCCTTTTTAAAGTGAAAAATAAATTAATTAAAAATTCATCTATTCGAAAAAACTTATAAAAAGGACTTTTTCAACTTCATTTTTACCATTCAAGTTCAGAGTGAAAAGTAGAAGATTTTGGGTAAAAATTTCCTGTGAAGATTCCGGAAGATCCGTCCGACGAAATCGAGAACCGTCAGTCCCAGGTAATCCACGACCTCTTAATCTTGCTTTTCATTCGTTTACAATTCTTTTTGGGCTTTAGTTTTCATTTTTCAAGGGAAAAATATGTTTAAGAAATTACTCGTGGGGGTCCGCAGGGACAACACGCATGACCTGCGGACCCCGACCTTTTTCTATATAGAAAAAAGTCGTGGGTCTGCACTTTTAATATAGAACGCGTGCATTCCTACGCGTTGTGTATGAAAGAAAAGTGCGGTCCCCACGCAATTGAATTTCAAAATCAAATTTTCCATTTCCCGCCCAAAAATTTTCAAATTAGATTGTTCTAACTTATCTTTTTATGCATTGTAGGATTAGCAAGATGTTGATTTGGAGAGAACGTGAGCATGAGGATGTGGATGATGCCGCGATGCTCCATTTTCCCACAATGCAGGCTTTAAGAGTATGTGGTTTGTATAAATTTTGGGCCATTCAGGGCATGAGGGCACAGGTAGACCTCCTGACATGGCTGGTAAATAGGTGGAATGTGCAGGACCAGTGTTTCATTATTGGCGGCCACCGGCTCGAAATTGAGCTGGAGGATATTTATTTTCTGACTGGTTTGTCCAAGAGGGGTGAACAACTTTCCTTGTTTGGGACTAGGCTAGGTGGCCAAACTGTCGCTAGTCTTCGACAAGAGTTCTATAATGATGAAGGAGACCCGAGGGACAAACAGATTGATATAAAAACTATCATCCGTCCCAAGCTGAAAGTGATTGCATTTACTGTTACCATACTTTTTGGGAGTGTTGCACTGCATGTGGCTACCGGTTCCCAGATGCGTATTGTTGTAGACTGTTTCTGAGGCACCATTTTCAACTGGTGCGAAGCTGTGTTGGCCAATGTAAAAGGCCAACTGACTAGAGTGAAAAATGGCAAACGAAACAACTTTGGATATGGATCCATCTTGGTCACTTTTGCTCTAGAGCGGGTACCCATGCTAGCTCCGCAAAGCATTCCTGTTGATGTTGGTCGACCCCGAGAACCTAGGATGGTTCGTTGGGTTGCATTGATGGCTCGTCACGGTATTGAGGGTGCTGAGATTGTTCAATTTCCTCCATCGTATTTTCGTTGGTTGGACCATCAACTTTTTTTCATAGAGGACTTTCTGTATGCCGAGATAGACTTCCGCGGCGACCGGGAGAAGACTCTCCCAGCAGGGGAATAGTGGGATGAATTAGGTAAAAACATTTTCAACGAATTCTAAATTCTAATTTTTATTTTTTGATCGTCTTGTCAATTAATAACCAAAAAGTTTTTTATGAATGCAGATGTGGGTCCATGGCGACCAGCCCATCTCCAGCCTTATGACAGAAGACAACCAGTTGCAGTCGCACCAGCCCCAGTAGGCCAATCAGCGGAACTTTTGTCTGATTTAGAGCATCATCTAGAGCATCTGACTCTAGATATTCCAGAGACGAACATAGATGAGATCCCACTCAGATTGCAGAGATAGGTGATTGGTGTTCCAGGACCTTTTAGAAGGTTCCTGTGTAGGGTGGCTCGGGCAGTGGTTTCTTATCGTGATCACCATCAGTGATGGGATGATCGTGTTGTAGACTCATATTTTTGAATTTTTGTGTTACCATTTTTCCTATCATAAGGTGTTTCCAACCTCTGATCGAAGACGATGTATATTTTTTTGAAAACTTTCTATGCTATGATATATCACTATTTACCGGCTATCTATATACATATTATGGATGTTGTTTGTTTTACTGATTTGATTATTGCAAATGTCGATTTATCATACTGGAAGCAACTGCGTCTGCTAACGTATTTAAATGTCTTGGAATATGTTGATATTCAATGTAATCGAATTCACATTCCAAGAGACGAACTCTTAAAAATAACCGTAATAACACTGGATTTCTAATGGCATAAACTCGGTTCAATTGTAATACAACAAGTTCAGAATCCAACCTAACAATCAAACTCCGAATTCCAAATGATATGGATTCGGATAATAACTCAATCACTGCACTATACTCGGCAATGTTATTCGTTGTTTGACCAAGGCTTACCCCATGCATGGATACTAACTCATTAGAGGGTGAATAAATAACCCAAGCTGCGGAAGAAATGTTCCGTGTATTACGACAAGCACCATCAGCAAAACCAATGTAGGTTTGAAGAGACGTCGACATCTGCAATATCAAGAGTAAAACTCAGATAAGCAGGAATAGTGATAAAAACACACTTCTAAACTAAGCACGCTTTTCTAATCTAAAACACACCAGCAGTAAAGAAATATAATCTAATAAAAAATCTCCATACCAAGTTAAGCATAGTATCGCTTCAGATAAAGTCCATTTCTGGGTTTATCTAAAGGGACACCGTCAAAATCTATCAGCTCATAGGCCCCTTTAGCTAGCTTTCTCTTGACAATAAAAGGGCCATGCCACATGGGCACGAATTTCCCAGCTCCTAGCTTATCGTTGGCTTGATCATAAACTAAGACTAGGTCTCCTTCTGAAAAATTTCGAGGGGTAACACTTCTGTCGTACTGAGCTTTTATTCGTTTAACATGAGCCTCATTTGCTATTACGACATTTCGTCGATTCTCATCCAGCTGAGCTAAGTACAGGAAACATTTCTCCTCCTCAAACGTAGCTGGGAGTAATTCTATGGCTAATTCCAGTGACGAAATTTCGCATTCAATCGGCAACACAGCTTCCAAACCGTAAACGAGTTGAAAGGGAGTGAAACCAGTTAATGTTTTTACTGAGGTTCGATATGCCCAAAGTGCTAAAAATAACATGGAATGCCAATTCGTTTTGTGAATACCAATAATTCATCTAATCATGGTGACTAAAACTTTATTTATGGCTTTAGCCAGACCATTGGCTTGTGGATAATACGGAGTGGAACTATCGTGACGCAAGCCAAGTTGATCTGTCAGTTCAGTCATCATGACATTGCGAAAATGACTTCCATGATCTGTAATAATGGCTTGAGGAACACCGAACCTAGCAATTATGTGATTAAATACGAAAGTTGCAGCAGTCTTGCCGTCAGCCGAAAATGTAGGCATCGCCTCAGCCCACTTAGTAAAATAATCTACTGCTAAGATAATATATGCATGCCCCCCGGCCGAGTGAGGGTTACATGTAATAAAATCGATACCCCATTTTGCGAAAGGACCAACAGCAATTATGGGATGAAGAGGAGCGGGTGGTGCGCGCATCTTACGATCAAAAAGTTGACAATTGTGGCATTTCTGGACTGCATAAATACAATCTTTGAATAATGAGGATACCCAGAAATAACCAGCGCGCAATATCTTTTGGGTTGTGGCATACCCAGACATATGACCGCCACATGCTCCAGAATGGCAATCATTTAACACCTTTTCAGCTTCTTCATGAACAAGATAGTGTCTGAAAAATGAATACGCTCCACGACGATAGAGTGTTTCACCAATAATATTATACTGTTGGGATTGGAAGCGTATTTTCCGTCGCTGAGATTGTGAGATTTCAAGCCGAAAAGATTGGGTTTGGAGATAGACAATAATATCTCCATACCATGGATCTAGAGTACTGATAAGAAACAGAGATTCGTCCGCAATGGACTCTTCTGCCACAGTTTCAGTATCAGTAGAGGGAAAATCACACATCAGTTCCGCAAATACCAAAGATTTCTTTGCCTTGGATTTCTCAAACTCCAAGTCAAATTCCTGTAGGATAACTATCCATTTAGAATACTTGTCCCCTAGCAATTGTTTGGTTAAAATATACATCATAGGGTTGCAATCATAAATTACTGTGGTTTTACGTAACAAGATGTAGTGTCTAAATCACTGGACAGCTTGGACAGCTACCAATGCCAATTTCTCCACATGTGTGTATTTGATCTCGGTTGGATGCAGATTTCGACTAAGATAGTAAATCACATGTTCAGTGTGAGGTTCATCTTCCTGAACTAACACCATCTCAATGGTGGAATGAGAAGCAACGAGGTACAAAATGTAATCCTGGTTGTAGTTGGGAGGATGCAATAATGGTGCATGGGTCAACGCGTGTTTAAGTGCATCGAAAGATCGATCAGCGATCTCGTCCCAAAAGAACGGAATGTTATGTTTCAGCAACCGGGTAAAACCCTTTGTAAGCTTGGCATAGTTAGGAATGAACCAACGTAAAAAGTTTTCTTTCCCCTGCAAACTTTGGAGTTGGCGTAAAGTGGAAGGAGGAGGTAATTTAACAATAGCTTTGACCTTCGACGAATCGACACGAATGCCTGATTTCGAGACAACAAATCTCAGTAAACGACCCGACTCTACACAAAAAACACATTTGTGTGGATTCAGCCTAATATTATAATGCCGACATCTCAGAAAGATAGCTCGTAAGTGTGTGAGATGGTCGGCCCTGCGCGATGAATGAGCAGGTAAATCATCGATATACGGCTGCATAATGTGCTTAATGTCATGAAACGCATAAGACATTTCCCTTTGAAAAGTTGCTCTAGCGTTCTTCAAACCAAAGGGTAGTTTGCGATAAGCAAATGTCCCCCATGGACAAATAAAAGTTGTTTTTGGTTGATCAGCAGGGAGTATGTTTATTTGATTATACCCGGAAAATCCATCCATAAAGGAAAACATTTCGCTACCGGCACAATAATCAATTATCTGATCGATATAGGGAGTTGGATAATTTTCCTTGGGACAAGCTCGATTAATATCCCTATAATCGATGCATACTCATATCGTTCCTTGTTTTTTAGTCATAGGAACAATATTTGATACCCAATCCGTTAAGGGAATTGGATAAATAAAACTTGCACGAAGTAATTTTTCAACTTCCGCTTTGATAGCAGCAGCTTTTCTAGGATGTATTTGACGTAAACGTTGACTAACAGGTTTGGCATCCAGGTAAGTCTTGATTTCATGTATGACGATTGACGGATCAATTCCTGGAATTTCTTCATAAGAACAGGCAAACACATCACGGAATTCTTGAAATAGGGCTTTATAAGCTTTAATTTCATCTTCAGTACAACAAACACCTATATGAATGTTTTCAATTATTCCTAGTTTTACCGAATTGTCAATTGGAACCGTTTGAGAAATATTTTCTAAATTTAACTCAGAATCAGGATTTTGCAATGGATTCTGGGGTTCTTTGACATATTCAGCAGTGAAAATTGAAGAGAAATCATCTTCAAAATGATCTGGTTTAGGTAGAAACGAAGATCGGTGATGTAGAACTTCCCATGGTAAATCATTAACAGACAAAAGTTCACGAATCTGCTCATCAGTATGAACAACATCCGGAAATGTTGTTGTGGCTGAACCGGATATAGAAAGTGATTCCTCAGGGATCCCATTCATTGGATCAATTCCGGTTGAAGAGGTGTTGGAAAGTGACTGTACGGCCTGGTATGCAAGTTCAAATGGACTCAAAGGCATCATGCCATCAATTGAATCTAACTCGGAGTCGGAAGGTACGATCCAAGGATCATCAAACAGAATAGTGTCTGACGAAATCATGTGAATAGTTGCAACAACAGGCGATACATTAGGAGGAGGAAAAGAAAAAGTTCCTAGTAAACCAGAATCTTTAACTAATCCTACTCCAACATCCTTATAAGGGATAGTCGCTTTACCAACGTGCTGGATTGTTTCTGTAGAGGTTGGGTCGGAAGAGAAATAAGTTAACTGATCTATTGTGACGATCTTTCCTTGATATGGAAATTTTATGAGTCGAAAGACCGAAGAAACAACAACAGTCATCGCATAAGACCAACTGCGACCTAGAAGAAGGTTGTAATCTAGAGGGGCATCAACCACTTCCACATCTAGATTTACGGTTTTACCTTCGACCCCTATGGGTAAATCCTGCAAAATACCAAAAGGGTGGAAACCTCGACCATCAAAAGCCTTAAGAATCGTCGGAGATTGGTTAAGTGTAGGAGAACCAAGAGATTTCCAACACTGAATCGACATAATACTGAAGCTCCATCATCAATCACAGTCCAATAGATCAGTCTGGTTTTTACGAACACTGGTATCTGGAAAGCCATTTGATGAGGTAGACGAGGTGTACTATTTTCTAAATCGGAGATTATAAGATTAGAATCCTGAACATCTACAGCTCCTATAGCAGAAAAAAGCAATTTACGCTGTGCTGGGCATGATTGCAGCACTTCCAAAGCCGACATTGCTAAAGGGGAAATAGCTAAGTCTTCAACAATGTTGTAATTCTGAGAAACTCTCGCATGTGGATTGAAAGATGATTTACGAAGAACACCTTTAGCAGGCGGTTTGATTATTAAGTCTGGATTTTGTTTCTCGATCTGTAGCGGACCAGAAATAGGAGGAGGTGTAGTTGATGCATTTGCATTAGAAGATTCTGCTTCTTTCCCATCAACAGGATTCTTAGTACCATAATCTTGCGATCGCGTCACAATCCTTACATGAGACATCATCAAAATAGGTTCTTCTGAAGCGGTCGAAGTGGAACCAACCATCTTGCTATCTTGAGTCGGAAAAGGATCCTTCAAGACAGCTGGTTGTTGTGAACCTTTAACGAATTTTGTAACCTCTGCGCGATGTGGGCATTCCTTAGTGAAGTGATCCTCATCACAAATGTAACAAGGGTAATGAGGTTTGAGCTTTTCGTCATTAGATTCATTTTTATCAGTTTTCTCTTCCGAATTTTTCTTTTTTTTACTCTTCCCTTTCTTTTTACCACCGGATTTAGATTTAGCCGTAGATGTCTCTACGACATGAATGTCGGCAGAAATTTCGGGGGAAGATTATCCTTTCGGGGAATTTGGTAAAGTTATAATAGGAGAAGAATTCTTTGATTATTTATTCTTCCTTTTTGTATTGATTGTACCAATCATGCCATCAGCAGCATGAGACCCTGAAGCAGCAGCAGCTATCTGACCTTGTTTTGGAAGGTCGGGGATTTTTTCGTGTAAAGTACCTGACTGCGTATAAACGAGGTCAAGGTACTGAGCTTTACAAATCACTTGCTCTTCAGTAACAACACTGGCCTTAGCTACATCTTCAGTGATCTTGGGCAACAATGATTTAACAAACCATTCTACCAAAATTTGATCCGAAATATAAACTTTCACCAAACGCCTTCTACGTCGCCATTCATGAATATGATCAGAAATATACGTAGACGTAGATTGCTTCAGTGAAGTTAATAATTCCGTGCCATTGTCGTATATGACAGGCAACTTAAAATGAGTCAAGAAGGCAGTTGCTAACTGACTGAAATTATGAAATGAGCCTCGTGGTAACTCAATGTACCATTTGGCTGCAAGACCAATAAGAGTTCTTTGGAAAAGACGTAAGCGAATCGAATCATCAATAATTGAATTAGATGCACACCAGAGGTGATAAGTCATGACGTGATTTGATGGATCCTCTCCTGACTTACCTTCGAACTTGGGTATATCACTGGGCAACTTATGCGGCATTGGCGGCCAGTACGGATAATAGAAAATCGAATCATTCGTAAGGCGCGTCAAATCAGGTAAATCCAAAGTTGCAATAAATGGTAACTGACGGTTAGGGTCACGAAAACCTTGAGTAGCCAAAGCAGTTCCAGGAGGTGGATACCCAGGATAATTGGGAATTGGATTTGCGTTAGGAATTGTGTAACCTCCTGGAAAACCAGGATTAACCGGACCAAACTGGGGTTGTTGAGGCTGCTGATAAGTGTAGCCAGGGTACGGTTGATACTGATAATTTAGATTTTGTGAACCGGGACCGAATTGAGGATATCCCTGGTACGGTTGATATGTGAATTGCGGTTGACTTGTGACAACTGTACTCATACCATCTTGTCCTCCAGGTATCTGAACCTAAGTCTAAACAAAAGGCCCTGACTGGGGTACAGAGACTTGAGGGATTTGCACGGATACAGGGATAGCCGAACTCGGCGTTACAGATACTCCAGAAATAGGTGTTACAGGTTGGACAGATGTAGTAGCAGTTGCAGGTGTTTGAGGCGGAGTCTGAGGTGTACTAAGCGCAAACTGCTGAATAGAACTAGGTGCAGGAGTTTGAATAGTAGGCTGGACAGGTTGCTGGGTTGGACCAGAAGCCAAAGGCAATCCAAGTTGAAAAGGCAACTGCACATTAGGCTGCATAGGTTGTTGATATTGGGATGGATCCCACACCATATTCATTCTGGGGTATTGTCCCGCAGAAGGTTGAACATAAGGACCATAACTTGGTTGAACGTAGGGTTGATAAGTAAGTGGTAAATGTCCGGCTCCTTGAAGAGATGACTGACCAGAAGGCTGTTGGTAACCTTGAATTGGGTACTGACCTTGAGGTTGATAACCCTGAGGTGCGTAATGAAGCTGGGGTTGATAAGGACCCTGAGGAGCATATTGAGTTTGGGGTTGACCCTGGGGTGTGTACTGTCTTGAAGGTTGATATCCTTGAGGTATGTACTGTCCTTGGGGTTGTCCCCAAAAATAATATGATTCCACAATTTGTCCTGGGAAAAAGCTACCTTGAGGTTAACCCCCAGGTGGTAACTGACTTCCTGAAGGTTGCCCCCCATGCGGTAACTGACTACCTTGAGATTGCCCCCCAGGCGGTAACTGATTTCCCTGAGATTGCCCTCCAGGCGGTACCTGACTGCCTTAAGGTTGCGGATTCGGAATATTACCAGACATCATAAAAATTTTCCCTTCATTCGACGTTTCAGTTTTAATTCCACTTAAACCAGATGATAACTTGCTTTCAATGCGTTGAGGAACTGCCCCCGAGAAAGTACCAGACAGAGCCTGATATCCCGAGGGAACAAAAGGACCACCATGTAAAAATGATTCCGATGTCTGGGAAAACATGGATGATTCTCCTGCCATAATGGATGATGGATAATAACCTCTGGGTGTTGAATGAAATGGAACTCGATGTGGAGAAAAAGCAAGACCCGGATTCTCTAAAAAAATTGCTAAGGATAAATACCAAGCAGTAGTTCGAATAGGACTGTAGAAAATTGATTCGCGCTCCCTAAGATTTAACGACCGAGGGGAACTGGGAAGAGATAATTCTTCGTCTGAATTACTAAGTTCTTCAATAGAAATTAGTCCAGATGGAAGATAGTCAGTGACAATATTTCTTACCCTAGGTGAAACAAGATCGCTGGAAGTTGGTGAAATAAATCCCGAAGATGTTTCCAAAATAGAAGGTTCAGTTTCAAGTTCAAAGATTTCAGGTTCGTCAGCCCATTCACTGGCAGGAGAAATACTACCAGTAACTTCAGAAAATGAAATCGGCTCTTGAATGCGTTCTGTTATGGGTGTTTGATAATCAGGATGAACCACTATGGATGAAGTTCCAACTTCTGTTGATTTAATCCTACCGCTACTAGACAATACCAGAGCACGAAGCCCTTCAAGCTGACTTGGTGAATATTGAGGGGGTTTCCCTTGTAGTCTCCGGGATTGTCTCGGAAATTCCGCCACGATTAATTATTTAACTGATCACACACAAATAAAGAAAATTTCAACGAAAACACCTAAAGTCTCTAAAAATCAAACAGCTGAATCACACGCTTAAAAATCTAGGAGTTAAAACCACACACAAACAGTAACTTCTCGTACTAAAAACACTAGTTGGTGATGAAATCCAACTTAGTAGAAATTTAATACAGAAAGGGCGGTTGGAACAGTTACCCCGAAAACTTTCTTAATGAAACAGACTAGCACAAGTCTCCTCACAAAACCATCTCGTGTGAAGAGAACCCCCCAGAGAATCCAAGTGAGTCTAGTCGATGTCTGCTCCAGGTACAGTGAGATCTTTCCTCCACCGTCACCTTAGGAAATAATCTTAAGTATGTGGACACTAAGGTTACCAATAGTAACAAATGTAAATGGGGGAACAGTCTACGATCCGATCCCACGCGCAAGGGCAGAGTAACAAAGCTCAATCCCCTTGAAGGTTCCTCGACATCGTTAATCCGAGGTTTACCAACAAGTGACCCCAGGCTCCTCGACAATGGTTAATCCGAGGTTTACAGTTTGTAATACGCGCAAAATCTTCTGTCTTCCCCAATGAAACATAATTGATTGTCTCAAAGGTTCGGACATGATCTCGTGATTGACTTCTTTAAGAGAACCATCCGAGATTATACAAATTACGATTGGGTTTATTTCCTACCGCAAGATTTGTCTACTTGTTTGTTTTACTACCTTGGAGAGTTAATTACTCCCTACTCCAAGATACTAGCCTAAGCTATGTTGGTGATAAGAGCCCTAGAAAATAAAAATATTGCTAGATGAATTTTAATTAAGCGTTACTTTTAAGAGTTGTTTCTTAAGTCAATGGGTGCGGAAATCAAACTCTGATGATGTGAAGACTCGACTTCCAAAAAACACTAAAAATGCACCTAAAAATGATAATCATATCCTTTCCTTTCAATGAAGTTCTAATTAAGGAAAATTTGGAGAATGCAATTCTTTTAATGAACAATTCCTTTTTTAAACATTAAGAGCATTTGAAAGAAAATATTTTTGTCTTTTCAGCAATAACTCCAAATGAAACAAAATTTTCAAAGCTCATAAGAAAAATCCTTTCACTTTCAGAAAATTGAAGCTACAGAACAAGTTTTCTTCAAAAGAGATCTACAAAATTCTATGAAAAACACTCAAAACTATCAAACTAATTCTGAGACCTACAAATTTTAATAATCTAATTGAATTAAAGCTTTAAGAAAAAAAAAATTTTGAAGAAGGTTTTACTTAGCTATTTAGAAAACTAAGGATCTATTCGTTCAGAATAACAAACATATCAAAAACACTCAATAATGTTTTTATAAAAAATGAAATTCAAAAACCAATAACAAAGTTTCTTGTCAAATATTTGCAAAGAAATAGGTAACTCTATTTCTTAATAGAGGATGATTTCACAATCAGGCTAGATTCAGCAAAAGACAAAAGACCAATGTAATCTTAGGTACTTCCAACAGTCAATGCTTCGAATCGCTACAAAGACCAAGCGAAAAACAATCCAAAACACAAAACTTCTAGAAAATCATCAAAACACCAATACTGCTAAGATTCATTCACAGAAAGCTTTTGACAGAAACAATCATCAATCTGGGTAGAAACCAAAAGTTCTAAATCACAACAAAGACAAACTAAAGAAAGAAATCCAAAGATTTTTCAAAATTTTGACAGGGTCCGCAGGCTTGCAGAAGTAACAGGTGCGGTACCGCACTGTTTACTAAAGCAAAAATGCGAAACTGCCCACACTGTGCAAAGAAGGCAAAGTGCGGTCCCAGGAAAAATTAGAGAAAAGCATAAAAGATCTCAAAATTTTCAAAAATAGAGAAAACCTAAGCTACCCAGGCAGATGTCTATCAATCAAAAACTAGGAAAACGTTTCCTCAAATCAAAATAAAAGAGAACAAAAAACAACAAGTTCTTTCCCCAGTGGAGTCACCAATTTGTTGGAGGATTAATCCGTCTTGCGGACAAGACCGATCTCCCTAGTACTAAAAGTATCTAGCAACAAACAGCCAAATAGAATAATATTTCTCTAAGCATATACGATCTATGAAAAGCTCTATAGAGGTGTTAGGTTTCTAAGATTTTCGATTAGCATTTGAAGTCGTTATTTACCCATTCCTTCGCTTGAGTTTTCCTCGTAAACTGCGGTCACAAACAAGCAAAATATTACATACTTTTGTATAGAAATCATCATAAACCATGCTTATCTAGTGATCAGGAATCTATGACATAAATCATTGATTGAAAACTTATTGAGAAAAATGAGTATATTTGTATTAATTTCAAAAGAAGAAAATCCCTTACAACTGACCTTGATGTTGCCTGAGGACTTTCGAGTCGGCTTGAGAATCTCCTTTACGTTGATAAGCTTTCCTCTCAATCAAGGCAGATAGAGGTATGTAATTATTTCCTCACAAAGTCTTAATTGGTAGATCGAATCTCCAATATTACTTAACTTCAAATATTCTAAAGCTTCAACTCCCTTTGAGGCTACCCAATGCCTCTTTTTATAGTAGAATAGAGGAGGTTTTCTGTTTTCAACTATGAAGGGATAGAATACTCCTTCAAAGGGATAACCTCCTCACATCAAGGGGTTAGCTCCGTAAGGTAAGGGATACATGTACCTCATAAGAGCAGTTCTATCACTGCAAGATATTTTCTAGAAGCTTCTAGAATTCACTTTTATTGAGCTTTTTGGGGGGAGTACTTGCGTTTGATCTTACGAGGGTCCACTTTTTATAAAAAATATAAAAGTGCGACTGAATATATGGAATGAAGGCTGAACATTGGGTGCAGGACCGCAGGCAAGATAGCGAGAAAGTGCGATACCAAATTTTAGGAGACTTTTAGGAACTTTTCTCTGATTTTCAAGGCTTGACATGAGGAACTGATATGTTATATTTTCAAAGGGAGAAGTATGAGTAATAATGAGCTCATACACATAGCAGAATGTCAGGATGACAATTTTCAGTGTAACAGGTCCACCACAAATGTTGGCCTTGAAAGATCTTTAAGGTTTGGAGTTTGATAGTTTAGGATCTAGGACATCCTTAAAGGATTTGGGTTTGGATGATGAGGACACACCCAACCTTTGGATTATCCTCTTACTATTGATATAACAAATATTGAGGCATTATCTTCTATGTCACAGTTGCTAAAGGATTTATGATCATGAAGCTATCAACCTCCATGTAGGAGTCGAAATACTGCCATATGGAGTTTTCACCAAATTTTATATCCTAGTTGCAAGTTTGAAAACTAGATCTGTGACTTTTGTTTGCAAATAAAAGAATCACCCTAAAATGGTTTCATGAAGATATTAAAATTCTCCAAATCTCAGGTAGTAGACTCATCCTCGGAGCAGAAAGAACTATGTAGAAGAAGGGGCTTGGAGACCTGAGGTTGTATTCAAGTTGGTGGAAGGCCTCCAACTACTTCGACTGAAGTGACTAATCCAAGATTTGCGAGAGAAAGAATTAACCCAGGGACTCCATAGCCCACCACATGATCTAGGTCAAGGATTACCTAAGCAACACCATCTACCTTGACTTCCTTGCAGTAATCGTGTTGATGAACTGACATATTGTCATATCGTTGAAAGAAATAAGGCTGGTGGTCATCTTATAACCATTCATCGTGGAAACGCCCCTCAAAAGAGAGTTGAAGTCCCCTTGGATCCATGTCAGTTGGAGTTGGATATCGAGTTGTGAACGTAGGCCATCGTATAGTGGCTGGATGAGCTAATTTAGTAAACATGCGAACGTTCGAGATGTTCCATTGAGACTACAAAGGAATTTTAATCAAACTAAAGGGTCGATCCTTTAGATAAAATACATTGAGAAGGAGATCAAACCCCTATAGGCATTCTAGTCTTCCGTCCAAACCCTTGATGAAACTTTGGAGATGTTGAAGACGATTTAAATGATGGTAGCTAGATTTATAAAGCTACATCAACAAGCTTTTCAAAACTATGTTTATCAAAATGATAATGAAAGCTAAATATAAACAAATTCTAATAAAATAATCGTTAAATGTGATATTAAAAAACCTTTTTAATGATCACCATTAAATAAAGAAATAGAAAGTTAACAAATAAACACATAATTATAATTTCTATTAATAAAATACTTAAATATATAGGTAGTCATAATAATATGCCTTTAGTTCAAGAAAATAATATATAGAATTGAAAACAATATATCTTAAAAAAAACAACTTTTAAAAAAAAGTAGTGGTACAATAAAAATAATAATATAAAATTATTATAATTAAGCTAGTCATAAAATTTTTCTCGAAAATTCAAAAATAAAGAAATTAAAACCTGCCAGGAGTATAATTCATGAGATTCCATAAAAGTAAAGTTGTATGCGAATCTAACTAAAACAAATTATTTTATTTTATTTTTAAGATTGTATATCTAATGTATATAGAGAAGAGTTTGGTAAAATGATGGTATATGTAATGTATATAGAGAAGAGTTTGGTAAAATGATTGTATATGTAATGTATATAGAGAAGAGTTCGGTAAATTAAGTATACATTCAAGTTTGATAAAATAAGTATCAAATTTTCATAATTAAGAAAAAATAATATAAATAATAGAATTTTAAAAAATATTAAAGAGAAATTAATTTTAAATTAACATTTATTGATTAGAGAATTTTAAAAGAGATTAAAAGGAATTTTAAATTAAATTAAAAAATTATGATTCAAAATTCAATCAAAATGTAATATTAAAAGAGAGATAACTAGCAATTGCATCACATGTTGCAAAGGAAACGCCTTAAGCCAGTAACATAAGAAAGAGTAGGATAGACAAAAAAGATGTAATATGTTATATGTGATATTTCGTTGAAGGAAATATTTTTAAAAGACAAAAAATAAACGAAATAATCATGCATGCTATTGTCTAAGACAAACACTCTACAACATTGTTCCATGTAGAAAACTAAGGCTAAAATACAAATCTATGACTTTCCGACAAACACTCTACAACATTATTCCATGTAGAAAACTAAGGCTAAAATACAAATCCATTGTGACAACATTATTGACTTCAAAACATGGAAACGATCCTACATGTTTCTATATAAGAAATAAAATCTACAACATTGTTCCATGCAAAAAACTAAGGCTAAAATACAAATTTGTGACTTCCCAATTTCCATTGTGACAACAATATTGAATGGAAAGCATATAAAAGCATAACAATTACATTTAAACCATGATCTTTTCTTTTCCATATTTGAATGTCAAGATCAAATTTCATAATTAATGATAATTTACAACCTAAGACAAGGTAAATAAAGTCTCTATATAGATCATTGACATTTTTGTCTATTGTTAGAAATATTTATCTACAAGGAGATAATTGTTTTTGGAAGGACGTATCTCTATAAGATAGAAAATAAACAAGGAAGTAATCTAGCATGCTTCTCTCTAAAATAATGTAGGTATTTGGTAGATAAAGTCATTCTTTGAGTGATTTTTTCAGAGACAAACTGAGATGGGTATTTCAAAGCCAAATTCATTCTTTAAATGGGTATTTTAGAGTTAAATACGATTAAAACTTGAACCTGGACTCTTTGAAGTGGGAATTTGAAAATTAAACTTATGTTAGACATATACCCAATTCCTTGAAAGACCCCTACCCAAATAAATTTTACAATGCACAATTGAATGACGCCTAATTAAGTTTACATATTCTTGAACAATCCAAGAGTTGAAGTGGGCATTTGAAAATTAAACTTATGTTAGACATATACCCAACTCCTTGAAAGACCCCTACCTAAATAAAATTTACGATGCACAATTGAATGACGCCTAAAGAAATTAAGTTTACATATTCTTGAACGATCCAAGAGATGAAGTGGGCATTTGAAAATTAAACTTATGTTAGACATATACCCAACTCCTTGAAAGACCCGTACCTAAATAAAGTTTACAATGAGCTGAAGTGGGCATTTGAAAATTCAACTTATGTTAGACATATACCCAACTACTTGAAAGACTCGTATCTAAATAAAGTTTACAATGCACAATTGAATGATGCCTAAAGAAATTAAGTTTACATATTCTTGAAAGATCCAAGAGTAGGTATTTCAGAGTGTGAGTCAAATTCCAGGAAAAAGTAATATGGGTTATTAATAAATTAGTTCAATTTTTATTTTTATTTTACATCAAAGTTAAAGAGAAAAAATTAATTACATAAAACACATAGATAATATATAAATATAATATTAATATGAAATTTCTTCAATTATTTAATGTGGAGATCATAGATAGCATGTATAATACTATTAATAATATAACAACATATACATATTATGTTCCATTGATGAACATGACAAGAGAGAGTTAAAAATTTAGGAGGGAAGATGGCTCCAGTAAGGGTTTCCGTCAGGGTTTTGTAGATCTCTGCCACCGCCGAGGAAGCCGATCTTGGAGCTGCAGCTCCGGGGAAGGTTTCTTTCAGCATTAACACAGTGGCTTTCGCTCCAGATTTTGTTGTTTCTAAGATTAAAGGAGATCCAGAATCCCTCACTGCGCCAAAAGCGGCTCTGGCTTATGCCTCTGGTCTGGATCTCTGGCTCCTAGCTACATGAGCTAGCAAAGGAAAATCGAGAGTTATATACCCAGATCAAGGACCTAAGAAGAGGGACGAGGTTCGAGCAAGGGTCTATTGCCAGCCAGATCCACTAGCTATGTCTCTCCAGGGCGATGAAAAAGATGAAATCGTTTTGGAATACGGCCTTTTTAATGGCAGCAAGGAGACCAACGTAGCCGGGGGAAGAAAGCCCTTTGAAATCAGTAAGGAATTGCAAGGGCTCATAAACAAAAGTGTTGTTGGAGATAGATCTAGCTCTTGCCCTAGATCGGTGTTTTTGGAGCGTCGTTCTGAAGACAATGGTCAGCAGTTAGTATTCGGATCTATTGCTCCTCTATTTCTTCTCGTAAACCAAGAGGTGTTGCATCTTGAAGAGACCCAGTCGACACGTTTATTAAGGTAGGAAAAGATAGCACGCGTCGGGGAACCTCTGGTCAACTTTCTTGCTGAAAGGCTGACTCTACTGCACCATCCAAGGCCTTGTTACCCTATCTCAACTAGTCGTGTGGAGCCGCTGGCCATCGAAGCCAGAGACATAGCTCCGATTAGCGTTCAGTGGGCACTGGAAATGTAGATCTCGGCTGGAATTGTAAATCCTCTCTCAAGAAAGAAGAAATCCAAGGGTATCTTGCTAATGACAGTCTCGCTGCTAAATGCCATAGGCTCAGATCGAGCCTAGTTTCCTTGGATTCAGCATAAGGCAAGGAAGTGGCTAAATCTGTATTCACGGTGGAAACAACCCCCTTTCTTGCAACTAGAGTCAGAGCAACGACATGGGCCACCAGTACACTCAGAACACAGGCAACAGGTAACATTAAACAGCTTTCAGATTTTCATTAAACCCCCTGTGGGAAAATCTCGTTTTGTTTGGGTACAGGCAGATAATACCATTCTGCAGCTGAAACAACAAATATGGAGATTGATGGGATACCCTGTCTAGATTCAATACCTGGTCAGTGGTATTTGCTCCCTCCAGGACAACAAATCCCTGAAGAACTATGAAGTTAGCGCAGAAACAACCATCGTCCTAAACCTTAGGCTGAGAGGGGGTGATGCGTCCCAAGGTAAATCAAGTACTTCAGGAGGAGATAAAGGGACAAAACCCACAAACCAGCAACAACCTAATGGAGGCCTCTCCTATAAAAATACCTTACAAGGTAACAGAGCTACAGGGTCCCGTCCAGATCAGGGAGGATATACACCTAGGCCATATATAGTGGATCAGCTTGGGCAAACCCCTGCCCTAAATATTGATCCTTCAAGAACAGAAGAGTACGTCAAGTTATATGAAACCCAGGCTCTAATCTGTCGATTTAACTATTTCTGGCCGAAGCCAATGGACCTCTTCCACTGGATCTTCACTCAATGGACCATGGAATGTAATATACACCTCTGCTCCAAAGGGTTTTTCATTTTTAAGTTTGCATCTCCAGAAGTTAGAGACACAATCATCAGAGCAGGGCCATGGTTTTGGGGAACAACGGGTCTTTTTATGACCCCATGGTTTCCTGATTTTGACCCAAACACCATGACTATCTCCAGAATGCCGGTCTGGGTCTGGCTATATAACCTTCCCCTTCACTTCTGGAGTGAAAAGGTCCTAGAGTAAATTGGAAACAGCATAGGGAAATACATCAAAACAGACCTGGAGAGAATTGAGGAGAGGATCTACACTTTTTCACGCATCTGCGTGGAAGTCGATCTAAGTAAAGGACTGTCGGAAAATATTAAGCTGATCTACAAGAAACAGAACTGGCTGCAAGGATTAGATTACGAAAACACTGCATTCAAATGCAGAATTTGTAGGATGACAGGACATTTGCAAGGTACATGTCCAAAAGCTAAGAAAGAAAACAACAAGAAGAAACAGAAAGGGAAACAGAGAAAAGGGTGGCAATACCCCCCTCCTGATTCAGAGGAGGATGAATCAGAAGCAGAGGAGGAAATTACTCCCACAGAGAATATTGAGCCTACACAGTGACAGGAGTTCCAAAGGGAAGAGATATCAGCTAACAAGGATTACCAACTTCATCCAAATCAGGCAGAAAAGACTAGCGAGGAATTGAGTACCGGAGGGATCAAACGGCACCACTCCTCAGACACTTCAGACTCAGACAAGGACACAGGTAGTCAGACAGCAGAAAAACAGTTAGTCCTTGCAACAATTGCACCTTCCCAGGGTGAGTGGCGCAAGGTCGAGAAGAAGAAGGGGAGGAAAACCTGAGTTGTGAGTCTTATACTCACTCTCTGGAAGCAGTGGCCTATTTCTAGGGGCCATCAATCTAGTTTTCTCTTGCCCTCCCTCTCTCGACTCTTTTTCTTTTCTTTTTCTTCTTTTTTCTTCCAAATGCATTGGTAGCTCTGCTACGCTGCATTGTGTGACAAAGCACATGAGCCCTATGGGCAGTTGTCTGAAAATGCTTAAGTGCATCTGCTACATGTAGCTTTTCATTTTATAAATAAAAAGTTACTGATTTTTTTTCTGTGGAAAAAAAAAAATGTTCCATTGATATGTAATATTAAAAACAAATATATATTCAAAACAAAAACAAAAAAGTTACAGAGCAAGAATTAATTAAAAGTTTAAAAAAATTACTAATAAAAATAAAAATAAAAAATTAATTACATAAAACACATAGATAATATGTAAATATAATATTAATATAAAAAAATTCCAATTATTTAATATGGAGTTTATAAATAACATGTATATATAATATTAATAATATTACCATATATATATATATAATTAAAAATTCTACACGATTTCAAGGGACTTTTCACATATACATGTATAACCATCTACTTAGGTGGGTAAAAAATATGAATGGTTGTGAGTGGACTAGTTCTAGTTGGATCATAATTTCATAGGTAATGAAAAAGGTCCCAAAATTTTTCTTGTAAAATTATATCTCTGATCATTGTGATACTAATAAACTAGATACCCCAATACACCCTTCAATGTTATGAAATAAATAAACTGGATATAAAATATGTATTAATTCAATTTCTAAAAAACCCTATAGATAAATTTTTTAACTGTATTAAACAAGAATAAAATAAATATAATAAAATTAAATTAAATTATATATATATAGATATAAAGTTCGTAAAAGATAAACCATGATCATTTTAATAGCAACATTAATTCTCATTGAAACTACCATGACAATTTTAATAATAAGATTCTCACGTGAAGTCCCATTTTAAATGTTTTTACTCGTGTTCACGTCGATTGATTGTGGTAACTAGTAACAAATAAGAACAAAGTTTCAGAGAAACTGCCATGATCATTTTAATAGTAGGATTCTCAAATGAAAATCCATTTTATGTTGAAAATATTAAAGTCACCTGCCTACCCCGTGCAGGTAGAAACAGAGTACAACAAGGACAGCAGCAGAGGTTGAAGTGCACACCTCTGTGCATTTAACAGAGTTTAATGGAGCCGTAAGGAGGAATTTATGTTTATGGGGCCACAGCCACCATTGCAGATATGAATTAAATTGTTATGGGTGCAGCCGCATTTGCAGAGGAATTGAAGACTTTTGTGGTTTCAAACCACGCAACAGCAATGTTATTAAAGAATAGTCAAATCAGGCTTTTAAGCCCTCAACAACCAATCAGAGTTTTGTTTAAACGTGCCAAAGATTTTCAAGTCTTGAATGGGCCACGTCATTTGTGGTCCCCACTTCATCATCCATTGCCAAATTTTATTTCAGTGTCTTGTTGATATGAAGTTCCAGAGCGATGCGATGTTGCGATATCGCACATCGCATATCGCAACGGACATGCGTTCCACCCTACCACTTATGTTTTGTGCCGATGGTTGTTATCCGCCGATGTGCCGATGCCGATAGCGCTCAGTGCTCATCGCAACATCGCATGTCGCAAAGTCTTCTGCCAACCGTCGATGTTTGTCATCCGCTGATGACGAAGCGCCGATGCGATGTGGTCCCCACATCGCTCATCACAACCATCGTGCCATCGCTCATCGCTTTATCGCCAAACCAAAAGTTTCCACCAATCCACCGCCGAAGTTTATCGCCAATGCAATATCGCCGATGTCGCTCATCGCACATTGCATATCACTTTGCCATTGTCCAAATCATCCGCAACCATGATCCGTCGATCACCGATTGTGATGTGGGCTCCACTCGTATATCGCGCAAATAAAATTTTGTTTAAATTTCAATGTTTTTTTTGAAGAATTATAGTGTTACGAGGGCAGTTCAAAGGTTTTCAAAGAACTACCGGGTGCCTCCGCAGTTGACCAAGGTTGGTTCGTTGACCCAGAGATCAATGGTGGACATTGTTTACAGGGGCACGACACAGATTCATTAAACCCATAGAGGGGTGCCTCTGCAGGGACCCACACAAGAGAAGATTTCACATTTTTGTTTCATTAGTCTGTTTATGTTTTAGAATTGTCGCACCATATATAATGTGTCGAATAGTAATAAAAAAAATAGCATGAATGTTGTATTGTTGTGTAATGAAAAGCCCGCAGGCAGAGAAAAACATAGTAAGACCAGAGAGCATTGTTTTGTGCGTTTTGAGAGACAGAGAGAAATATTGTGAAGAGCACTGTGTCTGTAGCAGTCAATTATTCTGTAATCCCACTTCAGTGGAAGAAATTTTGTAATAGTTTTGTTTGTTAATGAAATAGTTTTCAAGTTTGTGCCATCTCTGTCCAGCATTCAAAATTTCCATATTGAATCTCTGTGTTATAGAGGAGACTCTTTTGTTCTCCCTGTTTGTTCGAAATACTCAGAAATTCCAACATGGTATTGGAGCTTATCCATGCTCTTTGAAAGTGTCAAAGAAGCTAAAGGAAGAAGGAAAATTTGTTGCAGCAGTTCTCCAGCAGCGTGAAGGCTCAGCAGAAGATTAAGTCCAGGTATTTCTAAAAAAAAAATAGAGTTTTTGTTTTGATTAAAATAGCAGTCCTCAAAAATAGACTTTGTTGTTTAAAGAAGAAAGACAGTTTGTTTGAAAAACACAGTCAAGTTTAGTTTAGAGTTTATTTTATAAGCAATGGCTGGACCAAGCACTAGTATGAGTATTGGAAATACTTAGCTTCCACAATTTAATGGGAAGAATTATGATTATTGGGCCATTACCATGAGAGCCATGTTTGCCTCCCAGGACTTATGGGAATTTGTAGAAGATGGTTTTGAAGAATCAGTTGATGAGCAGGCCTTTAATGCCTTAACACGGGCAGAGAAGGATTTACTGAAGAGAAATAGAAAGAAGGACTCTAAGGCCCTCTTCTATCTCTATCAAGCAGTACATGAGAGTGTGTTTCCAAGGATAGCAGCAGCTAAGAGATCCAAGGATGCATGGGATACTCTTAAGATAACCTATCAAGGTATGGAGAAAGTGAAGACAACAAAGCTACAAATGCTGAGGAGATATTTTGAAACTCTATGTATGAAAGAGTCTGATAACATAGACTCATTCTTCACACATGTGATTGGGATGGTCACACAGATAAGGTACCATGGAGAAACACTTGAAGAAAGAATGATTGTGGAGAAAGAGTTGAGGAGTCTACCCTCAAGGTTTGATGTTATTGTTATCGCCATTGAAGAGACAAAGGATCTCTCAAAGTTCACAGTAGATGAACTTCATGCTTCACTGATGACTCATGAACAGATATTGGGAAGATCAGTAAGCCCATCTTTGGAGCATGCCTTCAAGACCCAGATGCCTTTTGGAAGAGGAAGAGGAAGAGGCAGAAGCCAAAATAGAGGAGGAAGAAATAACCCTTCTCATACTCATGGAAGGAGCAGCAATTAGAATCACAACCAAGGCCAATGCAGCAGCCAGCAAGGTGGATACCAACATGCTCATGGACAAAGGTATGAAAAATCCAATGTCCAATGTCATTATTGTAAAAAATATGGGCACTATGCCAATGAGTGTAGGAAAAAGCAATATGACATAAATAATAGGCAGAATGCTAATGTAGCAAGAGAAGAAAAGAACCCAAAGAATGTGTTGCTAACATGTAATGTAGCACAAGATAGATAGGATGATGTATGGTTCTTAGATTCAGGCTGCAATAATCATATGACTGGAAACATAGCAATGTTTTCCAATCTTGATGAAGAAGTTAAATCAAAAGTAACAACAGGAACTGATACTAAGATTTATGTCAAGGGAAAAGGCAGAGTTAGTATCCATGAAAGAAATGGAGAGAAGAAATTTGTGCCAGATGTGTACTATGTTCCTGGCTTGAAATGTAATCTTTTCAGTATTGGGCAGCTCATTAACAAGGTTACAATGTAGTTTTTAAAAATGATGAGTGCACAATAATGGATATACCTCCAAGCAAGAAGATTATTGCTGAAATACAAATGACCAGCAATAGAATGTTTCCACTCAAGCTCAACACTGACTTGAAGGGAAAAGAAAAGAAAGTAGCAGCTGTGACTCAAGAGGTCTTTTAGAAAGAAGTGAAAGATGAGAATTGGTTATGGCACTTGAGATTTGGACATCTCAATTTCGGAGGTCTGAATTTGTTGCATAGAAAAGGAATGGTAAGAGGTCTACCATTGATTGAGAAACCGGATAGCCTATGTGAAGGTTGCATCTTGGGAAAACAACATACAGAAAACTTTCCATCAAGAAAGAGCATAAGGGCGAAAGCACCCTTAGAAATTATCCATTCAGATTTATGTGGGCCGATGCAAACAGCATCAGTTTCAGGCAGCAATTACATGCTGACCTTCATTGATGATTTCACAAGGAAAGTATGGGTCTATTTTCTGAAATATAAAAGTGAAATGTTTGAAAAAATTTGCCACTTTAAAACTCTAGTAGAGAAACAGAGTGGACAGCATATCAAAGTTCTTAGAACTGATAGAGGAGGTGAGTACATCTCAAATTAATTTATGCGTTTTTGCAGAGAAAATGGCATACACAAGTAGTTTACAACTAGATACAAACCGCAGCAAAATGGAGTTGTTGAAAGGAAGAATCGAACGATAATGGAAATGGTGAGAAGTATGTTGAAGGCAAAACATTCACTAAATGAGTATTGGGCAGAAGCAACAAATTGTGTTGTGTATATCTTAAATAGATGCCCAACAAAATCCGTAATGAACAGAGTTCTAGAAGAAGCGTGGAGTGACAGAAAATAGGGAGTCACCCACATGAGAGTTTTTGGGTGTGTGGCTTATGTACACATTCCAGATTAGCTGAGAAAGAAGTTGGATAGTAAGGGGGAGAAGTGCATATTCCTTGGATATTGTGAAGATTAAGGGATATAGATTGTATAACCCATCCACTAATAAGTTTGTTATAAGCAAAGATGTGCAATTTATTGAAGAGGAAGCATGGGATGGAAGCATTGAGAAAACAGTCAATGTTAAAACATGTTTGTCTCATGATGAAGATGAGGAAAATGTGGCTGAAAATAATACCTCATTGGTAGCACAACCTCCACCAACACAAGGACAACAAGGGACACCTCAAGCATGAGTAAGAACACCCTTGAGAAGAAATGAGAGTGCTTCTCCAAGCACACCACATGGAGCAGATTTGAGTGCTTCTTCAAGCACATGTACACCAAATGAAAGAGGAACAAGATTCAGAAATATTAATGAAATTTATGAGCAAGAGACAGCAAATGAAGGTATGAACTCCTTATTTGCTTTATATTGTCATATTGACGATCCTATTCATTTTGAAGAAGCTATAAAAGATAGAAAATAGATAGAAGCTATGGATGAAGAAATTAATGCCATAGAAAGAAATAAAACATGGGAGTTGGTTGAACTCCCAAAAGGTAAAGAAGTCATTGGAGTTAAATGGGTCTACAAGACCAAAAGCAATGCTGAAGGTAAGATAGAAAGAAACAAGGCCAGACTTTTTGTCAAGGGATATAAGCAGCAACATGGAAGAGACTATGAAGAAAATTTTGCACCAATTGCAAGAATGGAAACAGTGAGAGCAGTGTTGTCCATAGCAGCACAAAACAAATGGAAAGTGTACCAAATGGATGTAAAATCAGCATTCTTAAATGGAGTGTTAATGGAATAGGTTTATGTTGAACAACCTCTAGGCTATGAGAAAAAGGGCCAAGAGCACAAAGTTTGCAAGTTGAAGAAAGCTCTTTATGGGCTGAAGCAAGCACCAAGAGCATGGTATAGTAGGATAGATTCCTATCTACTGGAAAATGGGTTTGAAAAATGTAAAGGTAAACCCACATTATACATCAAAGAAAAAGATAGTAAGATGCTCATTGTTGTTTTATATGTCGATGATGTGATATTCACAGGTAATGATAATTACATCATTGAAAATTTTAAAACAATCATGAAAGATGAATTTGAATCACTGATATGGGATTGTTGAGATACTTCTTAGGAATAGAAGTAGAGAAAAATGAAAATGGGATTTTTATCTCACAATCAAAGTATGTTAATGAAGTTTTAGAAAGATTTAATATGCAGGAGTGCAAAGCAGCAATTACTCCCATACTAACGGGATTGAAATTGAGTAAAGATGACAATAGCAAGGATTTTGATCCAAGCTTGTATAAGAGCATAGTTGGTAGCCTTATGTATTTGACTGCAACTAGGCCTGATATTATGCATGTAGTTAGTTTGATTTCCAGATTTATGGCGAGGCCAAAAGAAGCACATTGGCAAGCAGCAAAGAGAATTCTGAGGTATGTAAAAGGAACTAAAAAGTAAGGTATTTTGTATACTACTTCAAAAAATTCAGAATTAATTGGTTATACTGACAGTGATTGGGTTGGAAGTATTGATGACCGGAAAAGTACTTTTGGTTATGTTTTTCATATGGGTTCAAGAGCCATTTCATGGGCTTCTAAGAAACAACCTATTGTAGCATTGTCTACAGCAGATGCAGAGTATGTAGCAGCTACAACAGCAACGTGTCAAGCAGTGTGGATGAGAAGAATGTTGAGGAATTTGTGTCAAGAATAGGTAAAGGGCACAGTGATATATTGTGATAATAGCTCAACTATTGCATTGTCAAAGAATTATGTGTTTCATAAAAGAACAAATCACATAGATACAAAGTTTCACTATATCATAGAATTGGTGAATAATGGAGAAATTGTTTTACAGCATTGTAAAACAGAGGAGCAGTTTGCAGATATTCTGACAAAGCCATTGGGGAAAAAGAGTTTTGAATATTTAAGAAAATGCTTGGGTATGACTGATAACCCAGCAGCTGACTTTAAGGGGGAGTGTTGAAAATATTAAAGTCACCCGCGTACCCTGTGCAGGTAGAAACATAGTACAACAGGGACAGTAGCAGAGGTTGAAGTGCACACCTCTGTGCATTTAACAGAGTTTAATGGAACCGTAAGGAGGAATTTATGTTTATGGGGTCGCAACCACCATTGCAGAGATGAATTAAATTGTTATGGGCGCAACTGCATTTGCAGAGGAATTGAAGACTTTCGTGGTTCAAACCACGCAACAGCAGTGTTATTAAAGAATAGTCAAATCGGGCTTTTAAGCCCTCAACAACCAATCAGAGTTTTGTTTAAATGTGCCAAAGATTTTTAAGTCTTGAATGGGCCATGTCATCTGTGGTCCCCACTTCATCGTCCATCACCAAATTTTATTTCAATTTCTTGTTGATATGAAGTTCCAGAGCGATGCGATGTTGCGATATCGCACATCGCATATCACAACGGACATGCGTTCCACCCTCCACTTATGTTTTGTGCCGATGGTTGTTATCCGCCGATGTGCCGATGCCGATAGTGCTCAGCGCTCATCGCAACATCGCATGTCGCAAAGTCTTCCGCCAACCACCGATGTTTGGCATCCGCCGATGACGAAGCGCCGATGCCGAAGTGCCGATGCGATGTGGTCCCCGCATTGCTCATCACAACCATCGCGCCATCGCTCATCGCTTTATCGACAAACCAAAAGTTTCCACTGATCCACCGCCGAAGTTTATCATCGATGACGCTCATCGCACTTCGCATATCACTTCACCATTGTCCAAACCATCCGCAACCATGATCCGCCGATCGCCAATTGCGATGTGGGCTCCACTCATTTATCGCGCAAATAAAATTTTGTTTAAAGTTCAATGTTTTTTTTTGAAGAATTATAGTGTTACGGGGGCAGTTCAAAGGTTTTCAAAGAACCATCGGATGCCTCCGCAGTTGACCAAGGTTGGTTCGTTGACCCAGAGATCAACGGTGGAGATTGTTTACGGGGGCACGACACAAATTCATTAAACCCACAGAGGGGTGCCTCCGCAGGGACCCACATAGGAGAAGATTTCGTATTTTTGTTTCATTAGTCTGTTTATGTTTTAGAATTGCCACACCATATATAATGTGTCGAATAGTAATAAAAAAAATAGCATGAATGTTGTATTGCTGTGTAATGAAAAGCTCGCAGGCAGAGAAAAACACAGTAAGACCAAAGAGCATTGTTTTGTGCGTTTTGAGAGACAGAGAGAAATATTGTGAAGAGCACTGCGTCTGTAGCAGTCAAGTATTCTGTAATCCCACTTCAATGGAAGAAATTTTGTAATAGTTTTGTTTGTTAATGAAATAGTTTTTCAAGTTTGTGCCATCTCTGTCCAGCATTCAAAATTTCCATATTGAATCTTTGTGTTATAGAGGAGACTCTTTTGTTCTCCCTGTTTGTTCGGAATACTTAGAAATTCCAACATTTTAGAGGTTTTTGTTCATGTCCTCATCGATTTCTTGCACAAAATAAAAAGCGGGAATACCTTTCATTGCTGAAGCACATTCATGACCTACATGATGCTTAGATTCCTAATGAAGTGTATTGATGGAGAAATTGCATCTAACTACACTATATGGCAGTTACTTGGCAATGGTGGTATTAGGTGAATTTGTTTTTGTACCAGAAGACCCCGCCTTTTTTTGGGGGAATTTGCCTCTACATACATGCATTCCATAAACTCCCACCATACAGCCTTGTAAATGGGTGTATTTTCATAACAATAATAGTTGCCAACAATTGGTTTTATAGCCTTGGTGGCTTCCATGGCATGGTAATGAGGCAATGTGGAGAAGAGATGGTGAGCTACATGGGTGTCAGTTATGTGATGGAATACATGGTTCAAGATTCCAAAATCCCTGTCAATGGTTAGAAATGCACCCTTCAGCCATTCCCAGTCTGAGTTGTCATAGTGGGGAAGAGAGGGGTGTGTATGCTGCAGGTAGGTGATGAGTACTAGGAATCCATTAACAATCAAGAGAGGGATGGCATATAATCTTTCCTGGATTATATTAATGAAGAATAAGCAAATTACATGGAAGCCAAACTCCCAATAGATCATGATGCTGGAAACAAAACTTTAGAGCTTTCATGGTCAAGGGAAACCTGGAGTAGAATATGAAATAGAAGAAGCCAAAGCCTCATACGCTTTCCATCTTACATACTTTTCTTAGTAGCTAGCTCATCTTATGTGTATATTCCGTTTTAATGCATTATACTTGCCATTTTTCGTTAACTGAATTGGTTATCATGCATTTGATGAATTAGCAATGAAATCTACTACATTCTATGGGAGTAGTAGTTGAGTACAAGGTCTACCTACTGCTTGAAGTTTTCAGGATTGGCCTTGTTAAGTATTCAAAGATGTAGATCGCAGTTAGGACATTCAACTGAGACTTGGTTGCATTTTCAAGAATGCCCCTTCTGGAAAGACGGTTTCTTGCTTGTTTATGAGTTCGAAAGGAACCAAAACATGATGAGAAGAAGGGGATGTAAGAACTAAAAATCCCAGTTTCTTCTTTGGGGCCAAGTGCTTATAGTGGAGCCATTTCTGTGACCCTCAATCATGCTATAATTGCAACTCAATGCATTCACTGCCATTTAAAACTAAAAATTGACAGTTAATATTGATGTACATCAAACCACTATGGGGACAAATGATGTGGATGTGATAGAAATCTGTAATTCTGTTTTTTAGTTCTACTCTCAAGTTATTCACCGGCTTCTGTTAATATTAAGCTACTATGGGATAAATGATGTGGATGTGATAGAAATCTATAATTTTGTTTCTGAGTTTTACTCTCAAGTTCTTTATAGGCTTTCCATCCATATTAATTTCTTGTAAATGCTTAGCTTCTACTTTTTCTACACTATTATTCTATTGAAGCATTGTTGTATTTTATATAATATTCAGTGTTATGGTATTTATACAGGATGTATCACAACAAAAGAACTTGGGAATGTAATGTGTTCTCTAGGTAAAAATCATAGAGAAGCAGAGCCCCAAGACATGATAAATGAAGTTGATTCAGATGGCAACGATACCATTTATTTTCCTGAGTTTCTTAATCTCATGGCGATGAAGATGAAGCATATTGATCCTAAAGACAAGATGAAGGAATCATTCCTTGTTTTTTACAAGGATCAAAATGGTTTTCGACATTCATGACCTACATGACGCTTAGATTCCTAATGAAGTGTATTGATGGAGAAATTGCATCTAACTACACCACCTGACAGTTACTTGGTAATGGTGATATTAAGTGAATTTGTTTTTGTACTAGAAGACCCCGCCTTTTTTTGGGGAATTTGCCTCTACATACACACATTCCCTAAACTCCCACCATACAGCCTTGTAAATGGGCATATTGTCATAACAATAATAGTTGCCAAGAATTGGTTTGATAGCCTTGGTGGCTTCCATGGAATGGTAATGAGGCATTAAGGAGAAGATATGGTGAGCTACATGGGTTTCAGTTATGTGATGGAATACATGGTTCAAGATTCCAAAATCCCTGTCAATGGTTAGAAGTGCACCCTTCAGCCATTCCCAGTCTGAGTTGTCATAGTGGGGAAGAGAGGGGTGTGTATGCTGCAGGTAGGTGATGAGTACCAGGAATCCATTACAAATCAAGAGAGCGATGACATAGACCTTTATCAAAGAAGCAATTCCATATGCAGAGGCAAAGAGGTACAGGGCATAAGCTAATATGAGTAAGGTGATGTCACTGACCAGTATCTGCAATCTCTCTCAGTTGTTGTAAATTGGGCCATATGGATCATATTGGCAGGCAAAACGGGGATAATTCCTTCCTGAAAAATTGAAGGCCAGATACAATGGCCATCCTATGGTAAGGGTAACTACTATTGTTAGCAACCTTCCTGGAGGGTTAGATGCAAGCTTGGAAGTCCATTTGAGTTCAGTATTTATCGCGTTGTAGGCTCTTAGAGTTTATGTGATGTCTTCGATGGTTTTATTTCTAGGAGAAATAGGGCACAAGAAGGAAATAATGGAGAACAAGCCCAACTGTATCATCAACCCAAGTGAAATCACTGAAAGAATGGTGCCCACATTCATGTGCTATAACCCACACACTAGTGAGCACGCATCCCTGAGCTGCCCAGTACCCAAGCTAGAGAACCCATCCCAGAATTCCTGACATTCTGAAGTAATAGGACGTCGAATGCCAGATATGAGAACGATCTGACCAGTGATCTATTGAAGCAATGAGGAGGAACGACTTTCTTCACTTCTCCAAACGTAAAGGGAGGTTTTCCAGAGGGCGCTCACTCCACTATATCGTTTCTCCCAGGCAAGCTCATCCTTCCACCACCCCCTATTGTTAGACCATATCCTCAACAAGTAGCTCCTCCCCTCTGCCTCTGATTGCTCTCGCTTGCGGCTATTCTCCAAAGATCCAACCATGACTGCCTGCTTGTTTTGATTTTCATGTGTGTAGCATGCTTTCAATGGTTCCACCCTCTAATCCGCTGCACAGCAGCCTCCGGGCCTCTGAACACACCAACATTTTCATATTCGCAGCTGGCTTAAGTCAAATCATTTGCCAAACACTTAGGAATCTAATCTTTTAGGCTACAGAGACCAAATTTCAAAGACACCCTAATCATACTCAACTCTACTATTAAAAAAATTAACTTGTGTGCATTCCTAAATATATCTATATATACTAGTGAAAATTAATTATGAAAATTTTATAGTTAAATAAAAAAAATTACCTTGTGAGCATTCCTAAACATATCTTTATATACTAGTGAAAATTAATTATGAGAAATAAAAGTTATCAGGCTGAGCAATAAAAACTCTGGGTTTCCTTTAGACTGATTACGCTTGCCTACCGAGTCACAGTCAGTCCAGCATGGTCCGTTCCTTCCATCTTGCTGGCCTATTGGTGGAGCTGCGGGAAATAAAATGTCTTAGTCCGACATGGTTCGTTCCTTCCATCTTGCTGGCCTATTGGCAGAGCTGCGAGTCTGTGGGAAATAAAATTTCTTTGGAATTTCCTGTTCTTCTCACGTTTGTAGCAAACATGTAGGAATCGAAGCTACTCTAATACCATGTGAGCCTTCCTAAACACATCTATATATACTAGTGAAAATTAATTATGAGAAATAAAAGTTTTTATGCTGAGCAATTAATTATGAGAAATAAAAGTGTTCACGCTGAGCAATAAGAACTCTGGCTTGCCTTTAGACTCATTATGCTTGCCTGTCGAATCACATTCAATCCGTCATGGTCTGTTCCTCTGCTGGGTCAGAGGCAATCCGTCTTGGTCCATTCCTTCCATCTTGCTGGTTCAAATCTAGTATTATGGTATTAGAGGTTAAGTTTTTGGGCTACGCAGATCTAGTATTATGGTATTAGAGGTTGTATATTTTTCCAGGGAGGAGAGATTTGTAACAATTAGAGAATTAGTTAAGTAGTTATTTAAGGAAGTTGTGAATGAATGGTCTAAAACATTTCAATAGTCTAACATTTGATCTAATGGTACACACTAGTACACCCTGGCAGCTAGGAAAGTTGTTTTCAAATAGGAACACCTTAAGGCATAAATATAAATTTGATAAGATATATAAATATAAATTTATTTTATAGCAATGACATATTCACTTAGAAATATGTAATTAGCATAAAGTTTAGTTGAAGAAAAATATCTTAAATAAAAAGTAAATTAATATCTTCAAATCAACTAAAATAATAATGATTAAATAAGAGATGACCTAGAATTATAAACTTGCAAGGAGCCAACTTGTGGAGCTTTTATGAGGTAATGGTCACTAATATCAGCCTAGATTTGGTAGGAATAATTGGCATACAATATAGTGTGGTTTTAATATTTTCCTATATCATTATGTGAGAGTAATATTAGGAATAAGATTGACATATTATTTTGTTTTGGAATGAATATGGTATATCCATCTAGTATAGTTAAGAAGATATAGAGGTAAACAAAAACTATTCTCAATGTCAAATTTCGAAAAATCCTCATCCCACCATTATGATTATGGAACATAGAATTACAAATCTAAAATGCACTATTGTGTAACATAAATGATTGTTTTTGGACAATATGAACTCATATTCTAGAAGGCTAAGGCATCTAAGAAGAAAGCAACATGCATACATACAACTCATCCTAGTAATACCTATGATACTCAAGATTCATACTCTATTAGAGAACTTTTATAGATTTGATTAAGATTTTTAAACAAAAAAATCACTAATTAAGCTTTTATGTATTAGTGAAATAATCATTTTTTGTTTTAAAAAATTAACTAAATCTCTTTCCATTCTATTATATTAAATTCTTAGTATTATTAAAAACTATTTTTCAAATTTATGAAAATTAATAAATTAATAATCCATGTTATTAATAAAACAAAAAAATTATTTTTTAGACTCAACAACTTCAATTAAATAACTAAGAAAAAATTCGTTTCCACTCTAAAATAAAATAAAATAAAAAATCAACTTAAATTGAAATGTTAAAAAAAAAATTCTTAATCGAAAAATGTAATAGAAAGTATTTAAAAAAAACATGCATGAGTCTCAATAGAAAGTATTGAGGGAAAAAAAACTAAATTAAAAAAAGCAATGGAAAGTATTACAAAAAAGCATGAATATAAATAGAAAGTATTGAAAAAGAAAACAAGAATCTAAAGGATGAATCAAAAGCGGGTGCGCGTGCGCTTTTCAACGTGTTACAAAGGGCGAGCCTTATTTCAGCGGCTATCCGCCCATTAATGCGCCCAGGGGTGGAACGCCGCCGTCAGATGTTTTAATCTGACGGCGGCCATTTCACCCCTGGGCGCATTAATGGGCGGATAGCCGCTGAAATAAGGCTCGCCATTAGAAAGTATTAAAAAAAAGCAGGAACAAAAATAGAAAGTGCGGAGAAAAAAACAGAAAAAAGCAGGAATCTGAAGGATGAACCAAAAGTAGCACTTTGCTTTTTGGATTTGGGAAGTGGACTCATGGATAAGGTAAGCCGTTGGTAATTGGTCTCATCTGTAATGGGTGGTACAAGTATCCGTTGAAAGAAAGTCTACATATATACACATTCAATCTCACAGAATTTCAAACATGTCTCCTCCTCCCTCCTTTATTTGGTTGGTAAGAGATTGGGTTCGTTGTCTCTATGGGATGGTGTCTTTCCTCTATGTCTGCCAGGTTGGTTGTGTCTCTGTGGTGTGGTGTTTCTCTGAGTATGGCTGCGAGTTTGCCTGTCTTTGTCTTTGTCTCTGTGTGGTATGGTGTTTAAGTCATGTGGGTTTATGCGAAAGAGGAGGAAGAGGTAGCTATATTTGAATGGAGAAAATACAGGGCAATTGGACTTGGTTCATCCCTTGGAATTACTTTAAGGTTTCTGACATTCAAGTACATATAATTATTTCACAAGTATGAGCAGCAATTTCTGTTTATATTGAAATTTATAGCAACCTTCATTTGAACTCTGTTTATTTGTTTTTGCTATTATTTCATCTGATCTCTGTTATAGGAAGCAACTTCTTTATTAACGACTTTTTTTCTGAAATTTCATTTCAAGCAATTTCTTTATTGACTACTTTTATTCTGAAATTTCATTTCATTTTCATTTTAATGAAGATAGCAATCGCCAATTGAACTCTGTTTTAACTCTGGTTTATTTGTTGTTACTATAGTAACCGGCATTTGAACTTTGTTTAATTTGTTGTTGGTATTGTTCCACGTATGTAGAAATGGCTCCATCTTTGTTCAAAACCTATTCCAATGTACAATTTCGGGTACGATGAGATTGATCTAGCTCTATTCCTCTCGGTGATTTAACTAGGTTTGCTAAATATAGCTCCTCGTTAACCCAATTTTTGGGTGTTTTTAACATATTTCATTTTCTATTAATCGAATTGAATCATCATTAAATCAAGTTTATTTAACTAGATTAGCTAAATATAGCTTCTCGTTAACCCAAATTTTTTGGGTGTAGTAACATATTTGATTTTTTATTAACCGTATTGCATCATCATCATTAAATCAAGTTTTTAGGTTTAAACGACTATTTTATTAAAAGTTGCGTTCCTTAGGAATGGCTGGTATTCTTCCATTAGATTAACCCTAAATTCTTCCTTAGGAATGACTGGTGTTCTGTATGATTTATATTTTTTCATTAGATTAACCCTAATTTAGTTAGCATATTTGTTAATTAATTTAAGAATCCTGTTTGCTTTGTGTTTATCAGTTTATCCCTCTGGTGCATTAATTTTCTTCCTATGTAAGTTTAATGGATTTTCTGCTCTGCTCTACTCTGTCTTGCTTTTCCTAATAGGAGTGAGAAACTTATTGCAGGCGTGTGTACTTGTAATATGGCCTTTTTAGCATTGTCATCATAAAGACTAGCATCTTCATCAATTTCCTTCAATTCAGGGTTTTTCTTGATGCATATTGGAAGCTGGGAACCGTTATTGGAAAGATTTGGATCATCAGATGTAGGACCGCAGGGGTTACTCTGCCTGCAAGCATTACATGACACATTGCCATGCCCTTTTTCGTTAACACTTGCAGGGCACATTGGCATGCCAATTCACCTCTTGGCCCTGGGATCTTTGTCTTTTTAATAAATCTGCATGAATTTCCAATTGGGCGATCAATCTCAATCTTAGCTACCTCGTCTCTGTCTTGTGCTTCATGTTTGTGCGATTCTTGATTCTTGAAAATGGACATGACCACTATCTTGATTTGTTTAGAGTGGCCCGGCATGTGACCAACAAACCATTCCCAGAATCGAATATGTGACCAACAGAAATGAATCGTCCCACATTGCCAACTGCTCTTCGAATTACCTAGCGGACAATACATCCTCTTATTGCTATCCAATCCCTCGTTCTCTTTAGCCTTTCATGATAAATCATCAGAAGGTTCAAACCCTACTGCAATTTGCAATTCTAGGCACACAGTTTTTATTAACCCATTTTAACTATGTTTATATTAAATTTATAGGCACCCACAGATGTGTTTTAAAAATGGTTTTTATTAACTCAGTTTAGATAAATATCTTTGGATTTATTGCATTATTTTGAATTAGTCCACATTTCCAATTATGTAATACGATTCATTTTCAAGTACATTAGATGAACCACATTAGATAATTACGAAATATCCACCAATTCAGATGATTACGAAATATCCACCAATTCAGAATAATGTGACTAATCCTAAAAATAATATTTATCTAAATTTATGTATCACAAAAATATGCTAATTAAATTATATCTTTTCATTTAAATCCACACTAATTATTCATTAAACCAACTGCACATTAAATTAATTTTTTTCTATTTCAATCCACACGTTAGTTTGACTATCATTGGTAAGTTTGACTACCATTGTTAAACTTCCTAAGATGAATCTAATCAGCATGTTTATGATTTAGTCCAGTTGTGGGGTTCCCCTGCAGGTTTAAACCGACGATCATTAGTTTGATTGCCAGTGGCCACCCAAATGAATTCGGATATTCAATTTTAAAATTAAATCTGGTGATATGATGCTTTTTTAATTGTGTCACATTAAATCTCAAATATTTGAAACATATTTCTCCTAGGGGATGGCCTGGTATGTCTGCGGGGTTGGCTTTCTCTGTGTGGTATGGTGTCCTTCCTCTACCCATGGCCTAATATGTCTGCGAGGTTTGTTGTCTTTGTGTGGTATGGTGTTTGCGAGGTTGACTTAATATGTCTGCGAGGTTTGTTTTATTTGTGTGGTATGGTGTTTGTGAGGTTGACTGTTTCTATGTGGTATGGTGTCTGAGTCTGTCTTTGAGTTTATGTGGGAGAGGAGGAAGAGGCAACTCTATTTGTAAGAGTCATGGGAGAAAACAACTTCAGGGGCAGGGCAATTGGATTTGTCTCATCGCTTGGAATTACTTAGGTTTCTGACACACATATATTTCATCTGATCTCTGCTATTGAGAAGCAATTTTTTATTATATACTCTCTCTTTTTTTTAATTGACGTTCATTTTTCTTTCTTTTTTTTATTGAAATTTCCTTTTGTGAGTTGAAAATAGCAACCGTCATTTGAACTTTGTTTTATTTTTTTGTTACTGTAGCAATGGCCATTTGAAACCTGTTTTATTCTGTGTACAATTCCAGGTACGTAGACATGTCTCTGTCTCTGTTCGAACCCTATTCCAATGTATAACTGCAGATGCTGAGATGGCAATTGCCATTTGAATTCTGTTTTAGTTGTTGTCACTAACGCTGCTCTAATGTACAATTCCAATTTCTTAGACATGTCTCCGTCTCTGTTTAATCCCTATCCCAATTGCAGATATCCTCAAATGGCTCTAGCTTCCCGTTTACTCACAATTACCCTGCTCTAATGTACAATTCCACGTATGTAGAAATGGCTTTGTCTCTGTTCAAACCCTATTCCAATATATAACTTCAGATATACTGAGATGGCTTTAGCTTCTCGTTTACTCACAATTACCCTGCTCAAATATACAATTCCACTATGTAGAAATGGATTTGTCTCTGTTCAAACCCTATTCCAATATATAACTCCAGATATGGTTCTAGCTTCCCGTTAACCCAAAATTTGGGTGTTTTTTATTTTCTATTAACCCAACCGTGTTAGTATAAGTCGCCTTACATTAAATTAATCCTATTTTAGTTAGCAAATTTCTTAATTAATTTAATTAGCCTGTTTACCATGTATTTAGCAGTTAATCCCTCTGGTTCATGATCTGATCTGCTCTGCTCTATTGTCTTGATGTTCTGCTCTACTCTACTCTGTCTTGATGTTCTGCTCTACTTATCTGTCTTGCTTTGGCTAATAGGAATTAAATTGCTTTGCCTAATAGAAATGAAACGCTTATTGCATTGCTTCCTCTAAGTTTAATTGCATGTTCTGCTCTGCTCAACTCTGTCTTGCTTTGCCTATAGGAATGAAATTGCTTTGCCTATTAGAAGTGAAAATCTTATTGCACTTGTAATATGGTGGAATTGCAGGTTGTATTACGATATTATGTATATTGGGATTCCACCAAAGCCAAGGTTTCTGGATGACAGTGGTAGTGACCTCACCTGCATTACCTGCATCCAGTGTGATGCTCCACGTAGAAGTTGTACTAGGATATGCAGCTTAGGCCAGCGTAGTCATTATTTTTCTCGTTTTCAAGTAATTTGGGTAGATTGCAGTTGTATCCATACAATACGTTTTCAGGCAGCAGATCTCTCCCACTTGCTGACAATGCCCAGTACTTTGCTGAATTCTGTTTTATGTTCCCTAACTTTTTAAGAAAGAAAGAAAGAATTTTTAATGTCCACGAGGCTAAAAATAGCCTATAGGACAGATTGCTTCTCTATCTGACTCTTGTATTCGGCCCTTTTCCTGTGAAGTTTTACAATGAGCACTCCCAGCTTATCGACAAACTCTTTATAATAAGCAAAGTTAGCGTGCGATGTCTAGGAGTTGGCTGTCCATTTGGTTGATAGTAGATCTATCCCACTTGCAGACACTGACTAATATATTAGCATATTTGTGTTACCTTATTTTTTGAGTTTATGTTCCGAGTCTCAAAGTTGATTTTGCACTCCCAGCTTATCGACAAACTCTTTACAATAAGCAAAGTTAGCGTGCGATGTCTAGGAGTTGGCTGTCCATTTGGTTGATAGTAGATCTATCCCACTTGCAGACACTGACTAATATATTAGCATATTTGTGTTACCTTATTTTTTGAGTTTATGTTCCGAGTCTCAAAGTTGATTTTGCATTTTGGGTTGGTAGCAGGCTAGTCACACTTGCTAGCAATCACCAATACTTTGCCAAGTTTATGTCCCTGGATTTTTTGAAAGCTTGATTTTCGAACAAGCCCATTGATTGGCGAATCTCAAAGTGGACTTTGCATTTTGGGTTAGTAGAGCATATATTTGCTTGCTTGCATCTTATATCTGCTTCTTTATGCATGTATTCCAAACTGACAGATAGCATACTGGATTTTTAGATATTCAAGGTAGAATTTATGGTGCTTGACAGAACTCTATCAATTGATACATATGAAAGTTTGTTAGCATCATGGGCTGCATTTGTTGTATGTTCTGTTAGTTGTCGTTCTGCATTTCTCTCTTGGATATGTCTTAGGCTGGATGTTTTTAACTCTTTACATTTTCAGCTCTTTTGGTTATTAGTGGAAACTTAGTGTTTCTTGAATTTATTCTCTCTTGTAATGGAGGTATTTGACTCTCTGAATTGATAGCTCTTTTGGTTATTAGTGGACACTTTTGTTTCTTGAATTCATTACTTGCTTAGTTGTCGTCTGACCATACATCTTTTGTTATGAATCATAATGCATCCAGGTAACTGGGATGCTTTCTTTTTGGATTCATTTGTTATGAATCATAATGCATCCAGGTAACTGGGATGCTTTCTTTTTGGATTTTGGATTCTTTTATGAGAAATAATCAATATGCATTTTGCAAAATCCCCTTCAAAAGATAGATTCCCAACTCTGTATATGTAATTTTTATCCATTCATTTTCTCTTGTGTGTTTAATTTATTCATAGCTGACTCCCCTCTTTAAGAAGAGAGATCTTGTACACAGAAATGGCTTCCAAATGCTTTCCAAAAGAGGCTACTTCTCTTTCCTTCATGCAACTAAGCCTTTGCTATAACTTGTGTCTTAAGATCCAGTTTAGGGTTGAAAATTACCTAACAAAATTTTCCAGTCCATTCCACATTATATTGATCTGTTTATAGATGTGAACCTATGCCAATTGCAAGAGTGTTCATCAACCAAGATCCACTTTGTAGTAGCCGTGTTCGTTGAGGACCTGCAATATCTATTATGATATATTCTATGGCATCATTGCATTTGTATACCTTCAGAAACTTCACCACGAAAACATACAACTCCATTCGGCCTAAGCTTTGAAAAAGTACATCACTAACTTTAATATATTTTGATCCGTCCAGAATTTCCTACAAATTAATTATATTCTCTGACAGGTATCTTTCCCTCATAAAACGAGTTTACTATTTACTTAAAATATCATATCCTACATTTTAGGCTTCCCTAATAATTCATAGGGACACTGAGTTGGGGCTTCCCCAATATGTCTTTTGCTTTAATAATTAACTTGAAAGCCCTTTAAAATGAAATTTCTTGATTTAAATTGTTATTCAAAATAATCTGTGAATGTCTACCAAGTACTAACACATTGTTCTCTTGTATTTCAAAAAACAGAATAATGTGAGGTTGCACATATGATTTTTGGGAACAAACCCCTTGACTGAGAAAGCTTATGGTAAGTATCACAAATGACCGTTACCTCATTCTATTAAGGACTGTCTCTTTCTCATAATGTAACCTCTATGGAAAACAGTTGTAGCAAGATTCATGAGACTCATTCCTACCACTCTGTTGGTAAAAGGGAAAAGGGTTTGGGGTTTCACTTAAGTTTTGAAATTCAAGAGCGAGTTCAATTTTAACAATTCAATATCACGTAGAAATTTAAGTTTTGAAAATCAAGTGCCAGTTCAATATCAACAATTCAATGTTACGCTTATTTAGAGCACAAATTATCAAAATTGTGGCTAGAAAATCAAGTGCAAGTACAATTTGAACAATTCAATCTTAGGCTTATTTAGAGTACAAATTATAAAAACTGTGGCTATTGGCATGATAGTAATATCCTGAATGCTTTCTCAATTTTGTGAAATGTATCAGATCTATACTTTAATTTGTTACCAAGTACCAAAACAAAACAGATGAAATTTTTTCCCAAGGTTAGTTGGTTGTCAACGTAATCATGCGTAATCTTTGACATACTCCGTGAGAATATCTCTTTGCACCATAAGATAACATTCAAGGATCAACTTTATGAGTCTGCCAAAGAATATATTGCAGCAGAAGCTATTTATTGACTAAATTTAACAAATGATATGATTAAAAAAAAATTACTGATGAGTAAATTTCAATGCATTGAAAGAAAACATAATGTCTGGTTGGAAATCCTAAATGGTACTGCAATAGGCGATGTGGACACAAATAGTTTTGGAGGTGATCAAGCGCCATATTGTTTTTGCTGCTTTTTGGTTGTGTTTTTGTGTGGCTGTTTTTTTACAAACATGGCATGAATGGCCTTGGGTGGGCTTTTACCTAGAGCAGTGGTGGCATTTCTTAATTTTGTTGTTGGTTATGATAATAAGATAAAGTAACAAAATTGTGGTCCATTTTGCAGATATATCTTTGCAAAGGCACCTTTTTGTTTATGGAAATGAGTAAAACCAGATGGGCTGGGCTCATACATATTTTTCCAAAGTATTCCCAAGTTCTGAACCTTTTCCATCTCTTATTTGTGATTCTTATTCTATATGATTTAGTGCAAGTTTTTATTTTCATATATGATTTAGTGCAAGTTTTTATTTTCATATGATTTTGAGAATGAAAGAGGTATGGAAAACTAAGACCTAATAACTTATTCTTTCTGAGACCACCATGGATTGCATTTTTATTTGTCAAATAAGGAATAGTTGCATCTACAATCTTGATAAACTTGCATATTAGGAATCTTTCATAGTGCAATTTTTCGTTTTTTTATATAATTTTGTGTATGAGAGAGATATGGCAAACTAAGTGCTCATAACTAAGTCTTCATAGGTACACCATGGATTTTATTTTTTATTTGTCAAGGGAGTACTTAACTTGAATTAAGAATCTTTTATCTTTTGTCAAGGGACTACTTAAAACTTAAATTAGGAATCTTTTATCTTCTGTCAAGAGAGTACTTAACTTGAGCATTACTTGATTCAATACTTCCTCTTCTTTGTGTCTTGCTATTCCCTCTCATCAAAACACTGCCAGTAATGCCCATCCTCTTCTTTGTGTCCTGCTATTACTGTTTATTAAAACTCTGCCAGTAATGCTCATGTTTTGGAGTTGAATAGAGAGAAACTTATTCCCTTTCTTTCTTTTATCTTCTAAATAAATAAAATAAAATAACATGGTAGAGTTTTGCGATGTTGCTTAGATGATATATTACACCCATATTTGATGATGTTTAATGTATCTTGGGTTTCCACACCCACAATTATGAGACTGCGTAGCAAGTAGATATTAGAGATATTAGAGATATTGATTATATTTCTGAACTTCAATTTTTTCTGTCCTTGTCAGATTCTGAACCTCATCAACCACAAAATAAGTAATCAGAAATGAAAAAACGAAAATTTTGAGTTGCAGCAACTTGAATCTCTTTTTAACTTATCAGATATTGAACATCATCAACCACCAAAAAATAATTAGAAATGAAAAGAAAAAATAGATAGAATGTATATGAAAAAATAAGTACAGACTATATGTGTACAATTAATTACTTGATAAAGCACCCAAAAAAACCGTAAAAAGACACATTTATTGAACAATTAGTTTCTGTAGTTACAAAATATAGCAACAAAAGCTAGACTTGAATCAAATTTAACAGCCCATGAGAACAGATAATATCCTCTTGGAGAAGCATATAGCGGGAAAACTTGAAAATTTGCCCAAGACAACCCAAAAGCTAAAAAAGGCAGAACTCTTCAACTATTTTGATTTGCTTCAAAGGCCGCACTCTTTCACTAACAATTTTCAACACAACCAAATATACAGTGGTATAGGATCGATTTGGGGATTGGGTCTTTATTTTGAAAATGCATCCTAAAATGTCAATAAAACTTTTCCTGCAAAAAAACAGAAAGGCTTTTATACACTCTAGCATGGGAAAGGGTAATATAAAAAGAAAATGGCTATATGATTTCAATAAGAAAATTTGTTGACTCCATTGAAGACTTTCATGAAAAGAGGAGATTTGGTTGCGACTTAGTTAAATAACCTTAGCCACTTTGAAATAGAATATTGTTTCAGTGTATAAAAGTATTAACCAACAGTTTCAGTGTTTTGATTTGAGATCAACCTAGATTCAATTTAGCTCCCGGTCTACCAGAGATATAGATTAAGAGGATTGAATCTCTCTTAATGAAAAAAATCCTAAATTAATAAATATCTAAATTAATTTAATTATTAACTATAATTATAATTATTAAATATTATTTTATTTTATTGCTTATATTTTTTATTTTTATTTTTATTTATTTACTCAAAATGTTTGGAAGACCATATTTCCATTAAAATCTTAATACACTAATTAATAGTTATACTAATTCTATTTTATTATAATTATACTAATTCTATTTTATTATGTAGTTAATAATTTTATGATGATTATTATTCAATTTTTTATAATTATACTAATTCTATTTTATTATAATTATACTAATTTTATTTTATTATGTAGTTAATAATTTTATTATTATTTTATTTATGTGTAGTTAATATGTAGTCCTGATGAACCTTTACTTTAGTTTGGTTCGGCTTAACGTCAAACCATAATTCCTTTGCGTATGATTACTAAGAAAAATTTCTACAAATTTATATTGTGATTCACGAGCTTAGATTCCAAAGTTAAACCCATAACAAAATGTTGAAGCCTTTCCCATATGAGTTCATCAATTCGAACGAGCACGTTTACGGGTATCTAAGTTGAGATCAGATCTTACCTTTCTAAAAATATGTAGAGATGCTTCTATCATTCCTTCTTTTGCTAATATTAAACATCCGCTCCATTTTTCTTTGAACCATAATATATTTAGCAAAGATACTCCCTCAGCCTCCCTTAAAGGAACAAGTGCCGAAGATCCCAATGGTATGACCTCAGAAGATGAGGAAGAAGAGCAAGAAACAGACGAGTCAGAGGAGGAAGGAGAAATAGGAGAATCTCAAACCTCGGTACGAAGATCTACAAGAGGCCGTAAATCTGACAGGGAAAAAAGAGAGCAGGAGACTTACAAAGAGAAGTTACAGGGCAGCCAACCAACTCTGGAAAAGTTGCTAACCTCAAAGCCTAGGATGTTGAAAAATCAGACCCAAGGCTCCAAGGGAGCCCACCAGAAACATAAATAATGAAGTTCATCTCCTGGAACTGTAGAGGTATGGGGAGTAAAGTTAAAGAAGAAGCCATGAGAAGCTTAATAAGAACAGAAACTCCAGACATACTTCTCGTCCAGGAGACTAAGTTGGAAGACGTAGTCTTCCTGCAAGCATGCAAGAAACTTTGGTTCAAAAGTGAAGCAAGAGAAATCTCTGCCCGGGGCGCTTCGGGAGGGATTGGCACTCTATGGAACCCTAACAAATTTGTAGTCACCTTTGAGGCTAGTAATACTCACTGGTTGCTACTGAAAATGCAGAATCTAGATACTAAGGAAATCTTTTGCCTCTTCAATGTATATTCTCCAGTCAATGTCGGGGAAAAAAAGGAATGCTGGGATTCTATAAGGCAACAAGAAGACTTGACAAATCTGGAAAATATAATTATTGCTGGAGATCTCAATCTCACTCTCCACTCGTCTGAAAAAAGAGGAGGCAGTGCTGTTCGAGATCCGTCAAGGGAATGGGCGGAGGATCTACTGCAGGACTGGGACTTGCTGAATATCAAACCCTCTTCCGGTAAGTTCTCTTGGTCTTACAAAAGAGTGGGCCCTGGTCATATCGCTGCCAGATTAGATGGATTTTTCATTCAAAGCTCTTATCTGTTACTAGGATTAGAACCCAGAATGCATATCCTTGCTAACAGCACCTCGGACCATAAGCCTATAAAGCTCGAGCTCCTGGCCCATCTAGATCTAGGTCCTATTCCTTTTAGATTTAGTCCTCTCTGGGTCAAGGAATCATACTTCATGCAAATAGTCAAGGATTGTTGGAGTCAGCCTGTCAATGGTTCTCCCTTCTATATCTGGGAGGAAAAACTTAGAAGGGTAAAAGGTGAACTAAAATGATGGGCCAAAACCCTGTCCAACCCGGCTACAGAAAGAAAAGCCATCAAAGTCTCTCTCGCCTCTCATCAAATTCATATGGAGCACGCTATAGTCACAGAGGAGATGTTAGACCAAGAGGCTCATCTGCAACAACGCTTTCATAAGGCCTGCCTAGCTGAAGAAGAATACTGGAGATTAAAATCTCGAAATCTCTGGCTCAAAGCAGGGGACAGGAACTCTGCCTTTTTCCACAAACAAGCCCAGGCCAGGAAATGCTTTAACACTATTTCTGAGATTAAGGAGGATAACGTCACCTTCAAGGATTTTGTAGACATTAAAAAATCAGCCTTTTCCCACTTTCAAAACTTGTATAGTGAGGATAAGGACTCAGACCAATACTCAGATCTGCTAGACATTATTCCTTCTGCAATTTCTCCTCGTATGAATGAGATCCTTGAGGCCAAAGTCACCAAAGACGAAGTCAAAAAGGCCCTCTTTGATATGGATCTGGATAAGGCCCCCGGGCCGGATGGCTTTTCTGCCAGGTTCCTTCAAGTTTGTTGGCCGATTGTTGAAAAGGATCTGCTCAAAATGGTTCAGAAGTCTCAAAATACTCAGAAAATTGGAGGCAGCACAAACTCCGCTTTCTTAGCCCTCATACCAAAGGAAAAAGGCGCCAACAATTTCAGCAGATTCCGCCCGATTTCCTTATGCAATACTAGGTACAAGCTAATCACTAAAGTAATTGCAAATAGACTGAAGCTCATTCTTCCCAAAATAATTTCGGAGAATCAAGGAGGCTTCATCCAAGGACGGCAGATCGTGGACAACTTCACCCTCGTTCAAGAGGCAATCCACTCAATTCTTCTTCAAAAAGAACAAGGTATGGTGATTAAACTTGATTTAGCAAATGCTTTTGATCGAGTAAATCATAGCTTTCTTTTAAAAGTCATGAGCAAGTTTGGTTTTGGAGCAAATTTCATCAAATGGATCCGGGCATGCATCTCGGAGCCATAGATCGCTCCTCTTGTAAATGGAAGAGCCACTGAATTCTTCAAAGCTTCAAGAGGGCTAAGGCAGGGGTGTCCTCTTTCCCCTCTGCTTTTTGTCATCCAAGCCTCTGTCCTCAGTTTCCTGTTAGACAAAAAGATGCAAGATCAAGATATCAATGGACTGTGTATTGCAAGAGGGGTCAAAAATATAAACCACGCCCTATTTGCGGACGACACTTTGTTTTTGGGAGCTGCCTCTCTCCCCTCTTCCTCTAAATTTAAAGCAGTTTTGGATGAATTCAGTGAAGCCTCTGGCAGCGTAGTAAATAAGAACAAATGTCATATCTACAGCTGGAACACCTCACCCAGATTGCTCTCCGCTATTTCTAGATGTTTGGGTTTTGCAGCCTCCTCCACTTGGATCTCCTTCAAATATTTGGGCCTTCCTGTTTTTCATAAGAAATCTACAAGCAAAGATTGGCTCCCTCAGCTTGAAAAATTCAAGTCTAGGATCCAAGCCTGGGGCTTCTCCTGGCTCAACACTACTGGAAAATCTGTCCTTATTAAATCTGTGCTCTCCAGTCTTCCTCTATTTCAATTTGTTGTGCTTCTCGCTCTGGAAAGTATATTAAAAAAAATGGAAGAATTCATGCAGAGGTTTTTTTGGAAGGGAGGCAAATAGAATGAAAACAAGATTCCCCTTATCAGTTGGGAAACCATCTCCAAGCCTCTGTGGGAGGGTGGTTTGAATTTCAAAAACCTCTGTTAGCAAAACGTGGCTATGGCAGCTAAGATTATTTGGAGGATCATTGCGCCCAAGCCTGGCTGGGCCCAATTGGCTCTCTGGAAAAAGTATTTCAGAGGTCCTCGTTCTACCTGTTTAGACAATGTAATCCATTTGCCTTATTCGTCTTTTCTCAAACTATATGTTAAAGCTGCTCCCTTAATCAATTCGCACTCCTATTGGATTCCAGGAAATGGCAAAAAGATCAATATCTGGGCTGATAAAATTATGAATAAGGACCCAATTGAAGACAGAGCCTCCATTAGAGCGCTGTGTTGCTGGATGGATAGAGAGGGGTTGTGTTCGTTGTGGGATCTTTCTCTTTGGAACGACTCTGTCTGGGTAGGTTGGAAACAAATCGTGGTGCCGGCCCATCTGACCCACGAATGGTCCACGCTGCTTGACCTCCTTCATGGCTTGGCGCCCACGCGCATGAGGAAAAGAGATACGAAAGGCTGGGGGCCGAATGCCAAAGGTTACACTGTCTCCATGAGATATTACAAGCTGAAAGAGAGGCCATACGTCCCCCCTGACCCTGCACCTTGGCAGGGGGTCTGGCGTTTTCCTTCATGGCCCAAATTCGACTTCTTTGCTTGGCTTCTCTGTCACGGCAAGATCCTAACGTATGACATCCTGCAGAGAAAAGGGTTCTATGGTCCCTCCATCTGCTCGCTGTGCAACGAAAATGCAGAGACAGCTATCCATTTAGTCCTTGAATGCAAGTTCTCTAAGCAGATCTGGTTCTCCTTTATCCAGAATTTGGATCCCAACTTTTTGCTTCCTTGTTCCACTGCTGATCTTTTTTCTAATTGGGCAATCAGATATCCTGGCCCCCCTCCTAAAAATCAGATAATTAAATCTGCATGGGCTGCCCTTCCAAAGGTTATTTGTTGGCAGATCTGGCTAGAATGAAACAGAATAATCTTCAGAAACAGTAAACAGAATCACAAGGTCTTAGAAATTAAGATTAAATGCCATTTAAAGGAGTGCTTGACTGATATAAAAGATGATTCCAATCTTAGCCAACAGGACATTGCTTGGGGATCTTCCCTTGACTTGCAATTTCAATCAGCAGTTAGAAACGTCCCTCCTCTCAAAGACTGGAAAATAAGGAAATCCGAATCTGACCTTCAAGACTGGCTCAACTCACTCTCAAGGCACTCTCTCTTTTTTGATGGGGCAGCAAAGGGAAATTCGGGCAAAGCTGGTGCAGGAGGTGTTGTTGTAAGTCCAACTGGGGAAAAAATTCATACCTTTGCTTGGGGGCTTGGATTCTCATCCAGCGTTCAAGCTGAGGCTTTGGCCCTCTACCAAGGCCTCAAGATCCTCAAAGATTTAAATATAAGTGAAGCTAATGTCATAGGTGATTCCCAAATCATTATAAATGAAATGGTTTCCAACTCCCCAGCCTCGGATCTCAAACTAGCAAGGCTGATATCCAAAATTAAGGGTTTGGAAAACGCTTTTCAGAAGTTGAATTACTACCATGTGCTGAGAACTCATAATAAACAGGCGGACATTGAAGCCAATAAAGCTACCCTCCTCTCTACTGGGGTCAAGATGAAAGACGAAGAAGAATCTTGGGAACCTATCCCATAAGTTGTTCGTTGTCATGTTTTACTGTTGGCTCTTAAATAAATTTGTTTGTATCTTTAAGTTGGGGAAAATCTCTGAAATTGAATTTTAAGATTTTCTATCATGGAAGAAGTTTGCAAGCTTCGGCCGCATTCTCATTATTAGCAGTGAGATGCATCAGGATTTAGACATCCTCAATGTAATTAGATTTCCGGCATTCAGGCCAAGATGAATATTAATACTCCATAACCGTTTCTGTAAAAAAAAAAAAAAAATTATTATTATTATTATTATTCAATTTTTTTAAATATAGTTTTAGGAAATAATTTCTTTTTATTAAAATTTATAATTATTAATTTTATTTTTAACTTTTTAAATTACATTGTAATTTTTCTTTGAGAAAAATTCTCTCCGTAGCCACTCTGCATTCTTCAATACTGTTTGATTGATTACTAGATGATTGACAAATGTTTGGTTGTTGGCCACTTTGCACTCTTCAATACCATCACCAACCCCTTCAATGGTTGACCGATTACTTGATTTATGTTGTCTGATCGGAATTATGTTCAACCCTTTGGTGCCATGAATTGAAAGGTCATGTGTCATGGCAATAATTGAAAGACTTGCCTAATATTTTTGTTTCAGGGACCTTTGAGTAGTAGAACTACATCAATACAACATAAAAGAAGGTTTTAAGGCTATTTAAGACACTATTTGAGATAACTATTGTAGCTAGAGATGACAAAAAAAAAAAAAAAATTGTATATTGTTTTTTAAGTGGGTGGCTCAAAAATTATTGTCTTAAAATATTGTTTCTAAAGAATATATAACACAAGCATTTTCATCTTATAGGAAGGAATTTCATTTTTGTTTCTATAGAGACAATAGTTGGGACTAAAAGCACATTGTCTTTATAGAGACAATTCTTAAATCCTAGCTATTGTCTCTCTAAAGACAATAAAAAATATTCTCTCTGAAGACAATAAAAAATTAGATTCAAAGACAATACAACATCTATTTTGTCTCTTTAGAGACAATATAAAATAATGAATGTAGAAAAATATTTCACCATTGAAATAAACCAATATAAAAAATATTTAATTTAAAATAAACTGCAATATCATATATTAATTTAATGTTAGGGCACGGTGGAATCGAACCACCAACCCCTTGCTTCTAAAGCAGGTGCTTTTTCGTTGATCTAGCGCCAAAATATATAGATATTTTAGATTTTCAAATAGTTGTTAAGGAACAATGATATTTTGAAAAGAAGTCGTAAATGGTCTGTTGGCACAAGTGATGGCGAAGATGATGAATTTTAAAGCGAGTTGGTCTTCATATCTATGCCAACTATTTGCTTCCCACCATTGCCAAATGCTAATTGAGCCTTGTCCCATAACATATTATTGATAAGAACCGCTTTTGGTGCATCTCATGGATGATGTATCCACTTTGTGGGCAATCTAGCCAACTTTGGAAGCCAGCAATGGACATATTCTCCTGTTGGATAAAATTGGTAGCCTTCGAACTACGCATAATCCGAAATACCCAACATATGAACGATCAACATATTTAAATTTATTCCTAATATATTTTCATTCATGAATAAGTTAAAAGCAATCCACTTGTACTGTAACATACTTGAGGATTATTTATTCAATCTACTTGATGCCCATTTAGAAAGCAACCAAAAATGTACTGCCATCCAAAAGAATCATACTCCAGATCAACATCGTCCCAAAAATACTTCATACCCCATCTCCAGGGAAGCTGTAGAACCTGAACAAATAAACTAGAGATAACCACCCGGATTCAATCATGCAACTATCATGTTGCCCAAAGTTCCCGCATCCTAGCATCAGCTAGCGGATACCTTGTCCTACCTTGCCTCCAATATTTAAAGTAATCCTTGTCAAACCTCCGTGGGAAATAACTAAAATGTGAAAGAAATGGCCTTTTATGGTTGCAGGGAAAATTGAAACTCAAATATATAGAATATTCCTCGAGATTAGTTGACTTGAGAAACATAATCACACTATGTTCTCCCCAAAGTATTTCCCTCATTAGCCCGCAAAACTTGTTTGATGTGAACAAGGTGATACACATAACACACCTCCCCAAAATGCAGATGAGGTGACAAGAAATAAGTTGTTGCATTCTCTATTTTCTGACAATTTACTATATAGTTAAACAAAGGTCCATTGATAAATGCAGTTAGATCCTTGTCAGCATTGCTCCAACCAGGTTACCATGCCCTTGCCAAAAGTGAATTGCTGGCCTTTTCAGATTAATTTTCTATGTTTATATCATCTGATGGGTAGTTAGACACTTCACCTCCACATACACGACCATGAATTTAATAAGCATATCAATAAGCAACTAACACAGGTAGAAACTATGCAGCGCAATCTAGTCTAGACTAATCATGAATCTAGTCCATGCCTCTAGAGTGCTCAATCCTTACTAGTTGTTCAAGTACTTTCATTACAATTTCCATGTTGCAAGCTACTAATTGTATCATTTGATGGAATTAGGACAAAAAATGATACACCTTTTGATGGATATCATTGCTTTAGTAGCAACTTATTAAAATTTATTGAAAGGAACCTTAAGTAGTTTGATCACCTGAGAAAATGAAAAGGTAATGCTTCCTATCTTAAGATTTAATAAGATTATAGATATATTTTAAAGAAAAACTTCTTTATTAGAGAAATTCTTTATAAGAAAAATTGACACAATTTACTTCAATGGACATACCACTTTTTCACTGAAATTTCAAAATACTGAACTTATGGCAACAAAGTTAATTATGCCACAATGTTTGTAATCATATAAGATATAAATGTCCTATTCTTGAGAGACATTGCAGGAAAGTTGAAATGTTTCTTTGTAGAATGTTGTTAGCTATCAAAACCTATCGATTAAAAGTTCAATTCATAGATGTTCTGCCATGTTATGCCATGGGACTTGTATGGTTCTCAACTTTTCATACATCCAAAATGGAAAAAAGTGAATTCATATATATCTTGCTCAATTTTTGGATTCAGATCGATTCTATATGTGTAAACATTGAAAAACATACTGTCAAAACATGACCACAATTTTTTTCAAATCATTAAAATTATTTGCATTAGCTAGATTTTTCTTATCTCTACAAATTGGATTCCTAATTGAAAAACAAAAAGAATACCAATCCATTATGCTTGATATCCAAGGTACATCCTTGACATTACATCTAGGTAAAAAATTAAAAAATATCGATGATATTTCATGGAATATCCATTAGTATTTTTAGGAACCACATTAAAAATTATTTATCAAAGCAATTGAGGCCCTAGATCCCTGTTGCGTGTACTCAATGAGTGGTAATTGATGTATATTAACCTTGAAAATTATGTGATTCCTTAAGGTTCAACTTTGCACTAGATCTTTCAGCAAGAGTGCAAATCTAATATGTCCAAAATAATGTAAGTTAATTAAAGTCTTCTCTTTCTTGACACTCTATGACAGTCAACATTAACATGGAAAATAATTGTATGGAAAAGAATAATGATATTGCAATTTAAGAAAGAATCTAAAGCAGTGTGTGAACTAGCAAAAATCCTTTTGGGAGGTAGAAGGGGAGCCAATAAATCATATGGCATGTTCACGCACTTATTCCAATAAGCTTGAAAGGTCAAAAATGCATGTCCTTTCTTATCATTGACCTTCTATGGCTCATAGAGTAAATGAATTGAATGATCTCACCTTATGCCTCAAGAAGAGTGATCGTGCTTCAATTTATGATAACAAACAGGTGAGAAAGGATCTGATTCACCACCCACCCACCTCTAGTAACCTCCGCTAAAAATGGATGTCTGGGGTATTTTTATAAGGGGTTCCTCAAAAACATCCGCTAGAGGCTCTTTTCTTTGTAGTGTCTGATTCACCAAAAACGCATAATGTAAAATTAGTTGTTATAGTGATAACATGTTTTAGGATTCTAACATGTTTCCTCCTAAAAGAGATAAACAAAATGAAGTGAATTTGCAGTAGGATGCAACATTGTTGAACAGTGGTGTGAACAAGATGGCAGTGTTAAAGAAAGCAGGGGTGAAAGAGAATGAAAAAGCAATTTGACAAAGAGGACATTGGTTCCAAAACTTCTTGTGGGTTTCATAATGTGTTGGCTTTGAAAATGGATGGTGTATGGCGATGGAGATCACATTTGGTCAAGGGTCGAGCTAAGTGCAAGTCTAGATATGTTAAGCATCATCATGACGATAGATTGTTTAGAAGAATTTGAGATTGTTTAAGTTTCCTTTGATTGAAGAACGAGGAGGGAACATGTATATTTATTCAAAGACAGTTTGTTGTTCTAAATATTCTAGGAAATTGCAACAAGATATCATCTATGACAACAAGACAAGGACTCCAAAATTAGGGAAAATGGTTTATTTTCATGAAAATCTCAAAGTGTTGAATTCAAGAAAAGTTAAATGATTGAGACTGGAAGGGTGAGGCAGTTCTACCCTCATCTATTTTTTGTCTAATAAAGAGCTTTTCGGGGTCAAAAATCTTCCAGTGGGGAGGAATGATCTGGTGGATCAGTTTAGTGCTCAAAATTTAAAGTGCTCATATTGGCTCAAAACAGGCACCAATGCAGTCATCACCCTTAATCCAATGCAACATGTTTCACTCAAATCCAACATTAGATGCTCTCGATATATCATTCTATTCGATTTGGGAAACAACTAGAACTTTGAAAAATGGGTTGCATGGATTTCCAGTCTGCGGTCCATACGCTGACTGCTTCATGACTAGGAATTTGACTTGTTTGATTATGGACTAGTCATTGATTGACATTTGGCATCATTCGATTGGTTATGGCATGGTTAATTTTTATTGGTTGTTGTAATTGTGTGGTGGCCCAATGAGGGAGAGCCATGCGGGACAATCAGTGGCAGCCACATGGCCTCCCCATGGCCAATTAATTTTTTTTATGGAGGTCGAGCAGCCCACGGGATTCGAACATATAACCTCACACATATTGAACAAGGCCTCCACCAAATCTTCTATATTGTTGCTTATTGTATATGGTATGACACTCGTATTTAAAGCTTAACGGTTTCAAATTCGGTGATGGGGACCAGGGTTAAACCTAGACCCCGGTCCTCCAACGAGGGTCAGGGTACCCCAGCCCAAAAGTTTATGTATGTGCCATATACCATAGCCCAAACTATATACTATGCATTATGTAAATTCGAAACACCGCATATTATACAAACCATATATCATATGGTTAAACCAAAGTTTAAATCTGCAGACAACCAAACCATATGTTAAATTATATCCAAAGTTTGGAATTATATATTGGGGTCTCGGAAATGTATTAAATTGATGGTTAATCCAACATGTGAACAGTCACCACCCTCGTGCAGTCAAGTTTTATGCCACAGTCTTCCACAGGTCAGTTAATGGTTAGGTTGCAGTGAACACATAGTCACGATGAACATTTATTGTCACGGTTTAAGGTTGACAAGAGGGGAGTGGAACCTGCCTTGGGCAGCGTTCCCACTATTCCAAACCCACGATGGAACCCAGGCCTGAAACCCATGGTCAATTCAAACTCAGAGTCACAATCGGCTGGAAAACCTACAACCACCACTGCATCCGACGATCCATCAAGGGCCACTTGGCACACTTTTCGGTGGATAAAGGCCAATCGAGCGCGATCAGTTGTTCAAAAATTTGCACCTGGTGCAGCGGGTATCTCATTGTCGCGGGGAAAATTTTTCACTCCACATTGCTGCAAAAGGCAGAAAATGTAGGACATGTAGTAAGGATGTGCGAATTGTAGGAAAATTAGTAAAAAACTTCCTTGGAGCATAAATCAGTCAGTTTTTAACCTTTTTGAGGGCATAAAGAGCTCAACTAGGGGTTTGTGACTGTTCTATAGCGATTGGAGACATTGGTTTGATATTTTGAGCAGTGTAACTTGATGTAAACACACATTTTTAGCATAATAAAAGATTCCCAACATTAGAAGAAGGAGTGAACTCCTTCATAATTTTTTGTCTTGTGTATACTGTTATGGTACTTATGTCTTCTTTATTTTCTGCAAAACTGAGTTTCAAATCATGTTAAATGTGTGAATGAAATTGACATAAGTGTTTAAAAACTCTAATCATATAACTTTCAAATTTCACCATAAACTCTCAAGCTTGCATATACATATCACAACCTTGTAAGTTTGAGCCTCTCTAATTATCTATAATCTCTCACCTTTAGGAACACATAGCTTATCCAACCTGTAGAGTAACCCATATTGGAGATGTTAGTTTTGAGTGTTGTCACCATCATGCACATGATTATGAGTATGCAACTATTGAATCTCCTCCCATAAGTTATCATCCTCTAAATATGCCTCCATGTATGCATCATGGGTTAATGGTTCCATGTGTATTAGAGTTCCCAAAGTTGTGATATTTGATATGGGTGGCCTTGAAAGCATATCGACCAACTTTTTTATACTACCCTTCTTGTATTTGATCACCAAATCAAATTGTTGTAGAAACCACATCCACTTGTACATTTAATGCATTTTGACCTTTGAGACCATGCAAGGCCCAAGGCAAAATATCCAAAACTCATTTATTGCAAAAATAACTTCTAACATAACTATTTGAGCTAATTTTGGAAAAAGTTTGACTTTAAGGCTTCAAAATAGCTTTTGCAATAACTCCTGATAAGGGTGCAACTAACTTTTGGAGGTCTTCCCGGTAACCAAATGAGCTCCATGATGGATCATTAGAAAGGTATTTGAGTCTACTTTACAAATATGCTTCCAATTTCTAGAATGGTGCCCATTTTCCTTGTCAAAAACCACTTCTCCCAGGACTGCTAAACGTGCAGCGCCAGTGCCAAAAAGAGGGCAGAAAGGTGATTTTTAGGTAGTTTTTGGCCTTTTTGAGGGACCAGTTTTGCTCCAAATGTTCTAAATTTTTCTGAGGTTGATGTATTTGGTATGAGGAACATGAGTATGCTGACCTTTTTTCATTTGAGTGCCCCAAAAAAGATCGCAACGTTAGTGGTGCTACGTGTTTGGCCAATTTTCTGCAAGCCAAACTGTCAAAAATTCAAAATTTGCACCAAAGTGCCAAAAATGGAATTTTCTTTGCTGATCATGGTTTGGAGGCTTGGAGGGACACTTCAACAAGAGTATTCCGTTTTTTCTTCTCTTTTGCCTCATTTAGAGCCTGAATCTTTGCATGGGCTCGTTTGAGCTTGACCCTTGCAATCCTGTTTCTCATGGCATAACGTTTTTCCATCTTCCTCTACATGTCAGTGTCTCTCTTTACCTTATCTAGTTAACCCTCCAGGTGCAAATTGAATCTCTCTAGCCAAGTTTCTATATCCTTGCTAATTTCTATGGCAAGCAGCTCACTTGGAGTAGTGAGCTACTCTGCCAATTCTGCCTCTTTCTCCCTTTCTCGGGCTAAAGCCTTCTTCAACCCAATTGTCCTTTGTCTTTGCCTAGGAAGTTGTTCTTCCTCATCATCACTGTCATTCAAAGTGCCCAAAGTCTCATCTAGCAAAGCCTTGTCCTCTCCATCCTCTTTCTGAGCCCTAATTTCCCTGACTTCACTGATGGTCTACTTTGTCTCCAACTGCTGATTCTCTAGCTCAAGATAGCTAATCACATTCTTTGCTCTACCAAGATTAGCTTGTAGCTCACTAATCTTGAAATCCTTGGTCTTGGTCAACATATTGGTGATTCTCTCTTCATCCTGATCATCAAGGTCAATCAGCTGAAACTCATGCTCAATTTAATTCTTGTCTTCCTCCTCATCAGTGATATGCTCTGTAACCTTTTCCTTGCCTTTATCAACCTACTTTTTTGATGAAGAAGGCATGGCCCCTTTCACCTCAATTGAAGCAAACACATGCCTGTGGCATCTCTAATATGTAAAAGGAAAAGGCTCAATGCTAATCATTTTAGTGCCAGTTGTCTCAATGTTCTCTTCACTGCTTGATGCTCTGTTATCAAGAGATGATGGTAAAGGATTGTGAAAAGGTGATGAGGGAGGATCAACATGAGGTGACTGGATGTGAGTCGATGGTGATGTATGAACAACAGGAGGTGATGGAGGAGTGGATATGGCAGGATGAGAAGATGAAGGAATACCCTGCTGATGATGGCCAAGTGGAGTAGTGAAAACTTCATTGGCAATGAAGGTATCCCATGGAATGTTTTTTTGCTGGAGCTAATGCATGACCACCATATTGATGAGTGAATGATGGAATAGGCTCTGCATTTTCTAAGGATAATCTCTCTTCTTCACAATGTAGGCCATTTTTTCAATGCTACAGAAAAGGTAATATGGTATATGCAGCATCCTAACTCTAGTAAAATGCATCAGAAGATAGATATGGTATGAGTAGAGGAGGGAAAACCTTCCCTCACAAGTGAAATACTTCATTATTATCTTCATCATGGGTGCATATCTATCAAGAAGATGAGAAAAAGGTAAGATGAACTTGTGGTGATCTTTATACCTAGGCCTGAGGTATGGTTCAAAATAACTCATGTCCAGGTTTGCTTGCTTGAACCATTTCTCTCCCACACTAGGTATCCCTGTAGCAGCTACTATGGCATCAATGGACATATCAAATGTAACCCCAGCAAGATTGACCAGTTTGTCATGTAGGTTGATGATGAACAATCTTGTTAGCTCCGGGTGATTTTGGACTTGCTGCACCTTCTCACAAAACTCAAAGTAGCCCACATGTTTAAAGCAAGAAACAGTAAGAGGAGATGCCATGAGTTCCCTTGTATTGAGGAGTTCAAACATGTTTATCCTCCCTTCCTTATGATCATGTCTCCTTGGCATTTTTGCCTCACCACCAATGTCTTCACTCTCAGACATTTTTACTCTATTTTATAAAACCCTAAAGTGTAAGTGGAAATGAGATGAGGGGAAAGGAATGAAGATGCAACTTTGTAATAATGAAGGGAATGAGTGAAGGGGTATAGGTGTAGGAAATGAGTGAGGGGAAAAATAACTCAATGACAACCCTCAAGCAATGTAATTACCCTATCTATAACAGATACTCTATTTAGGAGGACGAAATAAGTATATAGATAGTGATCTCTGATTTGTAGCTATGGTTTGATTAGGGTTTTACTTTAATGCATTCAAGAAGCACCAAATTGTTTAGAAATGGGGTGATGATATGTACTTACCACTTAACAGTGCTTTGGAGGCCTTTGGCAAAGTTTTGAAGGAGACTTGAAGTGATTTGGATGGATGGATCACCTAGAAACCCTTTCTATCTAAGCGTGCAATGCCAACCCAAGCGCGCAGCGCCAATGAAAATGAGCACAGGGTCCTTCTGGTAAGGGTGCAGCGCTTCGAAAAGGGCGCAACGCCAACTCCCAGGCGCGCAGCACCTTCAAAATTTGTGTGGAGGAAAACTGGCAAGGGTGCAACGCCAAGAAAATTTGCCCGAATTCGCCTAGAAAACCCACAAACTTTTCCTTGTTGAATGCTCTTGACCTTTTGAAAGGCAACAATGATTCATTTGAAATGTAAAAATGTGCTTTTATATGCTTGTAGATTTAATTTAACTTTAAAAACCCACTTTCTAATGTTTTGAAGTCCTTTTACTTTGTCATTAATACTCTTTGACACCTTTTTGCTTGCAGGTTGCTAAAGTCACTGAATTGGCTTTTATTTTGATCATTGAGACTTGACATGTTTACTTTGACAACTTTGGGATTTAATCACATAGTAGCATCTTCAAAATCTTCTATAGTTTCCACCATAAAGTTCAACTCATATTTTCTATCCTCTCTAGCCACCTTTTTCAAAAACCCTAAGTGCTTGCAGTTCTTTACAACAATCATCAGTGTCATTTTCAAATTTATCTATTGCTTTTTCAAGTTCATTCATTTCTGTCCAATTCACCTTACCTTTTTTCCATATTCCATCAATATTTTCTGATAGACTTTCTTCATGTTTGGCCTTGTGTGCTTCCTCCATGTTATCTTTCTATAAGTAATTACTACTTTGGCACTCAAATGAACTAAAAAATTTATAACCCTTGTCATATACAAGACAAGGTTTTTTCCTCTCTCTATTGCTATAAGTTGTTTTCATTCAGGAGTAGACAGTCCACATCATCAGTACTTTCTGTTGATAAATCTTCCAACACCTCTATAGAAGTGCAAAACTTTGTCCATTCTTCTCACTTGCAAGTTATGAACTGAGAAGAAAATCCTCTTTGGAGATTTTAGGTCCTTCTTGAATAATCATGTCTTGACATTCTATTACATATGAGCCAAATTCTAGCAAAGGAAAAGCAGTGCCTAAAACATCCAAGGATGACCTTGAAAAAATGTAAAACCCTAATGACCTGATTTTGACTTGAATATTTTCAAGTGAAAACATAGTATTGTTATAGGTTATTATGCCCAAAGGGACATGGTAATGAGTCAGCAACAAGAAACCCTAGAGGGAGGATGGAGTTTATTGACAGGGGAAAATGAGGAAATGAGGTCTCAGGTATGAAAGAAGGATGAAAATGAGAGGTATAGTCCCATAATGAATCCTTTAAGAGCAACAGGGTGACTTTGAGAAGACCAACTGAGGAATAGTGAAAATAGGTTTGTAAGGATAATGAAGGCAGTGAGATTTCTGAAACTCAAGATATTCAAGGAATATTGTAAACAGAAAACCATAACCATTTTATAGTCATCCAAAGATAGTGAAAAATACTGATGACTAATAGGTTCATCTTCTAATCCACCTAGTAGATGAGATTGAATTAGTTGGGGTGGTTTCTTGTTGTTGGATGTTCTTCTTAGAGAGGTACATGAAGAAATTGAAAGGTTTTGTTCGACAAAGGGAAAACTCGAGGGGTCGATGGCAGAGGGGTACATATCGTATGAGTATTTCTATTACGCCAGTGATTACATCAAGCAGATCGACAACAGACCAGGTGCGGTGATTTGGGATGATGAAAGGGATGAAGACAAAAGAGAAGGGGAGTTACTCCAAACGAGTGGAAAAAAGCGCTTGATAAAGAGTAAGCGACTTATAATTTTTCAAATTTACACAAAGTAAATATTCATGTTGAACTTTGATATAATGTATATTTTCATCTCTATGTACTATATAATGTCAGTTTGATTTCATCAACAAATGCAGAAATTGAAGCAATCAATAAATTCGTTCTTTACAATTCTGAAGCAACACCACCGTGGGTCGCATTGTACGAACAAAAGAGGATGAAATGGGATAGTGACAAGAAAGAATTCATATGGTTGGATGGTAGAAGTGTGCCTTATCCCGATCATTTAAAAGAAAATATGCCAAAAATATGCCCCAACATTTGGGTTTCTGACCAAGTTAGAGAGAAATACGGTGCAACCGATCGTTACCCACATGCTGAAGAGGATGCACTAAACGTAGCGATTGGGTGCAACAACTCGGTAATAATATATATAATTTATATGTACATTTGAAACTTAATAATGCACCTTTCACATGTAATTACATCTATATTTCATATTTTAACTATTGGGTTATTATAAGACACATGACACTATCATTTTTTTAACTCTCTTATAATAGGTGCATTTGTTCCCATCTTTGTGGGCATATGGACACCATTTTCGCACAGATAATTCCGATGTTGGAAACATCACACAAGATTGTGGATTGGAAGTCGAGTTCGATCAATTTAGTCGATCTAGCCACCGTGATGAAAACCTAGTACGAGGGATGTTAGGTTACGTCGGAAAGATACAAGAGATCATTGAAGTGGATTTATCTTCTTTCCAATGTGTTATTTTTAGGTGCAAATGGTGGGACACCTTTGATCGGAATAATGTAAAGGAAGATCACGATAATAGGCTTGATATGTATCAACTCTAGAAAGATGTGGGATGAAGCTAAGGAGCCCTATGTTTTCCACAAACACTGCAACCATGTGTTTTTTGACCCAGATGTGTTGGATAGGCATTGGTGGTTCGTATTGAGACATGACGCTAGATCAAAACATATTTTTGAGAACAATAGTGTTATCATGCCATGCGAGCTGGAATATAATGAGGGTGACCATGAGAACCGAGAGTGATATGGTACATGTGTTATTTCATCAATATTTATACTTTTTAAGATGAGTTTTTCGAAACATTATAATATGTCTTACGAATTAATTGGTAATTTTTATTGTGTTAATGTTAAAATCAATATTTCACTTGATAATTTGCAATTATGTTGATCTAAAAAACAATGGCTTACTGTATAAAGTTAATTTTTTTTTGTATGTAAGATCATAATAAAATAATGATCATTCTAAAGTACATTAATTTACTTGCATTATTTTCTAAACTTCATTATGTTCAAAAATTCATATTATTCTAGATTTATTATTTTACAAATTTACAAATTTACAAATTTTAATAAAATCATTTCACATTAATACAATTAAAATTTTACAAATATTATACATATAATTACAATTAAAATTAGAAAATTAGAATTAGAATTAGAATTGCAATTACAATTACAATTACAATTTTACAATTCCACATACAATTACAATTACAATTTTAGAATTTTACATACAATTACAATTACAATTTTACAATTACAATCATTTCAAAGTAATTAGAATTAGAATTTTACAATTTCACGTACAATTACAATTACAATTTTAAAATTTTACATATACAATTACAATTTTAGAATTTTACATATATATAATTACAATTTTATAATTTTACATACAATTAAAATTTTACATATATACAATTAGAATTTTACAAATTTACATATATACCATTACAATTACAATTTTAGAATTTTACATACAATTACAATTTTAAAATTTTACATACAATTATAATTACAATTACAATTTTACAATTTTACATATATACAATTACAATCATTTCACAATAAATTAAATATTACAACTATAATTAAAATTTTACAAATATTATACATACGATTACAATTAAAATTACAAATACAATTACAATTTTAGAATTTTACATACAATTAGAATTACAAACATTACAATTTTACAATATCATGATCACTTAATATTAAATTAATTAATAAACATCACGGTCATGATAACCATCATACAAACATCATATTCGACTAAAAAACACATTCAAATTCGCTAACATCATCGTGATCATGATCATCTAATAAAACACAATTAGCATTGTATAACATCATTACAACACAAACATCAAATATACATCTCATGTGAAATAACTGCTATCACATACACATATATTTGCAAGCTGCACATTAAATGAACATATCTAATATAACTTAACAATATACACATCATGATGATCACCAACATGTAAATTAAGTACAACTGCAACATGAACATAAAATACATGGACCATATATATATATATATATATATATATATATATATATATATATAACTGAATAATGTAAAAAATATACAACTGTAATATAAATGTCATATATTAGCCGGTGGTACATCATCAATAGTAGTATTGGTTGAGGCCTGCTCAGTCAATGGTGCAACCTCGACAAGCTCAGATACATGTTGATCGTCACGTGCCTGCTGATCTAGTACTGGTGCCTCATGTTGATCAGGATCAACTGTCAGCTACTCATCGTGATGTCTCGACATGGTCGATGGTCCAACTTGCTCATGATCATGAGTATTATTGGATGCTGCAAGCTGCTAACTCGACGTGGTCGATTGTCCAGCCTGCTCTCCATGATGACTGCTGCTCAATGCTAGTGGAGGCTGCTCATATGGCACGGCGCAAGGTGAGCGATGATCACTCCCCGATCATGATCATCAGATGATGCGTCGATGCTGCTAGTGGACTGTCGATCACGTGTTGCATCTCGACCACGCTTATAACATGCAAGGGTCCCCCTTAGCCGTTTAATTAAGGTCGTAGCTCCTACGACATTTCGCATCAGGTTGTACATGTCATGCGGCATAACTCTCCACATATGTACCAGCCTACCATCAGCCTGTATGTATCTCATAGTAGCGGGCTTGACTCCCACCTCAATTATCAATGCATAAGGTTGGTCGCCCAACTCCATCCTCAATCTGCTATTAAGCCTACCGCGCCTAGAAAAAAGGCGATACTGACGCACCAGTAAGAGCAGGTCTCTCTGTACCGGCCTCTTGATGATCCTTGGCATCTGGCATATCCTGATCGTCATCAAGATCCACACCTAGATCATGTGGTGGCATTGGCATGTCCTCTCCATCAAAGACCCAATGTCTGCAAAATATATACAAGTACACAACAATAACTGGACAATTTCATTACACAATTTAATAAAAACAAGATGAAGAACATGTTAGAATAAATTTAAATAAAACAGTAATATTACCTCTATCGTCCGGTAGCTCATCATCTGTGAAGAGGATGTTGGCACACCCTCGTCAATCCAAACCAGCATAAGGACAGGGGACCATAACGAAGGGATGCTCTTCAACACTGGCTAGAAACTCCAGTGCATCATGCCATATCCTCACGGAAAACTCAGTCTTGCCTCTATTGGGCATCATCTGTCCCCATGTGCATCCGTGTCTCCAACATCAGCCTATGAGGTTGCCGAACAAAAGTAGGCCTCGTATCTGGAAACCTCTAAAAAAATAAACAAAAAAACTCTGAAGAAAAAGGGAAGTTAACCCTCCCTTATGCATGAGCACAACATCTATCTAAGGATGTATAGAACTGCTGCAAAAAAATGGTAGACCACCTGACAAGTCGTGGCTCCTGTACAAAAGAATCAACATAATATAGAAGCGGGCAACTAATGCATTGCTTGCCACTGGTGTTGTGTGAAATGGTCGAAATCAGAAGTGAGAGGCACCTCACCTCCTCACTACCAAATGCATCAATACGTAACTGACCTCTGGAGACCTGAAAATTTGAAGGAGACAATATATCTGCGCTAATGTATCTCTAGGAGTACACCAACTGATTCCCTGCTGCATAGCCAACTGGAACCTCTGGGAACGAGGGAAAATCCACCCCTCTCCTCGATAGCCCTGTAATGAAATATATCTCCTCTTCAGTGGGTGCGTACCACTAGTTAGGACCAACCCAGAAAGCTTGTAGGTGGGTATTCCACCTGCGGATAAGATGTCTCAAAAACAAACCATGGCCCTTTAGGGAAGTAGCCTCCTCATAGAACTTGAGGAGGCCTACCTACCTTAGGAGCCCCTGGGTAGATGTTGTAATAGGGCGAGGGTACACATCTCTATCCCTCTCTTGTGCCTCCCATAGGCGAACCATGTTATATTGGTCCACTTGTTGTTACTATTGTTCCCTCTCTTTTATCCTTTCACACCTATGAATGATTGACATATTAAATACAATTTTTTTATTAAATGAGACATGTATTTAGGAATATACATATATAATTTTTTTTGGAAAAAAAACAGTCGGTGCACCACAAAAAATAGACATGCATCGATACCGATGTGTCTTTTTTTGTGGCGCACCGGCGGCAGTCCACCAAAAAATATTTAATGCACCAGAGGCGGTGCACCTAAAAATTTTTAGCACACCGCCCTCCTAACATTGTTCTAAAGTCAATGGTGTGGTGGTATAAAAAATCGCATCGTTGATTATGGACCGTGTCGGGAGGGCGGTGCACTGACCAAACTATACGCCCAGAGGCGTATAGTTTGGTCAGCGCACGGGCCTCCTGACATCATTACATAGTCAACAGTGCAGTCTTTTACCAGGCCGCACCATTGACCATGTTGAAATTCTGGAATGTGTGCGCTGACAAAAATACCTTCCCCGGGGCAGGTATTTATGTCAACGCACTGCATTGCCGCTATTCCACAGGGTCAACGGTGCGACTGGGTAACTGACCGCACCGCACTTTTCTTAAATTTTAAAATCGCACGGTCCACCTTTCGGTACCGCCCCGAAACCGATGCAGATACCATTAGCACCGGTTGCTGTGCGACCTGTTAACTTACATGCACCACCGCGAACCGATGTGAGCCGAACTGCTCGAGTGCACCACACGAAATTTACATGCACCACCACGAATCGGTGCGAGCCGAACATGCACCACCGCGAACCGGTGCGAGCCGAACTGCTCGAGTGCACCACGCGAATTTTTTTTTTTTTTTAAATGATTAATTTTAAGATAATTTACAATTCTAATCCGCTAAAAGGCTTAATTATGGAAAAACAAAAAAAAATACATGTACATTTGACCGTCGAGGAGGCATATTGGCTATATAATTCGCAAAATTAAAATTTCCCACCATTTTGCAAAATTCAAGCTGGAGATTGGTGGGAAATGCAACACAAAGTGTGTGCAATGGGTGCAATGGGAGCACCGATGTTAGGGCGGCTCAAACAAGGATAAATGGAATCGGTGCTTGAGAGCTTTAGAGCACTAAGAAAAGTGAAAATTGGGTTTTTTTGTTGTAATTTTTTTTTATTTAACCCTATGCCAGTGCACGAAGTTTTATAGGCACAACAGTGTGGTTTCTTAAGACTGCACCGGGCGGTTTCAGTTTTGGCGCAAGGTTTTAGGACACACCTCTGCATAATCTTTGTAAATCATCGGTGTGGTACTGTAATAAGACACACCGGGAGGGTTTGTACGGAGTACATGGTGTCCGATGTGCCAATGTTTTGTGCGCACCAATTCTTTCTCTTGTTCAACGCACTGGTGCGGTTTAGGATGATAAGCGCACCAGACGAAAAACATCCACCAAAACCTCCACCCACCAACCTCCTCTAGTAACCTCCGCTAGAAATAGATGTCTGGGGTATTTTTATAAGGGGTTCCTCAAAAACATCCGCTAGAGGTTATTTTCCTTGTAGTGTCTGATTCACCAAAAACGCATAATGTAAAATTAGTTGTTATAGTGATAACATGTTTTAGGATTCTAACATGTTTCCTCCTGTTGGGATTCCCATGTTTTGGCCAGATTGGCAAGACCAAAAGATGAGACAACATCAGAACCACTTTTGGGCCCTAGGATCTAGCCCTCCTGGACCCGGAGAGGGATCTCTCCAAGTAGAGCAAAGAATGATATATCTTTGAGGCTCAAATTGAGATGTTAGGCTAGTTATGAAGCACAGAGGGGGGTTCTAAATAATTTGGTTGGTTGGTTGCTGGATTGGTCACGAGATCATGGACTGAGAAAGTAATGGGAGAAAAGGAACAAGGTAGCAGGATGTTTCAGCAAAGAGGATAGGTCAAGAAAGTGCCATCCATTGGGCTATGGAGTCATGAAAGGAAATTACTTGCAACAACTAGCCAAGGCTTCCAAAGGGCAAGTCATATATACTAAAGGATCTTCTTAGGTAGATGATGAGATGGAACATTGAGGAGAGAAGGTGAAAGAAGGAAAGACAACCAGATTTCTGTCTATAGATCAGGCCAGAGGTCATTTAACTCCAGACCTGCTTGGACATACCCTAAGGCAGCTCTCAAAGGGACAAAGGGGCTGCTTATAGATCGGACCAGAGGTCATTTAACTCCAGGTCTGCTTTAGCAACTCCAAGGGAAAAACAGAGATAAATTTGACAAAGAAACATCCAAGCAGCAAACCCCCAAGTTCATACATCAGCCAGCAGGCAATAACATCCACTGCACTGGTTAAACTCCACGAATTTACTCTTAGATACACATGAAGCAGAAAACATTAAAGGTAGGGAGAGCAGGAAACATAGGGCACCTAACAAGGGTGAATCCTATGTTATACTTCTGTTGCCTACCAGAAGAACATGAAACAATATGAGAATGTAAATAACAGAGTTAGGAAAAACATCACCAGTAGAAATAGACTAGGATCCTGTGAAATGTGCTTTGATTAATTGATGCAAAACCAGTCATGTACAATAAGCCCAATGGCTAATACAATCCAGAATTTCTCCTCCCAGCCTATTACATACAAACTACTCTGCGATTCCCTCCCAAGACTGTTCTAACAGTCAGAATGAATCCCTTTGACTACAACAATCAGCCAGACAGCAGCGGCCGAACAGAAAACTAACAACAACCTTTACAATATGTTCTCGGGGGATCTTAATAGGAGAAGAGAGAAACAGAGGTAGATGAACATTAAATGAGTTTCATTAAGACAAAATGGCGGAAGTGTTCACGCCCCTACTGCTTAATGGCTTTCTGCAACGTTGTATGTACTCTGAGACTGGTTCGGAGATCTCTGTCAGGTCGATTTTGACCTCTGATATGATCCTTGTAATCCTCTCGGCTGTCTGGAGCTCTGCACTGCCTTCTTGATCTGGTTAACTGGTTTAAAGTTTGCGGGCTTCTCCATACCTCCATTACTACTGCTCGGACAGTCTTTAATGAAGCTCTGTCAGTGAAATTAACTGCTTATGGGCTCGAGGTGGCATGGAAACTATTGTAGGAAGGTGTACCTCTGGAGAAAACACGTTCTGCTGTCTGGTAGCGCAGTTATGACTTGCTGACGCGCTCACTAGTCCTCAAGCTGAGCCTTTGTCCTTTAAACACGGGATTAGCACTTTAAATTTCCAATTACAGGCTCAAATCCCTTAAATCCGTCTTCTGATGTCTCGTTTGGCTGCTGAATGGCCTCTCTGTGCTATTTGCACGATGACATAAACTTGTTATGAACCTGGGCAGTGGTGGATAAATGCTATAGAGATCGGAGGAGTGGTGGCGGAACAGTGAAAACAACGGAAATGAAAACGGAGGGGTGAAAACTCACGAACAATATGGTTTGGTGATAGAATGCAGCGCAGACCATTAGATCCTGACCTGGGAGTGGAAATCGACGGCGGAGATCAGTCGGATGGACGGCCCTATGAAACATAACGGGACGCGGGACCTCCAATAGAAAACACGAAACTTTGGTTATAAACCAAAATACAAAGGAATCAGGTGGAAAAAATTATGAAAAGGCACGGAAGCGAATGTAAGAGTGGGACCCGGAGGAGGCGGAGGGCGATCAGATCCTGAGCGTTGGATTTGCACGGGAAATGGACGGCGGAGATCTAATCGGAACAATCGCAATCGGAGGCCGGAGCGGGCGGCAATCGCAACACACCTTTCAAAAGTTCCGATTGCGATTGGGAGTGGGAGCACGATCGAGCGCTGACCGTTGGATCCGAAGGCCATATCAACGGCTCACATTCAATCGGAGGGAGAAACAGGAGGCGCGATGGGTGCGAGGCGATCAGCGCTGGGCCATAGGATTAGCAGGGAGATGAACGGCCAGGATTGAATCGGGAGTCGGACGAGAAGGCTTGCGATTGCGATCGGAAGGGGACCTACGATCGAGCTCTGGCCGTTGGATCGGCGGGGAGGATGGACGGACGAGATCGAATCGAAGCAATCGCAATCGGGGACAGGAAGATAGGACTGCGATCAATCGCATCGCAAGTGTTTGCGATGGGCCGATCGGAGGTATGCACATAAACTTTGCGATTGCGATTGGGTGGGGGGTGAGATTGGCGATGCACCGTCAGATCGGAACCACAGATCGATGGTGTAAAACATATCGCGGGACTTAATATAACAAACTGATCGAATCAGACTTTTTCAATGTTTACAAAGGATTTTGCACCCGCCTGCCTTCCGATTGCGATTGCCCCCCAAGGCTTAAGCACTTGGCCTTTGGTAAGGGTTACATCGGGAAGTGGTTGGGGCTTGCGGTAAAGGGGCTAAGCCCTATAATAAGGTCGGAAGATGGGTTTTAGCCCATTTAAATGGATTTTGAAGGTTGGGAAGGGGAACGATAGAGAAATAGAGGGGGAAAAGACCAATAAAGGGTGAGGGTAATGATTTTAAGGGGATTTTTGGGGAATTAAAAGGGTAAAAAGGGAAAAAGAAGGGGAAATAAAGGGGAGGAAGATAGAAGCTAAGTGGGGGGGGAAATAAGAGGGAATAGGAGGCCTCTGGGAATTTCTTCACAAACAGAGAGGCTTTATAAGGGGAAATAGCAGAGGAATTTTTTACGAAGGACAAAGGCACCAGGAGGCTTCAAGGATGATGTGTTTTCAGGGGAAATGCATTCCTTGAAGGCTCAACAACATTTTAGCCCCCTATTTTCTTGTCAAAAAATTTATAGGGGGGCTAACAGTGGCTCCACATGGAGATGGCTTCTTCTTGAAGGAGTCAAGAATTCAGAAATTGATTTCTTGGTGTAGGCTAGATGCCTGCTGCTTCAACCATCCTTTTCTTTCCTTGATCAGCTGCCACAAACTATGAAGACATCATATCAGCAGTAAAATTCTCCCCAACAACTACCTACCCACACTATAGTCCTAACATTTTTCTTCTGGGTGCATTTGGACTTGCAGACCCTTTACATCATCAATGTTTACAAACAGGAAGATAAACCTATTCTAAATCTACCCTTATTACTCCATGAGACCAGATTAGACTGTTGGTCTCACATGTTTCTCTACCTACACTACTACCTGCTAGGATTATACTGTCTAGCAGGTTTCTTTTCTACATTCTAAGACAGAAATTGAAAAAACAGTCAAACTAGGATTGGACAGTCTAGTTTGTTGGACTTTGCAGAAATTAAAAACAACTAACTACATGCTCATATACTGAGCTTTATTGATCTTTCCTACCTACCCTACTCTAATTGGAAATCTTTGATGTTTTAGGTGATACAATAATGCCAATGCAGCCAGTCAAGCAGTAACAAAAAAGGATATGAGCACTGGCTGTCTGTCAGAGATAACCACAGGGTGCTCTGCATGTGGTTCTTCAAAACTGTGGTCACCAGCAGTGGTGACCAATTCTGTTGTGTTTGGCTCTTGCAGAAGATCAAGGCTGGAGGAACCGAGCCAGTGAAGGCCTCCATGTATTCTGCCACTGGATCAACAAAATCATGATGTAAGTTTTTACCTTCAGAGCCTACCATGACTGATAGGCTGTCTGCATCCTGGGCAACTTCGATTATTGCATCTTCTACTGCATCTTCAGTGTGGCTCATGAAAACTGGATCCTCTTCTTCTTGTATTTCGAAGAGCAGCAGAATCTTTTCTCTTTTGGGGGGTGGGAGACTTTCAAAAAGTTCTCTGGGGTCTTTGAACTCATATGATATCTCTTGTGAGCTCAGAAGTTCGATCTCAGCTTCATACCTTTCAACCATCAGCTCCAAGAGGATTTTCTTGATCACGGGTCCGCCTCTAGAGCTGTGAGGAATAACCCCAGGAAGGTACTCCACCTTATATACTGCCAAGCCACTAGCAAGTATATCACGACATGCTGCTATGAAGTCTGGAAACATTTCTGCAAACCGTTCAGGGTCTTCCATTAGTGACGTGGCTTGGTCTTCATCACGGCTGATGTTGTACTGCGACATGGTCTCCCAGTGGAGTCACGTGAAACCAAGATAATCAGTGGCCAGCTGATTACCAGCGAGGTCTTTTAATCATTCAAGAATTGTGGAGTCGCCAGATGGATGATTTACAATTTCACTGTCCACCACAGTGGTTTACCAAATCAAGGCTGACTGATCTGTCCCCAGTATGGTCGCCATTATGTTGGGGTTCCCATGTTTTGGCAGATTTGGCAATACCAAAAGATGAGACAACATCAAACCAATTTGGGGCCCTAGGATCTAGCCCCCCTGGACCCGGAGAGGAATCTCTCCAATAGAACAAAGAATGATATATCTTCGAAGCTCAAATTGAGATATTAGGCTAGTTATGAAGCACAGAGGGGGGTTCTAAATAATTTGGTTGGTTGGTTGCTGGATTGGTCACAAGATCATGGAATGAGAAAGTAATGGGAGAAAAGGAACAAGGTAGCAGGATGTTTCAGCAAAGAGGATAGGTCAAGAAAGTGCCATCCATTGGGCTATGGAGTCATGAAAGGAAATTACTTGCAACAACTAGCCAAGGCTTCCAAAGGGCAAGTCATTTATACTAAAGGATCTTCTTAGGTAGATGATGGGATGGAACATTGAGGAGAGAAGGTGAAAGAAGGAAAGACAACCAGATTTCTGTCTATAGATCAGGCTAGAGGTCATTTAACTCCAGACCTGCTTGGACATACTCTAAGGCAGCTCTCAAAGGGACAAAAGGGATGCTTATAGATCGGACCAGAGGTCATTTAACTCCAGGTCTACTTTAGCAACTCCAAGGGAAAAACAGATATAAATTTGACAAAGAAACATCCAAGCATCAAACCCCCAAGTTCATACATCAGCCAGCAGGCAATAACATCCACTGCACTGGTTAAACTCCACGAATTTACTCTTAGATACACACAAGAAGCGAGAAAACATTAAAGGTGGGAGAAGCGTGGAAACATAGGGCACCTAACAAGGGTGAATCCTATGTTATACTTTTGTTGCCTACTAGAAGAACATGAAACAGTATGAGAATGAAATAAACAGAGTTAGAAAAAACATCACCAATAGTAATAGACCAGGATCCTGTGAAATGTGATTTGATTAATTGATGCAAAACCGGTCATGTACAATAAGCCCAATGGCTAATACAATCCAAACTTTCTCCTCCCAGCCTATTACATACAAACTACTCTGTAACTCCCTCCCAAGATTGTTCTAACAGTCAGAATGAATCCCTCTAACTGCAACAGCAGCAACTCGACAACAACAACCTTTCAATTCGTTCTCAGGAATTTCTTATAGGAGAAGAGGAAGAAACAGAAGTAGGTGAACAAATAAATGAGTTTCATTAAGACAGAATGGCGGAAGTGTTCACGCCCCTACTGCTTAATGGCTTTCTGAAACGTTGTATGTACTCTGAGACTGGTTCGGAGATCTCTGTCAGGTCGAGATTGACCTCTGATGTGTTCTTGAAGTCCTTTTGGCTGTCTGGAGTTCTGCGTTGCCTTCTGGATCTGGTTAACTGGTTTAAAATCTGCGGGCTTCTCCATACCTCCATTACTACTGCTCAGACAGTCTTTAATGAAGCTCTGTCAGTGCAATTAACTGCTTATGGGCTCGAGGCGGCATGGAAACTGCTATAGGAAGGTGTACCTCTGGAGAAAACACGTTCTGTTGTCTGGTAGCGCAGTTATGACTTGCTGACGCGCTCACTAGTCTTCAAGCTGAGCCTTTGTCCTTTAAACACGGGATTAGCACTTTAAATTTCCAATTACAGGCTCAAATCCCTTAAATCCGTCTTCTACTGTCTCATTTGGCCGCTGAATGGCCTCTTTGTGCTATCTGCACGATGACATAAACCTGTTATGAACCTGGGCAGTGGTGGAGAAATGCTGTAGATACCGGAGGAGTGGTGGCGGAACAGTGAAAATAGCGGAAATGCAAGCAGAGGGGTGAAAACTCACGAACAATATGGTTTGGTGATAGAATGCAGCGCAGACCATTAGATCCTGGCCTGGGAGTGGAAATCGACGGCAGAGATCAGTCAGATGGATGGCCCTATGAAACATAACGGGCGTGGGACCTCCAATAGAAAACATGAAACTTTGGTTATAAACCAAAATACAAAGGAATCGGGTGGAAAAAATTATGAAAAGGCGCGGAAGCGAATGTAAGAGTGGGACCCGGCGGAGGCGGAGGCGTCGATAAATGAGCGTTGGATTTGCACGGAAACGGATGGTCCAGATCTAATCGGAACATCTCAATCGGAGGTCGGAGCGGGTGGCAATCACAACGTACCTTTCAAAAGTTTCGATTGCGATTGGGAGCGGGAGCGTGATCAGCGGCGATGGTTGGATCGAAGGCGGATAGCGGCTCACATTCAATCGGAGGGAGGAGAAACGGGGAGGCGCGATGGGTGCGGCGATCAGCGGGCGTAGGATTAGCGAGGGAGATGAACGAGCGAGTTGAATCGGAGATCGCAATCGGGAGTCGGTGAAGGCTGCGGTGCGATCGGAAGGGACTGCGATCGAGCTGCAGCGCGTTGGATCGGCGGGGAGGATGGACGGACGAGATCAAATCGGAAACGATCGAAATCGGGGGACGGAAGATAGGGCGCGATCAATCGCATCACAAGTGTTTCGATGGACCGATCGGAGTATGCACATAACATTTGCGATTGTGATTGAACGAGGGGTTGCGATTAGCGCTCCACTGTCGGATCTAAACAGTAGATCGACGGTGTATAACATATCGCGGGACTTAATATAATAACCGATCGCATCGAACTTTTTCAATGTAACAAAGGAACTTGACCTCCCGTCGATCTTCCGATTGCGATTAGCGCTTGGGACTTAAGCGCTTGGTCCCAACACCGGGGCACGTGTGGGGAAGTGGTTGGGGCTTGCGGTAAAGGGGCTAAGCCCTATTACAAGGTCGGAAAGTGGGTTTTAGCCCATTTAAATGGAATTTGAAGGCCAAGGAAGGGAACGATAGAGAGGGAAAGGGGGAAAAATGGCTAAACCAAGGGTAAGGGTAGAATTTTAAGGGGATTTTTGGAGGATTAAGAGGGTAAAAAAAAAGGGAAAAAGAAGGGGGAATAAAGGGGAGCAAGATAGAAGCTAAGTGGGGGGAAATAAGAGGGGAAAGGAGGCCTTTGGGCATTTCTTCACCAGCAGAGAGGCTTTATAATGGAAATCATCAGAGGGGATTCTATCAAAGGAAAAAAGGCATAAAGAGGCTTCAAGGATGATGTGTTTACAGGGGAAATGCATTCCTTGAAGGCTCCAAAACATTTAGCCCCTATTTGCTTGTCAAAAAATTTATAGGGGGCTAACACTATTACCCTCAAGTTTCATATCAACCAGTATACAGCGCGCCCCAGATTCCTTACCCTCAAAATAAACCTGTGTATCATCAACCTCAAATCCATGCTTACAGTTCGCAGCAAAATCCTTATACTGCTTAGCAAGGACCTCAGTGGTCTACTTCGACTCAATACCCTGGTCCTCAACCCCAGTATCAACCAAATTATCCTACTTCTAATCCCTATGATCCGAATCTTTCGGGACAGAATGTATGGGGACAGAATCCCGCTCGGACTAGGTGGAATTTACACACAGGTCCTTATCAAACACCCCTGATGAATTTTAATACTCAATTATTGTTTCTTGCTACATTGTAATTACCTGATGTGTAAAAATTGACAAATGATCCTATTAATAGATTTTTGGCTTTTGTGATCCATCAATAAATTATGAAGAAATCTTTCGGTAATAATCACATTATCATGAACAAATTCAAAGTCAAAATTGACAAATGATCCTATTATTCATAATCCTTATAGGCCTCTGGTTCTGACCAAGATTCCTGGTGATTGTCCTAAATTTGAGGGTAAACCTGGCAAAGACCCCCAAACGCATGTTATGACTTACCACTTGTGGTGTTCCTCTAACTCTTGGGTTGACGATTCTATTCGGCTCCGTATTTTCCAGCGAACTCTTACTGGTGCCATTGAAAAGTGGTACATTGAGCTGTCTCATGGAGTTTTTCAAGATTTCAATTCCTTAGCTATGGAATTCCTTACACATTTCCAGTTACCAGTCCGATATGAGACCGGGATGCACCTCCTCACTTCATTGAAACAAGACCGAGCTACTCATATCTCGGATCATATTCATGAGTGGAGGCGACGTCGTCGCATGATCAAATTTGAGATTCCTGATCAGCTTCTAACTCATTGGTTCACTATCTCCTTTGTCAATCAAATTGCCAAAGACATAGCTATGGGGGAATATGTAACTGAGGAACAAGTCATTGCTTACGCCCAGTACCTCGATCTTGTGTACTCTTAATCCGACGCTTTATACAATATCTTGCCTGATGCTCCTCGACCTGGAACTTCTAAACCACCAGTGACTCCATCCATTGGTGGTATTATTGGTTCTGTATCTCAGACTTCTCAGAAGTCTCCATCTAATTATGGGAAGCAGAAGTCTACTTCTTCCAATAATATTGCTTCTCAGCCAATTCCGAATTCTGGCAAACCTGTAGAAGTGAATGTCGTTCAAGCCAATCCTACGGATAACGCTTCTAAAGGTAAGAAAAAGGGTAAAGGTAAGGCCAAAGTCGATACCCAAAACAGGATTATTTGAAATCTCGTTCTGCTGATATTTCTCAATGCAAACCGAAGTATCCTTTTTTAATTTGTGATGAAGAGCACTTCACCAAAGACTATCCTCGACAATCCAAAGTGAGCTGATTGCTCAAAGGCACTCAAGGAGCTCTGGATGTTCTTAAAGAACCTTTTCGTACTCAACAAACTCAGATGGTAGAGAAACTTCAGTCCTCTACCCCATTTGGTTCTCAGGTTTTTATGATGAACGGTTCTGCATCCATTTCTATTACTACTCGATCGAAAGATTATTCTGGTTCACGTCAGGCAGCAGGGAAGGAGATCGTTGATGGTCCTCCTCCTCCACCTGTTTCTGGCCCTCTTGAGATTGAACGGCCTAATACTGAATCCGTTGTGAGACCACCTTCCAAAGGTGTGCTCCGTAAGTCTTCGTACAATCCCAATGCCTGTGCCACTCAACATTACAGTATTGTTGAGGATTTGGCTCAGGCGCAATCTACAATGTCTGCGTTAGAAGTACTTCAGAGTTGTCCATCACAAAGTAAAGCGTTGTTATCCACGATATGTGGTGTTGATCCTGTCGATACTAGCTTGCTTGCTTTTGATTTAGATAATTTCGTCCTGCGACTCCCACACCAAATTGCGATCATCATTCAAGTTGGTATTAATGGTTTGAACATTCACCGGGCAGTCATGGATGAGGGTGCATCTACCTATGTTATGTCATCTACTTGTTGGAAATCCATTGGTTCTCTAGCTCTCACCTCATCACCCAATGCCCTTGAAGCATTTGTTGGAAGAGTGTCTAAACCTCTTGGTGTTCTTGCTAGTTTACCGATCACATTAGAAGGGAAGACAGTCAATGTTGAGGTTGAAGTCATTGATGATAAACTCAATTATAATATTCTCCTCGGTCTCAGTTGGACTCACGCAATGTTATGTGTTCCATCCACTCTCTTTCATGTTTTGAAATTCCCGCACGAAGGAATGATTATTACTGTCGATCAATTGTCTTTTTTCACTTCTTCTTCTAAGAACAACGTTCTGTATGTGGATAAGATTCCTACTCCCTATGAGAGCGTAGGGCCAGGCCTTTTCAAGGATCCTGCCCTCATGGGTATTTTCCCTCTTCCACCACCAAATACTGTTCAGGTCAACATGATTTCTCGCACCGATGACCCATGGGTTATGTTGAGTCCCAAATTTGCATCTTTTCCATACATTTTTCCATACCTTTTTCACTCACCTAAACCTCCCAAATTGTCAATATCATGTGCAAAAGGGAATCTAACATGGTTTTTAATTATATTTTTGCGTTTTCTATTTGATCTAGATTTTGTTCATTCAGCTGCGGAATCTTGCCACTTTCCGCAGCTGCTGCAACTTTCCGCAGCTATTTTGTAAAACTCTATGCTACATGTGTCTACAAGGGAAACGAGCCACATGGGCAGGCTAGGAATGACGTGGACATGGTTCGTGTCCTATTGGTTCAAGCAAACTCGTCCAAAGAAGCCGCGGTCAAAGGCGTCCACATGGAAGTCAACTATGGAGTTTCATGTCGGCCTGACTCTGTTTCGTGGCACATAAAGATCCATACGGCCGTTTCTAAGCCTGCGGAGGTTAAATCGACATCTGTACAGGGTTCTAGAGTCGAATTCAAGCATCCACCTCCCGTAGATTCACTTTCCAACACGGCCATACTCCTATATCCGTGGACGTAGTGGTCTACGTGCTTCCCACCAGCATGAACTTTAGGAGACAGTTACAGTTTGTTGTTTTATATAGTGCGTTTGCATACGCATAGAAAGTTAGTTGATAGTTGATAGTTGATAGTTGATAGTTGATAGTTGATAGTTGATATTTGATAGTTGATAGTTGATGTTAGTGAATGTACTCTGTTATCTTTTAGTCTGCTCTGTAGTGATTACGCTGCACTTGTGCCGTAACATTACCATTCTGTAATGAACTGCTTTTTAATATGAGAAGACTCTGTTTTTCAACTTAATTCGTGTTTGAGGACCGTTACCAAGGCTGTGTAGAGGGCCCCTGCTCACCTAAGGTTTTGTGTATTAGTGTATATTTCTCATTTCATTTCTTAAAAAATCATTGTATCATAATCCATCCATATGTTCATACTTTGCAGGTGTTTCATTTCTGTTCATATATTTCCATAATTTCCATTTCATTTCTGTCTTTCATGTTTTATGATTGTTAATCACTGATCAGTGTTCTTATTGCAGGTTATAGATAGGCAGCCCGGGCATTTTTATAGCTTTTTGACTAATGACATGGATCTAACATTGTTCTGCTGCTAGTTTGTTTTTCATAGTTTTTGTTTAATTTCAGTATTGCTCTGTACATTTCAGTTTTGTTTTTCTGCTTCAGTAGTTAAAATTTAGATATACTAATCTGCTCATAGCATCTTCAGTTGCCTCCGAAAGCCACAGCTGGACTGATGGTGAGGGATTGCATTATGAAATGTGTAGTTTAGTATTAGTTTTTTTTCTGCAAATTTAGATATATTAAGCTGCTCATAGCATCTTCAGTTGCCTCCGAAAGCCACAGCTGGACTGATGGTGAGGGATTGTATTATGAAATGTGTAGTTTAGTATTAGTTTCTTTTCTGTAAATTTAGATATATTAAATCATGCATGACATCTTCAGTTGCCTCCGAAAGCCACAGCTGGACTGATGGTGAGGGATTGAATCATGAGTGTATGGTTTAGTATTAGTTTACTTTCTGCAAATTAAATATCAGTTACTCAAATTGTTTATGATTACGTCCGAAAATCATAGCTGGACTAATGATGAAGGATCAGAAGATAAATTGATGTAATCTGATTTAGATTTATTTTGTTGCAATTTTGAATTTCCTTAAGCATAGTTTCTTTTGTGTTTAGTCAGCAGCAAGAATAGTTTAGTTTTCATGCTCAATAGCTCGTTATTTTGATTTACTAGACTAGCAACACTTTTTCATTTCAGCAGTACATTTTCATTTCCTTTCAAGTCTTGTCATTGTAAATTTCAAATTGCTTTTTAAAATTTCAAGTTGGTAAATCATTATAGGGGATATCACTTCCTTGAAAAAACATAACCAAACTTGTTTTCATCTTAGAATTTCCATTTCACCTTAGAAAACCAAAAACGACAAAAAGTTAAGAAATAGGTTATCTTGCACATATAGTGCGCCGCACTTCATCACCTTACGATTCCCGGATTGACAAATTAAATGCAGCAATTTAGGACACACTAAATTGACCAAACATTTTGGCGCCGTTGCCGGGGAAGTGTAACTAGGTAGCCAATTTCTTAAAAAAAAAACATAAAATCATAAAGAAGGGAAAACTTGATAACTTTTTGAAGTATGCTCTCCTCTTGCACCTAGTGTGATCTGGAGGATCAGAAAAGAGAGTTATTGGTTTAGTAATTCCTTAAGTATGCTCTCTTCTTGCACCTAGTGTGATCTGGAAGATCAGAAAGAGAATTATTAGCCCAACTTTTTAAAAAATAAAAAAAATGACATGCAGAGAGCAAGAGATTCTAGGGGAAGGTTTATAGCTAAAGCCAAGAGTTCGATTTTCATAACTCCATCTTCTTCAAGGCATAGACCAGATTCACCACCATCTACCCCTAGCCTTAAGATTTTTGGAAGTCAAGGAACAGCTGAATTAGAGGATTCTCTTATACCACCTACTAAAACCCACTTAGAAAACAAAGAGACTTTCTCTCATCCTTCCTTGGTAGAAGAACTAGAGGACTATAAGGACTCTAAAGAAACTATCATGGCAAAGGAAGTAATAAATAGAGGTGGAGGTAGAAGAGGAGGAGATAATGGAGATAACAATGGTGAAGGAAATGATGGTAGAAATAGGGACAATTTGCTTGGATTCCCTATAGTTGATGAGGAAACTCATGCAACAATGAAAAATATCTCACCATCTGTTCTCCCTAACTTTTATGGATTTCGAAGTGAAGATCCTGAAACATTTCTGTTTGAGTTTGAAGTAGTGTGCCGAACTTATGACTATATGGAAGATTCTCAAAAACTCAAACTGTTTCCTTCAACATTGAAGGGATCTGCTTTGAAATGGTTCATGGGATTAGCCACTCAATCTATCAGGACTTGGAATGATATGGAACAAACATTTTTGGATAGATACTTGGACTATTGTATGCCCACCAATCACAAGGATGAGGTATTCAAAATGATGCAAAAAGAAGATGAAAATTTGAAAGACTTAATTGAAAGATTTCAATACAACTTGAAAAGAGCAAAGATGAGCAACTTAGATAATGAAACCTTGAAAGCCCTCCTATTAAAAGCCATTAGAGATGAATGGATAGACATTTTAAACATTATGGGGAAAGGAGACATTTCTCAACTTCCATTTCGTGATATAACAGAACTATGTATCCATCTCTCAAGGGGAAAATCTAAAACAGGAAAAGGGCCTAGGGATTCTTCTCTTATTAGGGCTAACAAATCTGCAACTGGATCAGTAAGTAGGGCAGAGATTGGCAACATGCTTGATGAGTTTAAAACTGATATCTTAGGGAGCCTTAGTGAACAACTAGACACCCTTAAAATCCAAAACAAGCAGAAAGAAGAAACAGGAGCTTTAGCCATCTTTTGTCCGAAATGTAGAAAGAAACATGCTTTAAGGGAATGTCCCTTGGATGCAAAAGTTGTAGAAACATGTATGATTTGCTCAGAAAATCATGATATCAAGGATTGTCCTTCAATTCCTGGACTCAAAGCTGTTTTTCAAGAAGATCCAAACTCAGTAGAATCTCTCTGTTTTGTTGCAAGGAGACCTTGGCAGGGACAACAATCACAAGGGTTTAATAACCCTATGAATCTTCAAACCCCACCAAATTGGAATCCTTGGCAACAACCTTGGCCCCAACATCAAAATTCATATCAGCCATGGGTACAGGGGATGCAAAGTCCTTATGGGAGATTTGCTCAATTTTATCAATATCCTCCATCTTTTCAAAATCAACAAATTCCACAACTTCCAAGCCCAAATCCACAACTTTCATTGCCATTTCCACAACAACAACCTTCTCAACAAAATACAAATCCTCAACTCATGCTTCCATACCAACAGAAGACAAATCAACTTCCAGCTCAGCCATTGCCAAATCCTAACAATAAGAATCCTCAAACCACTTATATGGTAGAAGGACAACAATTTCCTACCTATATGATTGTTCCTCTCAACGATGTACAACTCAGATCTGGTAGAGTTTTAGAAAAACCTTCTATAGATATTCAAGAGCAAGATACCTCTGAGAAGGATTCTCTTCAAGTCAATAAGGGTTCCGAGGAAGAATCTCTTCAAAATTCAAAAATTCAAAAAGAAAAAGAAAAGCTAACACCCACAACTCCTATAGTTGAGCAACCTGCATCTTCATCTACACCTCCTTTTCCGGAAAGACTACAAATTGATAAGGGGGTGGAAAAACAAATCTTTTTGCCTAACTATGACTTTCTAGATGAATTGAAGAATGTTTGTATCAAGATTCCATTGCTACAAGCCATTCGAGAAATTCCTATTCTAGCAAAAACCATAAAGGAGTTGAGTTTCAAAAGACCAGGAAGGAAGCTAAAGGACACAAGAAGAATCCACCTCGTAGGAAAGATTGCAGATATTATGATGGGAAAAATTACCATGCAGAAGTATGTAGATCCAGGAAGTCCAATTGTCAAGACACATATAAATGGGATAGAAATTCCAAACACATTGATTGACTTAGGGGCTGCTATCAACATTATGAGTAGACAGACCATGGAACAGCTAAAACTTCCTAACCTTCTTTTTACACCTACTTTACTGCAACTTGCAGATCGATCAATTATTAAACCAGATGGTGTATTAGAAGATATTTCAGTCTTCTTAGATTCTTGGGAATATCCAGTAGATTTTATGATTTTGACTCCCAAGAGTAATCTAGGAGGGCACCCACTTATCTTAGGAAGACTTTGGCTAGCCACAGCTGATGCTTTCATTAGTTGTAGATCTGGGGATATGTACATTTCTAATGGTAATTCGACAAAGAAATTCAATTTGTATCCTCCAACAAAAGCAATCACAGAAGTAGGAGACAATGAATGGGTCGATGATGAGGACACTATACAACCTGTCTTTACCATTTCTGAAATCAGTGAGGATAGTCAAATTCTGAACACATTAGAAAATTCTGAGATATCTTCAGAATATGACCCCACACAATTTCAGTTGGAATCTGACATAGAATATTTATCATCAAGACAAATGTCTCTTTACTCTATGGAAGAGTTTGGTAATTCTACTATTGAGATTTTTCCAGGAAAAACATTAAATATCAACAAACATTTGGAAAAGTCACAACAAGAAGAACTAACCAAAATCTTGCAAAAACATTCTACTGCATTTGCATGGGAGTATACCGACATGAAAGGTATTGATCCTAAGACTTGCATCCATCATATCTATATTGAGGAAAACAGTAGACCAATCAGACAACCTCAAAGAAGGATGAATCCAAATCTTATGGAGATAGTGAAAGAAGAGCTCCAAAACTTCTCAATGTAAACTTCATTTATCCAATTTCAGATAGCCGATGGGTTTCTCCTTTGGTTATAGTACCTAAAAAGAATGGTAAATGGAGGGTATGCATTGATTACACGGAATTGAACAAAGCAACTTTGAAGGATCACTTTCCTTTGCCTTTTATTGATCAGGTATTAGATACATTAGCAGGTAAAAAGTACTTTTCATTTTTGGATGGTTTTAGTGGTTATAATCAAATTCAGGTAGCACCTAAAGATCAAGATAAGACCACATTTACTTGTCCATGGGGAACTTTTGCCTACCGAGTGCTTCCTTTTGGGTTATGTAATGCACCAGCAACATTCCAAAGAGCAGTACTAGGAATTTTTTCTGATCTAATCCATGATTGTGTAGAGGTTTATATGGATGATTTTACAGTTTATGGTAATTCATTTGAAGAAGCATTAGAAAATTTGAAAAAAGTTCTCATAAGATGTAAAGAAACAAACCTTTCATTAAGCCATGAAAAATGCTTTATGATGTTTACTGAAGGGATTGTTTTAGGACATCATATTTCAGGAGATGGGATTAAGGTTGATAGATCAAAAGTTGAAGTCATCTCCAAGTTAGCTATTCCAAATTGTCAAAGAGATGTTAGAAGTTTTCTAGGATTTACTGGTTACTATAGAAGATTTATAGAAAACTTCACTAAAATAACATCTCCACTCTTCAAATTGCTTACAAAAGACTGTGAATTTAAATGGGATCCTGATTGTCAATCAGCTTTTGAAACTTTGAAAACAAGAATATCCGAAGCACCTATCTTGAGAGGACCAAATTGGAAACTCCCTTTCCATATTTCTACGGATGCTTCAGATACAGCTCTAGGAGCTGTGTTGGGTCAAAAATATTTAGTTCCTTATGCCATTTATTACACCAATAAAAATTTGACTCCCACAGAGTTGAACTATACTGTGACTGAAAAAGAGTTTTTAGCTGTTGTTCATGCAATTAATAAGTTTAGACATTACATAACAGGCTATGAAACTTTTATTCATACTGACCATTCCGCAATTAGATATTTAATGAACAAACCTGTTACTAATGGCAGAGTGACAAGATGGCTTTTACTTTTGCAAGAATTCAATATTACTGTGTTGGATAGACCAGGAAAATAGAATACAGTAGCTGATTTCTTGTCTAGGATTCAAAATACTAAAGAATATTCTCCTGTAGAAGATAAATTTCCCGATGAATACTTGTTTGCAGTAACTATTAAGACCCCTTGGTATGCAGATATTGCTAACTATTTGGTTACAGGGAAACTACCTTCACATTTATTTCCAAGAGAAAAACGAAAGATTATTCAGGAGAGTTCAAGATATTCATGGATTTCTAACGAATTGTTTAAAATAGGGCCAGATCTTGTGATCAGAAGATGTGTCAGGGAAGATGAAATGCCTGACATTCTTAAGGCATGTCATGATGAACCATGCGGCGGACACTTTGCGGACAAAAGGACGGCCTATAAAATCCTTTCCTTGGGATATTATTGGCCTTCTCTCTTCAAAGATGCAAAACAATATTTCAAAAGGTGTGATAGCCGCCAAAGAGTAGGGAAACCTACCCTTTCAAATGAAATGCCATTGCAAACACAGGTACTCATTGAACCCTTTGAAAAATGGGCTTTAGATTTCATCGGACCTATTAATCCACCATCTAAGCAAAAGAAGTATATATTGGTTTGTACTGATTATGTTACTAAATGGGTAGAAGCTAAAGCATTAGTATCTGCTACTGAAAATTCAGTTGTTCATTTTCTTTATGAGGATATTTTTACTCGCTTTGGTGTTCCAAGAGAAATTGTGACAGATCAGGGGAGCCAATTCACATCCAATTTGATGGAGAAGTTGATGGAAGAATATAAAATCAAGCACCGAAGATCTACTCCTTACCATCCACAAGCAAATGGTCAAGTGGAGTCCACAAACAAAGTTCTTGAAAATATCATCACCAAAACTGTTCATCTACATAGAAGAGATTGGGCAGAAAGGCTTCCAGAAGCCTTGTGGGCCTACAGAACTACATGGAGGAATACAACATGACATTCTCCCTATGAACTTGTTTATGGGAAAGAAGTCTTGCTCCCCATTGAGTTCCAAGTCAAGACCTTCAAGATAGCAGTTCAGTTGGGGATGGACTTATCAGAAGCCCAAAAGCATAGAATGGAGCAGTTGAATGAGCTAGATGAAATCAGACAAGAAGCAATTCTAAGAACTGATCTAGTTCAATATCAAAGAACTAAATGGCATGACAAATATATCAAAGAGAAGAAGTTTCAAGAAGGAGATTGGGCATTGTTATTTGATTCCAAGTTTAAAGATTTTCAAGGGAAATTTCAGACTCATTGGCTTGGGCCATATGAGATTGACAAAATCTTTAGCAATGGAGCTGTAAGAATCAAGACCATTGATGAGTTTCAAACTCCTCTTATTGTGAATGGCCATAGATTGAAAGTTTATCATAAGCCACTCTCAAAAGAGGATTTTGTCAAGATGTTTCAAGAAAGTCCTGCAATCAGGCTGGTACAGAAGAATTCTTCTTCTCCACCAGCCTAGCTTTTGTTTTTCAGTTCAAAAAAAAAAAAAAAAAAAAAATGGTATAAGCCTGAAAACCAATCATTGATTGGCAGTCTTATGCAGAAAATATAGGGTGAAAATCAGGGACACCTGACACTCTATATTTTCCAAAAAAAAATCTCTCTTTCATTTCATTTCATTTTACCACCCACTCCATTTCATTTCACTTCATTCCATTTCATTTCACTTCATTCCACTTCATTTCATCCATTCCATCAATAAAAATCTTTTTCATGACCATTTCCATCTGGTCATTTGTCATTTGTTCATTTATATTCAACCAAGTAATAGCTGTGTCAGTTTCCGCAGCTGACATCTGTTTCCGCAGCTGACTCCAGTTTCCGCAGCCAGAAGCAGATTCCGCAGCTACTACTCTGCTTTCAAAGAGAATGTACAGTTAGATGTTATTTCCACAATTATGAAATAAAATGCAGGTGAGAGGATCAATGGAGTATTCAAGACACCAATGGAGATCAATCAGTTGAAGACCAAGGGCAAAAGCAAAGATTCCAAAGGTATGAATAAAATTTATTTCAAATAGTATTGAAAAACACATTTTTATATAGTTTTAAACCATGAGCTCTACCCATTACACGCAATGATTATATTGACAGTTCCGTAACCTTTCACGATCTCCATGTTATCCTCTTGCATTTATTCATAAACGGTTTCATCATTGAAATTCCGATTCTCACTCATGTTCCAATATCCCACCGAAGATAATGAGACGTATTTGAGTTGACAAAGGACTCTTACAAGCCGCATAACTTCATAACCGTTGATTGAAACGTGTTCATATTTATTACACAGCCACCAAAATTCAAAACGCTGTCGAATGCATTATACTTTGTTAATCTCTTTGTCGTGTCTCTGCCGTGTTTACAAAACCCCACATTCTCACTCATTCTCACTCCCTGTTTCACTCCATTTCATTTCTTTTGCTCATTCTCACTCCCGTATATCTACCCACAGTCTTACTCCATTCCGTTTATGGTACTCATTCCCATTTTATGATACATTCCCACAGTCATTGTGCTCGATCCTGTGTATTCAGTCGTTCCATTTCCACTTAAACCCTCACGGGGGAAAATTTGTGAAGCACAGAAAAGTGAAATGGGTAAATTACTAAGGGCAGAGCCGGAAGGACCAAAGTTTATAGAGGGATATCCGCAAGCAAAAGAGATATTGAAGAAAGCTAAATGGCTGCGTTTTATTCAGAAATTCAGAGGTTACCACAAAGAAGTTACGAAAGCGTTTGCAAGGTCATTTGATGGCTCGGAAGCAGAAATTGGAGACCTCAAGTTTTCGGTCAATGAAGCATCAATAGAAACAGCCACAGAACTTCTTCAGGAGGGAGAAAGTTGGTTCAAAAATAAAAGCATCAGTGATGAGGCATGGAGAACAATCCTACGAAACCAAGGTATGGACATAACTGTTTTCAAAAGAGGAATCCCCGTGCATGCAATAAAAGAAGAATGGGCCACTTTACTACTAATTGTTCAGAAATTCATTACATGTGAAGGCCGTTTTGGGTCTATGTACATGTACCATACCAGGCTATTGATGAATTTTCTTGAAAACCAAACTCTCAATCTCCCTTATTTTCTATTCAATAGCTTAAAGAAAATGGTTGTGACTGTTCAAAAACACTTAGGAGATGTAGAGCCTCATTTATATCACCATGGCCTTATAAAAATTCTGATTGAAAAGGAGCTAAAAGAAAGAAAAGACACATGGGAACAATTCCTAGTTAGAAATTTCTTTGAGGAACCTCAGGAAATTCCTGAAGGTAGTTCAATTAGAAGGAGTAGAAGAAAAAGAATGAATGTTGAAACCCAAATTACTCCTACTCAGGAAATTCCCGCAGTTAGCACAGCAAGAAGAAGTAGAAGGAAAAGAACAATAGATGAAATCCAAAATACTCCTACTACTACTATGGAAAGAACTGATAGAGAAGAGAGATTGGTAAAAAGAAAGAAGAAGGAAATCAAGGGTAAGAAGCCAATAATACCAAAAGGGAAAGAAACTATTGAGGCTGTGCATAAAACTCCTTCTTCTGAAGAAGAAGATCATCAAATACTCTCTGAAAGATTAGTTTATCTTCAAAAACAGTCATCTATATCCAAGAAGGCAGAGAAAGGGAAACAAAAACAAAAAGATAATGTACCACAACGTGTGAGGAGAAGCAGCAGGCTTAAGGGAAAATTGAGGAAAACACAAATTAAGGGTCCTCATTTCATTGATTTGGGTGAGGAGACATCTGAACAGTCCCTAACTGACCATAGTCCATCTCAGTCAGTTAGTGAACCTGGTTCCTTTCATTCCCAATCAGACAATGAGCATACTCCATCTTATTCTCAACAAAATATTGATGTAAGCCCTCCTCGGCCAGATTTTGAACATAATTCTCCTTTGCAGCATTTTGGGGACAGCCCAATGAAAATGACACCTGAAATAGACCCCAAGCAGCAGGAGGTATATGACTATATAGAATCCTTGGAAAAGGCAGCCACAGGTCCAAGTACTTCTTCCGTTCAGCCTCATACATTGCAGGATGATTTAGTTCAATCATTAAAACAGGAAATTTTTGAGCTGGAGCTTTTAAACAGGCACATCAAAAATGAAAATGAAACATTGAAAGAACAAGGCAAACTGGACAAGATCATCCATGATAATACTATGTTACATTTGGGAATATGGCAAAAGAAGAATAAGAAATTGAAAAGGAAATGCCAGAAATTGAGCAGAGCACTTGTGAATATCAAATTTAGGTGCTTAATGAAGAAACCCAGAATGATGGCAATACCAAAGAAGAAGA